>JAUYWH010000004.1:10934220-10971748 GCA_034779795.1 Ctenopoma multispine
AACATTTTGTTTAAATAAAAAGACTCAGTTGAGCAACTCTCTTGTTGATTGGTCATAAACCTCCTGATGGTTCCAGTGGTTTGCCACTCGTCACTCTTGAGGTCATGTCCAGTCCAACACAAAGAGAACTGTGTTGGGACAAAGTGACAAGGCGACAAAGCTGGGAGCTATCAGGTTGCATGGTATGACCCAGACTGGGATGCTCATGCCAAACACTTCTGCCTGCTGTCAGGCTGTCTTGTTTAGACAGTGTGTTCAAAGCCAAATGGCTCCACAGACGAGCCCTTCATATCAGCCGTTTTTTCTGCATTAGCTGAATCCAAGCCATTAGATGTGGGTTCAGACTTTGGTATTCTCAAACAAATCAAAATGAAAAATGAGCTTTGCCAAGGTAGACTTGTGTTGTGCTTCAACGGCTGACAGGGCCAGTAGAAAAAAACATTTAATAACAAAATCCTGACCCTCTTCCCAACCAATCTGGCACCCTAAGTCCAGATAAACTAGCCTCTCTGTCTGAAATACATTAACTGAAGTAAATGATTCATTTCATATGAAGATTTATTGAAACAAAAAATAATGAAAGCCCCTCAGAGACTGAACTGTTAGTGAATGAATCAGCTGTGACCCATACATTACTGTGCAGTGCTTTACATAAACACTGCTTTGGCCTTGTCAGGCTGAATGGGCTATGGAGATGGTTTAAGATGTAAACAATTCCTGAGGATCTGAGTCACTGTGTGTGCGTGCATGTGTGTGTGTGTATAAGTGAATGTTTGGGGTGAACAGGATAATCAGATAAATCCAGAATTTCCCGGTGTATCTAAAAGGCTCTTATTTCCCAGTGGGCAACTTACAGAAACAACACAATCACCACTGGGATGATGGGAAGTGGTGTGTTTCAAGCCAATACTACGTGGGGTTTCCTGGCGCTTAAACAAAGCCACCTAACCAAATCTCTCCACATAACCCCTTTTTACCCAAACACACTCTCATCAAAACTTCAAAGTGTACCTAGCATTTTGCTTGGCAGTGTAATTCATCGGATTCTATTAACATCATGGTTTATGTACAGTACAGCATCAGCAGAAGCTCAGAGATCAGAGGGTTTTTTGCCTTTTTGACTGTCTTCCAGTTCTTGGTCCTGGCTTGTGTTTTTTGCAGTGCTTCACTGTGTGCTGTTTGTGCTCCAAAACTGCCTCCTCTCCAACACATCTGAGTCAGAAGGCTGGAACTGCCATTCATGCTGCCTGTCATGCCTTCACGAGAGCTAATATTCACATGTTGCAATGCTGCAGTGAGTTCAAAGATGTGGAGCGACCACATGGCAAGTAATGCTTTTGCAATGCATTGGACGTTTCATGCACACTGTAGACTTTTGGCCATCACTGTGATTTGTAATTTCCTCAAATGTGATGAGCTTTAGTTCTAATTGCTTTCCATACATGTGAAATGAATAATGATGAGTGAAAGTGGACAGCTCCAATGGATTTAGGTCTTTGTTGGAGTCCTCCTTTCCTATCAAATATAAACTGATGCTTTGATCAAATGTTTGGATTGAGATTTAGCAGCACATATGAATTGTTTCTCTTTGAATATAATCATTGAGCACATGTTCTGAAAATGAAATAATACAGGTCACGTACTAAACTTGGTTAACTCTTATGTATGCAAGTGCATCTGGCTAATGTTCTCGAACTGTCTAAATTATTATTGAGTATTGTTGGCCTCGTGTGTGTACAGTATGTTTTCTTTGGTTGTTGCTTTTGTATTTGTATTGCAATTGTACAGCTTTTATTTGGGAATATTCACTTTATTTCTTTATTATGATATAATTTGCATTTGTTCTCCATTGCAGTCACCATGCAGGTTGCTAATTTTGTGATTTGCAATTTGATGCTTTTTTTTTTGCTTAAAACGCCTATGGTAGCTGTGGGAGTGGACAGCACCATGAAGAAGTACTCTTAAAAGACAAACCAATTTAATATATTTGTCTAAAAATTTTTATTTGCCTCATTTCCGTCTTTGGACCATGTGCTCTTTCAGCAGATCTCTTATCAGCCCCATCAGTGATTTAATAAAAACTGTGTGTCCATAATTTGATACCCAAAACATTTTTTCCATATGTCTGTTCAAGCCATGTTCTGTGTATTCATGGCAGATGTCTTCAAATTGCTTTCAAGTCACCCAGAACAAGGCGAGGAATGGTTCCTCCTTGGATTACAGATGCCTTGAAGTTCCTAATGATGACATCAAACGTGCATATTGTGTTGTGCCTGCACAGAGAGCAGAGATGAACTCATCCTGGGAAGAAGTGATTTTGCCACTGAACATGAGAGAGATAGAAAAAAACGACATCTGGCTAAGCCTAGGAAGTGAAGCAGGATGCTTGCAAGCCAGGTGTTAGCGAGTGTGACACTAGCAACCTTGACACTGGCACCTTTTGTTTCCCTATGACACATCCTATTCCAGCCCTGGAGATTCAGGATCTGGGTCAGCAGCTGTCAGCTATAGGTGCTGCATGTTGTCTTTCTCATTTAGTGTACTGTTCTCCTCAGAAGCAGGAATGTGGCTGTTGAATAAAAAGACATGCAGAGGCTTGTGCTACACCAAGCACAGCTGGGACAGGGTGTGTGTTTTTTGTGTTTTCAAGTGTGTGTACACATACATGAATACTGTATATTTCGTGTGCAGGTGTTTATTTACTAGATTCTTGTTGTGTTTCTGTGGTTTGACATTGCGTGTATAAATACGTGCTGTGTGGCTAAAAATCACATCTAATAAAAGTTAATGCATGACTTCAATTGTTATTTGGGGTTTGATTACAGCCTCAATTACCTACAGGGCCACAGGTGTGCTTTGTACAACTGGTCCTCTGATCTTTCCGACATGGATCATCTTTGTCTTGCTCTGCTGCTCTGTCGGGGATATCCAGATGTTTTTTGCGGGGATGAATCCCAGCCCTCTGCAAGCTTTCCTAGACCCACAGAGCCAAGGTAGGCCTGTCTGCCTGTCTGTCTGAGAGGCATGTGTCTCCCCCAGGTTGCTCACATGAGCTCAGCTTCCAGGTCGTGCCACACAGGCTCAGTAATTGACCCAAATCAAAAAACGTGCCCCTTGCTGCACCAGTCGGGCTTTGTTCTTCGACCCTAGTTTTAATACTTCCTCCAATCCGGTATGACACTCAGGATGTTGCTCCCCGGTTAGCCACAGTCAGACAGAACAGGGAGTTCATTATCTAGTCAAGCAGACACAATGGATAATGGAAAGCATTTGTAGTCGTGATGGAAAGATCTAATGTCTTTAATAACACACATTTCTCCAAGACAAACGAACTAGCCTCAAACAGACGCACACATGGGCTCAATCGGAGAAGAGGGGGGGGTTATTTCATTTAGTTGCTTGATACTTTATTTTTTGTTAATCAGTGATGAAAAATTGTCTCTTGCGAAATGTCTTTAGTGTCAAACAGAAATTTTCACTAATAAGTGAAGGTAGTGGTCATCTCACAGATGTTAGTTGTGCTTAAATAATGACATGGTATTATTAAGTTGTTAAGTTAATTTGAAAAAATATTTCCAAATCACTTTGTCTCATCTACAAATCAGTCCAGCAAAGCTATGACCTAAGATACTGTTTTCATCTCTAAGGAATATTATTTTCTGTTGCATATAGTAACTACTTAAATGAATTTCTTAGTAATGCACATTGCTAATGAGTGCGTCTGTGTGAGTGCATATATTTGTGTGAGTGCATATATTTGTAAGACATTAACTTTTTGTCTGAGGTCATATCTTTATGATTTTCTGATAATCACTGACAGGACCCAAGTGAGACGGGGACCCCCTGACTCCTCTTCTCAACAGACTGGGACATCCCGCACTGTGAAACGTTATCCAGCATCTTCTGGACCTATCACATCCAATGCTCTACCCAGTGGCAACAGCTACGCTAACAGCCAAAGCAATGAGCGCAGGAACACACAGAACAGACACAGAAACAGTCAAAACAATGGGCACTCTTTGAACAGTCACAGGCCTACCAGTGAGGGCCGGCTACATGGGCAGTTCAACAATGCACTGTTACCAGCAGGTAAGAACAAAAAATCAAGCACATCTGTTGCACACTGTGAAGTGTATAACATAAAACTTGTATGTGTTCAACATTCTCACTCAATCCACAGAGGTTATCTCGTGGGAGTGGAACCTCCACTCACAACAAAATGTAACATAATGTTTTCTTTCCTAATTTTTATTTTCCTTTCACCACCTTCCTACAATCACTATCCAGGCTCTTGTTTTTTAAGCCCAGTACCAGGGCAGCAGCTGTTGAACAGCCTCCCACCATTACACAATATTCACTTACACTCATGCTCTCTTTGTCTCCCTCACACATATACACATCCAAAACACCTTGCCCAAAGATAAAGGGCTTGGAAGCGATCCCGATACCTAATATTCTCTCCCCCATTTGCTGGTCTATGGCACATCTCTCGTTCAGCTGCAGCATGCCACTGGCCAGGCGTCAGCACACACCCTCGCACACTTATAAACCTCCCTTTGCCCAGACAGGGAGTGTGTCACAGTGAGGCTGAAGGAGGCAGGATGCAGCCCTTCTCTAGCCTGTCTCTGCTGCTGTTCCTTTTCACCCAGGTATGTGTGTGTTTTCCAGGAGCCAACCTCACCTCAAACCTGGACCGCATCAAGATTGTCTTCACTCCTATGATGTGCAGGAGGATGTGCAGTGGCGGGCGCTGCTACAACAGCTGTGAGAAGGGAGACATCACCACAGTCTACAGTGAGACCTCACAGCAACAGCCTCCAAACAACAACCAGGGCTACAGACTCTGTGAGTGTTGACACCAGGCCCTCTGATTGTCATTAACACTGATCTTTCTTATGTGCTTGTTTCTGCTTCTTCTTGTCTCATCGTGCCTCTTTTCCTTTCTTTTCTATGTCCTCTGAGTCTCCATTCTAGTTTCTCATTGTTTTTATAGGGGGAGCTTGACAAAATGGGTTCCCAGTGGCATGCTGTCTGTTCTGAATACCAACCTCAGAGAGGAGGCAGAGTGGTGGAGATTAAAGCTTAGAGCTACGCTAAAAACTCTCACTGTCAACGAGAAAGAAAGATAGTGAAAGCAGGAGAGGCGGGTGTAGAGCAGATTAAAAGCAGGCTCTGTAAAAGGGGACTAGTCTCACCTCACACACATACACGTGGAGCTCGTGGTCCCACGCTCCCAACACTTAGCCCCATCTCTTTGCGGTTTACACCTCGAGGTTGGCCCCACTGTTAACCATTTAACACGCTCCCTGGGAGAGCAGGAATAATGAAAGAGGAAAAAGGAAAAGCAGACGGAGAGAAAGAGTAGCAGCATGAACAGGATTTTATAGGGATTACAATAAACCTGCCATTTATCCTGGAGGGCTTTTCTCCAAATGCACATAGGAGTGTCCATGGGACCCTTCCCATGGTGGTCAGTGCCAAGGGGAAGGTCTAAACCCTGCATCTTTTTTCATTAGTTGTAAGGGTCCAAACTAATACTCAGACTAATTACTACTTGTGGATTAGAGGTGTGTGAAACATACCACACACATATGAGTCACAGTTCACATAAAAACTAACTGTAAACATGCAACCAATCTGGACCAAGTGCACTAGGCTCTATGGGGGGATCCAGCAGACTGAATGAATGAATTAATATATAAACAGGTGGATGTTGCAGATTTGTGTGCCCATTAATGGGATTTTGGAACGTGGTGTAGATATTCCAAACACTCCACCGTCCCGGCAGAGGCCTTCCACAAGATTGCATTCCTGGCACCTCCACTTTTTCCTGAGCAGTGGTTTATTTTTATGCCCCATTTGTATTCTCCCCCATTCCATTCATTATGCAAAATCATGTGTTGAAGATTGTGCTAAAAAGAGATTGCTTTCCATTTATGTTTGCATCCTGTTATTGCATGGGCGTGCGTGTTCGTCAAGGAATGTCAAGTGGACAGCAAACAGTTATCTCATGCTGTTGTTATGTTCCCTGCACGGTGTTCCCAGTAAAATCTGTCTGGATAATTACAACAGGCTCCCTTGATAGGCACCCTGTGTACAACAGTTGCTTTAAAGCCCGATATTAAATTGGGTCGAAGGCTCCTTATTGATTGAGAAGTGTGCGTGTGTCTGTATGCCTGTCTGTCTGTTTGGCTGTTAGACGGTTAGACGTTGTTAAATGGGCAGACAGACAGACAGACCTGGAGTGTGGAGTGCAGAGCTGACGGTAAGTTGTTGTCTAAAAATAGTTCCTACCACATGCTGGGGTGGGCCTGGCCTGACACAGACCAGTGCAGACCTGCATCTCACATTGAGAGGATTTAATAGCCTCCTCGAGCTGATAATTTAGCAAGAATGTCTAATCACAGGAGACCTTCCTGTCTGTCTGGACACCAATGCTGAATCTTCTGTGTCTGTCCACAACTTTGTTGCCTCTTTTTCTCCATCCCTTTCTCTTTTCTGTTTTCAATTTATTCTATTAACATTCTCCTCTGCTAAGCGTTTTCATTCCCAATCTGTTACTTTTTATTTGTCTGTTATTCCATTCCTCTATTGCTTTCTCCTGCAGTTTCACTATTGTTAATGTTATGTGACAAGGAGCTCATTCCATACATGCAATTAAGACTGCCCAGCATCTTTCTGTTCTCTGTTTGCACCATGTTACTCATGTTCTCATTGAGACAGAATGGATGCAACTCACAGTGTGTTTTCATCACTAGTGTCCTCTTTCGTGTCATAGTATGATTACCATTCGTACCTCTAGCTCTCTTGTAAAGCAGTTCTCAGCAGTGGTTCACATTTTCATCATTCTTGCCCCATTCTTGTTTTCTTGTACATTACGATTGTACAGATTTTTATGATTTTAAAGTCTTTGATGTTTTGAGTGAGGAGAGATCAGGCCAAACTAATCTTTGGATGGGAGCACGCCCAGTCATGTACGATGCCCATCCCACATGCAAAAAGATAAGGCCAAATGAAAACACTGCTGTCAAACACTGTTTGTCGAGTGCCAACATTTTCTTTTTTTGTCTCCATGGTAAATTACCAATTGTAAATCAAAGTGTAGCACATTTGGGGATTCAATTTACGATTCAGTTGCCCTTTACCACCTTGAAATTTTATACGCTTTGATAGGTTGGTCCTATTAGGACTACTGCTTCTGTTTCTCATTATTGGATTCTTGGAGTCTATGACTATGCATAAATCTGTGCAGTTAAATGTCTCACTTACAAAGTTTTCATCCTCTTTCTCTTTCTTCATCCCTGCAGTCTTTTGTCAGATCCCCTGTCTTAATGGAGGTCGATGCATCGGCAGGGACCTGTGCTGGTGTCCATCAAACTCAACAGGAAAGTTTTGCCACTTACCTGCCCCTCCTCCTGCCAGACCCACCCCTCACAGCCAGAAGGATGCCAGCCACCAGGGACCAAAATCTCCCTCTCACTCCATGTACACACTGCCATTGTCCAATCAGCAAGGTAATCACTGAGCACTGTGACCAGCGGGAGGGCTGACTTTACTTTCCTGCTTACTATGTTTAAGCTTGGTCACACAAGAAAGTTTGCAAGTCTTCACAAACCTCTGTAGTTCGTTCTAAAAGCTTGGGTGATACAGCTACTACTTATAGGGATAGTTGATGAGCTGCTAACATAACTCAAAAAGTTAAAAAGTCACAAAATATAGACCTGTCAGAGCTGTCAAGTCGGCTTGCTTTTGATCAGTCAAACTGTTGAAACATTTTTAAATATATATAGCACATATTTAAAATGGTAAAAGTTATTTTTTGCACGTTTACTAATCCTCCTCCCTTTTTTAACTGCACACAAGTCTACTTCTTTATTTTCAACACTGAGGGCCATCAATGAAGGTCAGACACTATTTTGAGCAGTATAACTAATGGATGACTCAATGGAAGTCCTCATACTGTTCACACAACGCTGCTTTTATCAAACAGAAGTGCGTATTAGAAACAGAGCAAGGCGACATCATGAAACTATAAAAAGGAATAAAAAAGAGAAAGATTTGCTCACTTTCTGTCTCTCCTGCTATCTATTTTATTTCCTCCTCGTGTCTTGCTCACTTCTTGCTCTGTCTAACATTAAGTAGAAGCAGAAGTTCTGTCTTAGATAATTTAAATTCCACTCAGAAATCTTCCAACCTCGAATTTCTATTACATAACATAAATAAGTGTAATTAAATGACGAGTCCAGGTTATGTATTGTCATGTCACGACAAAGAAACAATCTTTTCATGTCTGCACACTTCATACAATAAAATAAACATAGTCTGTTTCACGTCTCAGGTTTTTGATAAGGTCTAGATCTTCTATTTGGACTCTCTCTGACATCTGTCTGTAAGGTTGTAATTCACCAGGCTCGTTCAGGATTCTGGGAAAAAACCCTGGCACAGCCTGGGGATAGATGCTTCCCTCTGTCAGAAGGACAAACGAACTCATTCTCCACACTGCAACATCTTTTCAGCTCCTCAACAAATCTGTTTTTGGTCTTTAGGATGATTTGATTTAAACCAGAGAATCCAAAACTGTTGTTGTTGTTTTGTAGTATCTTAATAGCATCTTCCACTGCCGGGAATTCCCCATGTAGGTCTCATACAAGAATTTGGTGATGAACCAAGTATGTATTAAACAAGTTTGTACAGAATGTTAGCTGATAGCTCTCAAACTTCACTATGCATATAGAGCGTTTATCCTTTGACTAAGGCATTCTTCCACTTACTGTATTCAAACTGTGAAACTATAAATCGTCTGCTGTAGTTTATAAATTGTCTTTCTTCCTTTAGTGTCCCTTCACCCATCTTTGGTGAACGTTCACATTCAGCACCCACCGGAGGCAGAGGTTCAGATCCACCAAGTTGCTCGGGTCCAACCTGGGCAGAGACCTGCTACCACAGAGGGGGCTCACTCTGTCCAGCAGCGCTCCCAGCCTACAAATGGACATGAACACACCAATGAGCATAGCACCAGGCACCCACACACCAATGGGAATGGGAATGGTCATGGCAGAGTGCCTAACCACCACAATGGACAAGTTGGACGATGCTTTCAGGAAACTGTTGATGGACAGGTATTATGTCAAGTCATTTAAACACAATATGTAAACTGTCATCACCAGCTGACCTGGTGCCCCACAAAGCCAGTAACTGTAAGTTTGAGTGTAACCGTAAGTACAGTAACTACGCAAACAGTGAAACTGAGAAATATTAGTCAGTATACTGTATATACATATAACTTGTTTTTTTGAATCCATTTTTGTGAAACATGACCACCGATCTGACCTGTGTTACAGGTATTCCAGTTTTAACGCTGTCTTGAGCAAATATGTATTGACTGCACTTTGCCTTTGTAGGGCAGTGGTCTGTTCTAATCCATTGTAGGGGTGTAGGAAAGTGTTTTACCACAGGTACCATTCTAACATTTTACCACAGGAAGTGTTGATGTCCAGCTCTAACCACACAGATAATCTCATGTTCCACCAATTCCCCAAAGGACACAGAAAGGATGCATACAGAGGCCGAAGGTTAAAATCCCATGTGGCCCATGTTGTGGCTCAGATGTGGAGACACTTCATGTTCTGTGTAATACCACACATACTGTATGGCATTTACTACAGATTTACTGTACTTCACAAGATCAGGATAATTTATGTATGTCACAACAGACATGTCTTGAAAGAAAAAAAAAGAATTGAGGAAATGGAAGAAGTTAAGTGGCAGTGCGTGAGCTTGGCTAATCTAGGGCTTAGTACAGCATTTGTGTGCTTGGCTGTGATAAGGTATTATGTTTGACTTTTAGACTTTAGGTTTGTGGTTGTTTTTGCCAGATTTATTACTTCAGGTTTGTTTGTGCTGAACTGTTGCTTCTATTTTCTGTACTCTGGTTTCATGGAGAGAGAGCTTGAAATTAATTCTTCTAGTCACAGTGAGTTTGTTTGCAATTTTCTCTTTTTTCTTGGCAGTATGGCCAGTTTGGTGAACTCCAGAAGAATGTACTCTTTGTTAGCCCTTTAGTTTCATTAATCTCTACTGGCCAAAAATCCAATAAATAAAGTCTGATAAGAATCTCTCTTCACAATTAGCCAAATGCCTTAATGAGGCATGCCAAGAGGTTCATAGTTGTTTATGTCCTCCTCCAACTAACTAGTCTCAGATGTGTCTGGTTCACTTTGTCCACACAGCTAGGTATACATGCACATGTCTGACATGAACACACGTGAATCCTCCACTTGTCAGCACGCTAACACACAAACATTTGCACACAAACAAGCAACTACGGACAAACACGTAACACTTATTTCCATTTCTTAGATTTAACACAGATGTCTGTTGTTCTAGTGTGGCAAGCCTCTGCCAGGCCTAACCAAACAGGATGATTGCTGTGGAAGTGTGGGCGCCTCCTGGGGTCTCAACAAGTGCCAAAAGTGTCCAACCAAACCAGGTAAGCCCTCTTGACTAAAGCTTTTTGTTTTCTATTCCATTACATAGTTAAAGTAAATTGAATCTATTTCTAATCAGGCTTAATTGTGTTGGAATTTCTTTCTCTTTTGCGGTTGGTATGTTGATCCTTGTATTTTTGTTCTGTTATGCACATTAGTTCAAAACAGCAATCTGTATCTGGACTTTGCTTTCATAGTGCCGTGTATTAGTCTGTTTAGTCAGTGATGCCTGTTTTATTCCTTAGCTGCGGTGAATGGCTGATGATGATTAGCACATAGTGGTCCTCGTTATATTCCTAAACTCCCTGAATGTGGATGTATGACTCACACGTGCACCCAGTTGTTAAAATTAAGTTGTTTTGCCTCTATAAAACTAAAACCAGGAAGCACACAAAAACACATTTAGCTTGAAGAAGAGAGTTTGGCAGGAGTGCCACCCACCACGCCGGTATAAGAGGCCAATGTGGCCTTGAAAGTGTGAGGAATTAAACAGCACAACCAGAGCTGCGGCTTGTACGCTGGCAGCCAGGGTGGGTGCTGACTCTCAGTCAGCTTGACAGCCCAGTATATTACTTGTAGGGCATATATATCCCTGCGTTGATTCAGGACTTGCTATTAAGGCCTCATGGGACACACCTACGGTGGCATGTGGGGACACTTGGCTTACTACAATTACTTCCAGGCACTACAATCATACTACGTTCCATGCCCACAGATGTCAACTGGCTGTCAAAGTCCTCATTCCCTATTTAATGTTTGACCAGACCTTAATCAGAAGCAGACATCACCCCTCTCTGTCTCCTCCATCTATCATAGATGCCGACCCATTCTTTATTCTCCCGCTCTGTCTCCCTCAGCGTGCCAGATTCACGCTCTTCCTAAGTCCCAATCTCTTTTGGCTCCCAGATGTTTTTCTTTGCTCCTTCCTTTGAAGTTTCAGGGAAAAACAGAGTGGATACCCAGTTTGCTCATTTTTGTGGTTGTTTTGGGGAACAGCAGACTGCAGGCCTGATTCTCAGGCCACATGCAGGCAAGGAAGAAAGGACACAGAGATTGAAAAAATTAAGTCAAAATGAAGTCATGTGCTATGCCACAGAAGTCTTAGAGGGAGCTTTAATAAGATAAATGCTTTGAATTCCTCCAGAGTGTTACAGTATTGTTCTCAGTTAAGACTCTTGGCTAGGTCTTTCAGCTGTATTCCTGCTTTACTGGCTGAGAGGTATGCCTTACGTGTTCGACAGGAATGATGTGAAACCTGGAGACAACAGGCCCTGAAAAATTATGGAGTTCTATTCATTTCATAGCGAATCGGTCAGTTGTCCGCTGGCAGTGCAGGGAAATGTCACATAGCTTTATAGAAGTCTCCTGTGTCTTATGTTGAGTATGTGATAATGATGTCATGAAAGCCTAGTTTGTATTGGGGGTGTAATGCTACCATTGCTCAGTTTACAGCTAAATGCACTTTTGACTGAGATCGCTGCTACATTGTTTTATTACAGAAGACGCCAATATAGGTTTAATGGGTTTGTGGTGCAAACAGTTCTATCTCGAGTTTACTTATGACATCTCCATCTTTAATCCCACTGTCTCCTTCAGTATAGTGATACAGGCTCGTTTACAGTATAGTGCAGTTGCTGTGGTCTGGCTGTGTGCGAAGGCTGGAAACACATACATTTCAGTGCTGTTCATGACATTATAAATCACGATATTATTTGTTATTACACACCAAAGACTTTTGCTACTGTGGCAATAAAGGAGGATTATATACTATATAGAGAGCGTGTGCGCTTGTTTGTATGTGTATGTGAATGTGAATGAGGGGTTGACATTAGGGATGCCGGAATTTGTGTTTGAATTCACTAGGAGCTGAGGCCTTTGGGAGCCATGCATGCATGAATCCAATGAATTACTGAGAGGTATTTTATTGCCATGAGAGTGATGTTTATGCAAATTTAGTGATAACTAGAGAGGATGACACATTTCTATCAGTAAAGCAGTCTAAGGTTCTCTAAGCCAAATGAAGGTCGTTTGCTGTGTCCTGGCATGACACTGTATTATTGTGCTGGCAGCCCCTACCTTGCTGTGCCTTTCACAGCTAATGGAATTCCACAAGTCGTTTGTCTCCCCATCTGTCATTGCTGGGCAGCTTCACTCTCTGACTGTTCCTGTATGCAATGGTGGGAGGGTTCGCAGGGAGCCAGAGTTTCCTGGGGACTAAAGTATCCACCACACCCGCAGGAGCTTAGGCTTCCTCCAACTCTACCTCCCTGGTTCACTGAGGTCTTCATGATGTCACTGCCTTCACTCTGTCTTTGCTTTGCTCTTTGTTCCACCTTAGTGTTTCTCCACACTGAGGACACCATTCTTCATGAGGTTTAGATCAGTAAAGTTATATGAGGCAAAGAAGGATGGGGCCCACAGAGCTCCACATCTTCCAGAACTTCCCACATAAACCCATGCCTTCCAAATCTTCCATCTACTCCCCTGACATTTAATCTGACATCCATAAAGGGGCCAAAGCTTGTGCTTATTGCTTTTTATTAGCACTGATCAAACGTGAAAACTTGTTAATGACCAACAAAAACCAGAGATGCAGAGCGGTGACTTTGTTTTAGAAATAGACTGCGAGAGAACAGACACACTGGAACAGCTCCAAAGCAGCTTCTAATGGTGATTTGATAGAGACTTCACATCTCTTTGACAGGACTGGATACATTGATGTTGACTCAGTGTTATCCCATCACAACTAGAATGATGGAATTTATTAGCTGAGCAGCAGTGTGGCTAATCAGGGCTAAGCAGACATAACCACTATGAGAAATAAATCCCAATTGGAGGCAGATGGAAATGAAATTTGTGTTGCATTTCTTAATTGGATACAAGCTATGATAAGCACATTTTATTGGGAATGTACTGTGGCATGCCTTATTTTGGAACCAGCCCAGGTGGTTAATATTCTACTGCGAATTGCAGATTATAGAAGAATGTGGGTCTGTTTTATATTTGTGTCTAATGCAGGTTGCTCTGCCTTCTGCATCATGGAGAAGGTCCTAAGCATAATTGTCAAACTACAAGCAGAGATGTAGAATTTATGTTTTTTAATAGAAACAATGAAAATTATGTTTTCGGTAAATACATAGCATTGCAGGAAAAATAAATAATTTCTTCATCAAAGCAGTTTTGCAGTTGATTCACATGTGTCATAGGGTGGTTATGTAGAAGTAATATGACACATACAAGACTGATAATGTGAGCAAGTATTTTGTAGCTAGAACAGTAGACAGGCTTGGTATCTATTTTTGTATCAGCAGTGGGATGTTGCTAATAGATATTAATGTCATGTTTCCTAAATGAAAAGCATTTGCTTCACTAGCACATTATTTACAAGGCAACTCATATGTACTATACCAGAGGCAAATGTGGCATGTGCCAAACAGTCAGCCATGTTCCCTTAAACTTTTTGCTCCAATCATGTGTTGGCTCAACAACCAAGAACAGATGATTTTGAGAGATTCAAAAGACCTGAAACCCTGCATGGAGATTAAAGAGCTCTGTTTGCTCCTGCTTTTCTCTTGGCGGCACCAGTTTGTCCCATTGCAGTATGTCAGAAAGTAAATTGCTGGAAAGGGTCCTGAGGAGGTCTTGGCTTTGGTGTTGGTTGTTTTCCTATAGACTTCCCTCCAATGGAATGGAAAGGAAGACTGTGTCTCCTGCCCACGTCCTGTGGATAGCATCCATCCCTCCTCCCTCTTGTCTCCCACGCGTTCTGAGGTTTTTCAGCCAGTCAAGGGGAGAAGTCTGACACTGAGGTTGCCTCCCAGGCAGGTCCCAGGGGGAAGCTGGTGAAAGGCTCTGAGCCCTCTGATTGATGGACCAGACCTCTCAATCTTCTTAGAGCAGCTTCTAGGCCGGATGGGCCACAGAGTGATTGTACCAAATTAGCAATTAAAGATTTCTGTACAGCTGAGGAACCCATTTGTCTATAAATTCTGCCTCCATTCTTAGCCTCCAGCACCTCTCTCTCTTTACTTTCTCTCCCTTTTTTGCATAAGCTGTCCTTTCATTTGAATACCGTCAGCAGCAGTGCCCTCCATGGAGGTTACTTTCATATTAAAAAGAGACTTAACGGATTTATTCAGATTGGAATTCGAACTGTGCCACCAATCAAGAAGCTTGAAGGAATTTGAATTACACTTTCAGGTCAGGGAATTTGAGCAAATATTATTGAATAGTTGCCAGTGGAATGCCCAACACAACTGAATGGAGATGGACAATACATTAGTGAGGGGTGACAAAGTCTTTTGTTGAACAGGGCTAAATGGATAGACAACAAGTGAAGGTTTCTGTCTGTGCCCTCAGTGGACACAGACCAGTCTGGGTCTACAGTCTTTGTAACCATGGGTGACACTAATGCACAGTCTGAGCTCACTCTTGCAAGCCACTGCCTGCGCAACACTATGTTTTCTAAACAAAATACTGTAGAGGCAAGTATGAGAATGGACACATCATTAAATCTTCCGAGGATACAGTAATTCTTATCTTTTTGTATACTAATGAAAATTACATGGCCAAGTGTTCACTGATTTTTTTTCCATCGCATTATTCTAGGATTAATTTGCAAACGTCAACTGCCGTGATTTATCAACCCTCGTTCCAAACTTACGAAAGTAAGTCATTAAAGAGACAGCCGAGATTGTATCTTATGATAAATGCATGCTGGAAAAGGCAGCCAGTATTTAGGATTGCCATGGTCAACTTCTGTATGCTGAGCTTCAGCAGATGGTTTTTAAACATTACTGTAAAAAACTTGCCCCGAGAGAACAATAAACTGAACTGACCCTTGATAGAATTTTCAGATCCAGGAAGCACATAAGGAAATGTTGAATGCAACCTCACAAATTAGATCAGGTCTTACCAATGTATACTGTAAATACAGCTGGTATATGTGCCAACTTTACCAAGTTATTGTTTTTTTATGTCAGTGCAATTCTCCTACATAATTTGGCCTAACATAAACAGCTCATTTTTGTTTAAAAAGGTTGTAAGACAAACACGGACTTGAAGTGAGCTGTCACTCAGATTTGTGTGTAAGTTTGTTACTGACTGCAGTGGTCCTCTCTTCCCTCCTAATAAGCTTTATTTTACCCTCCCACTGGGCTTTCCTTGGCATGTGCACCCTGCTGTCACTCAGGGCAGCCTTGATCCCATCTCTCCAGGAGGGTGTGCCCACCGCCCTACCACAACAGCTCATTACTCAGAAACTTTGGAAGGGGATTAGAGGGGTGTGGAGGAAGATGAGGACGTGGGCAGACAGGAACAGGGGCTTTGCTTTGACACAGTTCCCCCCTTTTCCCGTTGTCTCCTTTATGCTGACCCACTTCTGCTCTGTCAACCTTCAGGTACACTGTCCCTGCCTGGTCCACTGGGTCACAGCAGGACCAAAACATAACACAGCTTCTAAGACCTCATTCCCAGTAATTCTCCATGTGGCAAACATTCCAGGCGCTCCTGGGAAAAATGACACAAACTTGTGGCCAATTTTGTGTTGATGACATGAGTGAGTGAACATCTGAAACACTGAAGTATGTATGTGTTGGTATTGCTCTTTGTCAATGATGACAGATGGGCAATAGCGATCCTCTCTGTTCTTGCCTGCCTGCAAGCAGGAACCCAGATCGCCATTTACATCTGCCAGAGTTTCTCTTCGGTTAACACTGGAGCTTTCGTCACAAACATAGTGCAACTATTCTCCCTTTGTCAGATCACTCTGCTATGGAAGGAGATGTGTTTTCATTGCTGGCAAAGCTGTGGCCAAAGTTTCTTGTATGTTCATCTGCACATCTGTTTTCAGCCCTTCAACGCTGTGGCATCAAGTTCAAAGCTGTGCTTCTGTACTTGATTCATTATTTCTGAAAAATAAAATGCTCCTCCATGTTCATGACATGGAATAATAATATTTGTTGTACATACAGTATCACTAAATATTCTTTTGAAACCTTATGAGTAACATTTTCCAGTGCATTTAGGTAAAAGTGCATCATCGCTTTAAGCTGTCCAATTTGTGACTTTAATTTGATTTGACTTTAAAAGTGAGAAACAGTCCAGTCATGTTAACAATCACGTCATAATTTAAAAAGATTCCCCATGCCTTCCAACCCACCTCGAATCTTCTCCTTTCAACATGATGTGAAGGAAAAATCTTCATCTCAGTGTATATGTCATGGTATGATCTGCTACAAATTATCACCCCGTCTCTGTTAAGAAACCTCTGAAACCTGGTGTACACGAACTCTTTGTCTCTGTAAGGCACACAAATACAGACACACGCATTCAAACGCACAGAGAAACGTTCTCTTTACCATATCATAGCCACATAAAAATGTGTGTGCATTTGATGGGGCATGCTGGGAGTTGGTGCTGTCACACCATATTCAGGACTATTAATGAATGCAAATTCTTTGTGACTGAGTGGTACAGCACTGTAGGACTGTTTTGCTCCTTCTAACTCTGTGCTTTCTCTTTATGCTTTTAGCATATGCAGTGATTGCAAATGGTCAAGTGGAATGCCCCAAAGGTTTTAAAAGGATGAATGCCACACACTGTCAAGGTGAGCTATAAAATGTTTGTATGTCTACATGCTGTAGTTCAGTTCTTTATTCTGTCATCATTTATTTATTTTTATTATCCCAGTAGATATTTAAGTAGTTTAACCATAATTAAGACATATATAACAACATATAATAATAAAGACATAAGACATTATTTATAAGCCCTTCAAAATGGGGATGAGTGTACAAAAATTCCACATGTACATGGGCTCCTGAGGGCCTCTATAAAGGTTTTGCTTGCTATATGTCTTGTCGTATGAAAACAAGGTCAAAACTGCAATTAGTATTGGTCCATGGTCATAGTGAAGCAGCTAATATGCTCCTGAGGTTGCTGTTTTTAATTGGCCTTTGGGACTGTGAGTGAAGTGTAGGGCTAGTATTATGGCTGCCATTATGATAAAAGTGGCTGGTGAGTATTTCTGATGAAGGTATAGTTGCAGATCTGTTTTTGCTGAGCATATCTAAACAATTTTCCTCTGGGATTAATAAAGTTTTTGAATCTTGAATCTAAAGCTATATGACAGACAGTTCACCCATCTGTCTGCATGTGGAAACAAAGTCAGATAGATACACTCACAGCATCCCAGAGGTGGGTCAGCTGACTGGCAGTTCAAGAAGCAGTAACCACCCACATAGTTATGGTTGCATTAGTATACAACATCTGAATTACACAGCACCAACAGAAAAAACACTTGGCCAGGACACAGGAAGAACTGCACTGCTTGATCTGTGAACTGATCCTGGAAAGAAAATGCAGCTTTTCTGAAAATCTACTTGAGTTCTGTCAGTAACTTAATTAATGGTGTCATAATCCTAAGGACAATATTTACTAAAGCCTGTGAAATTTAACAACGTTTGTTTGACTCCTAAACAGGCATCCTCCACTCTTTCTCCAAGTTCCTGTTTTCTTATCTGTACGTTTGGCCTATTGATGTTTTCAGGTAGTAACTGAGCTGGTAAACATATCTTAATTAAACAAAGACTTACGGACAAAGACACACTTATTTTACAATAACTTGTTATCTAGCCAGCACATGCTGAAACGTGTTGTTCTGTTATTCAAGTTTTCGTCTTTTGATTGTTTCAAGATATGTTTCTCTTTTGGTTGCTCATTTCTTTAGATCCTAAGAAGGAATGCTGATAGTTACCCACAATATTTAATAGACCTCTTTAAAGTCTCTGTCCCGTTCAGCTGCTGCACCATTCCTACAAATTATTTCTAACGTCAGGTCTTGTGGCAGCTGCCAAGGAGAGAAAAAGAAAAACGGCTTCTCCTGGGATTCTGTCTTTATTATCAGGATGGTGTCCAGCTTGCCAAACTGGGGCTCCTATTCTGAGCTATGTTCATGCGATTTTAATTGAAATAGACCAGAGCTGGCCTCCTGTTCTTTTATGGGTCTGATTTACTGATCTTGCTTTGTACACCGACCCTTGCGGTCAGTGACAACCACACTACGATATGACAAGATGTCCTTTCAGAGCTCCCTGACATCAGAGACGATTCCTTATCTTCAGAAGCTAATTCTCAGAAGCTAGGTCAGCTGAATTGGCCACTTGTTACTGTGCTTGTTAGATGAAAGACCCTCAGATATGCATGGTGCAGTCTCTCTTGTGGGTGGTAAACTGGTGTTGGGAGCAGGTCATATTACTCATACAGAGTAATTTCTCACTTCAGAGGAGATGGAAGTCTCTCTCTCTCAAATAATTCTTTTGACATTTTGGACCAAGTTAATAAAAGCTACAAACAATTTTATAACGTTGACATTTAATATTTCTCAGGTTGAGACCCTTATATATCAGCAGTAAAAAACCTACTTTTCTCTATAATGTGTGCTTTGGCTGGATTTTGTGAATATGCATTTACTATTCACAGTCTCTAAAGGGATGCATTTTTGGACTCATGTGTCGTGTCTAGTTTGAGACTTGCAGTGTAGTAATAAGGTGCTCACATTGGCCATAACAGCCAATATTTCATAGAGAGAATAATGTTGACAGTTTCCTCTACTTTATGTAATTCTAAAGGTCTTTATGTGAATATTTTTTAACCAGAATTTAAGAGCATACGAAGTCAAGTAAAGTTACATCAGACAGGTTTAAACTTAATGCAGAGTTTGGTAACTCTTATTGCGTAATGTTTCAAATGGATTGCTGTCACCTGTATGTAAACTATAAAAAAACTAGATAGAACCTGTTGATAGACCACAGACCAATTACCACAAGGGCAATTTATCAATGAGAGTAACCAGGCAAAAATTGAAAATAGATGTTGAGATTAGTAGTGGTCGTGACAGGGTGTCATGGAAGTCAGTTTTAATCCCAGTCAGCCCACCACTAGACTGTAACAATAGCACTAATCTAGGACTCAACCGAACCATGGGCTAAAGACCACATGTGATGAAGGCTGAGCCCAATGCTGACCTGAACTCTGACCAGATAGCAAGGTACTTAAACTAAACCACACATTATTAATTTTAGCTCTTCACAGTGAAACTATACGTGGGGGCCAGTATGACTGTGGTTTGCTTTACCGTCTTCACGCAGTGTCTGATCCTTCCTCAACCAAACAGGCAACTTTCGTTATCAGAGGTTTATCATGACATACAGTAGACGCTTAACTTGAACTTCGGAACAAGTCAATCTGAGTGACATCTGAGAACTGGAAAAACAAAAAAGGCAACAGAAAAGAAGAAACAACTGCACAATAAAAGGAACACTGAGGCATTCCCTGGATAAACTTCTGTTCATGGAATTTAACAGCCTCAGTCACTTATAAGCTCATTTTTTCCAGCAGGAAGCAAAATAACAAAACAAGAGCAGATTAATTAGAATTGGGAAAATCTGTGGTGGCAGGCTGTCAGGTTCCAGTCATCAAAGCAATGGGAAAAGACCTAATGATGTACTCTTTGTTTAACACGGTAGAACAACAAACTTTGCCTGGTCTCAGTGTGATCGCATGACTAAGCGCCTGAAGTATGTCCCCCTACGCTGTTGACTGGCATGTTAACTGGCTAGCTTGTCTCCATTTGGCTTAGTGACTCAGGAGCTGTTGGAGCAATAAGCAGTTTCCACTCGTCATCACATCCCTCCATCTAACAGAACTAGTCAGACAGAGAGGAAAACCTCTTTAACTTTCACTCCTTGACTTAAGATAAGGATCCTGACGAGAAGGCTCATAATCTAAAACATTCTGCAATTTCCTCCCATGTCTCCTTGACTGTCATGCTTCAAAAGTTTATGTTATACAGCTATAACATTTTGGAGTCAAAATTATATCATATATATATATATCATTTTAAGTGTTTTCTCCTTAACAGTGGCCAGATTTACAGTGCATGTTTCCCTCGTGTCATCGCTCTTCCTTGCTTTCATACAAATGTATAACCTCTAACTTTCCATATTTCACCACCTCCGAGCAGCTGTTGGTTTTGAGCACATGATGCATAGCATTACACTGTAATCTGTCACCTTTCTGGTTGTAAATGATTTCTAAAGCCTTACATCATCTCTGCTGGTCTGAAAGCACAAAAACTCTGTGTATTCCACATGAAATGCAGCACACTAAATCTGATATCAGCCCTTGTACCAACTTCAGCTAAGAGGTTCATTTGAAGTTCAGTTGTTTAG
This sequence comes from Ctenopoma multispine, assembly GCA_034779795.1. Classification (NCBI taxonomy): domain Eukaryota; kingdom Metazoa; phylum Chordata; class Actinopteri; order Anabantiformes; family Anabantidae; genus Ctenopoma; species Ctenopoma multispine. Next base: position 10,954,940 of record JAUYWH010000004.1, read on the forward strand.
ATACTGCATGACTGACATACTGCCTATTTCACAGACATCAATGAATGCCTGTTGCCTGGGATCTGTAAGAATGCTGAATGTCTCAACACCAAAGGAAGCTACAGGTGCACATGTAAACCAGGCTACATGTTAGATGCTGCCAGGAGTCACTGTGTCTGTAAGTACTTATTTTCTTTAAATAACTTTTTACAATTGTAATATTGATTCTGTTGATTTATTTGATGTCTGTGCTGACTTTATTCTCAGCCGATAAGGCAGTGTCTGATCAGAAGGCACTGTGCTACCGGTCCGTGTCAGCAGTCGGATGCTCTCTGCCACTTCGTCATCACATAACCAAGCAGATCTGTTGCTGCAGCCGCGTGGGCAAGGCCTGGGGTGCTGGGTGCGATCGCTGTCCTTTGCCAGGATCAGGTAGAGTCACCAAAAGTTACCCTGTGCTACCCATACACATATTTGACATAACTGTCTGTATCTGTTTTTAACTGTACTTGCTGAAAACAGTTTGTGGGGTTAACCGCTTTTGCAAACAGAAAATGTCACATGCAATCTTATGCAATAGATGCAATTGTAGTGAAAGCACAGGCAAAGATTATTTACCACTCAGTCACCATTCTGATCTCTGCCAGGCATGTTAAGCAGTTCACAATAACCAAATTTGTTTGGAGTGGAAAAGGATCAAAGCATAACAGTTTTCATATTTTGGAGGCTACACAACAGTGGGAGTCAGTCTTGTGTTATCACTCCAGCCCTCAGAGAGAAGCCCCACTAATAGACCGACAAAGCTTCACAGCAGAAATAAATAGCTTGGCCAAGTGAAACATGGGAAGTAGTTGTCATCTTTTTTTTTTTCATACCGATCTAATCTCCAAAGTCTCTGAAAGAAACAGGCTGGTTTTATGGAGTGTCTGCACTGGCCAATGATTCATTCGGATTGCTATATATCAGATATCACAGCCACAGGCCTCCATGGTGCTTAAGCCAGAACTGACACAACACACAGCCACACAGTGTCTGATTATTTCGAACATTGACCTTTGTATGGGCTGACAAGCTGTTAGAGCTATGTTCTGCACAAATCAGCCACGTCTTGTGATGCTTGTGATTCAGTAACAGGAGTCTGCTGACTTTCTGATTTTTGCTACTGATCATGTATAGTCCCATTTTAAATTCATCAGTCAGAGAACTCTCATATCCATGTTTCCTGCATTTAAACGAGCATTTACAGCAACCGCATATCTATCATTACTTGTATGTCTATTCCAGACTCTTTTGGCGTAGGGCTGCTGGTTTCAGGTCAGGTAGGGGACACAGTGCTTTTCAGCTGTAATGGATTCACCATTGTTGAGTTTTGTTGGGCTTGTGCACAAAGAGGTGCAGTTCCTTTCCTTTTATCTAACCAGCCAATCCTCCATTAGTCTCTCATTCACACACCTCTGCATCAAAGGGTTCAAAGGTCAGTCAGTATTACATGATCTTTTACTTCCTGCACTTCCTCTTCCTCTTGGTTTCTAGATATCCCTAAATCGTTTCAAATCCCCTTGTCCTCTGCAACAGCTGTCATTGGCCTGCCAGCCAGCTAGTTCCCCAGCAAACCCCCTCATTCACTGCACACAGTGAAGCCTAGCATGCTGATGGGTGGCTTATGATATTGTTGTGAATATCAGGCAGTAATATGAGACACAATTACGCTCACGCAGTGTTTTATATTAACTTCAAGAGCCCAAGAGCTCCATACAGAGGCAGTGTTTTCTATGGCTTGTTAATTGCTGATGTGTTTTCTACCCCGCAGACCATTTTAAAGAGATCTGCCCAGCTGGTCATGGATATACCTACTTGCGCTCTGATGTGCAGATTTCTCTCAGACAGCTGGAGGAAGAGGAACTGCAGAGCACAGGAATATCGTGGGAGGAGCAGAATCCCACGTTTTCTCAGCCTCCATCATCCCAGCCTTCACAGCTGCTTCCCAGTGGGCCACAATTGTCCCTGTACCCACAGACACCCCAAGTGCCTCAATATCCAGAGTTCCCTGAGACACCTCAAGCACCTCAGTACCCTTTGACTCCACAGCAGCCTCTTTATCCCTCTCAACCAGCCAGAGAGATACCTGAACAGACAGAAGGTGAGAAGTAAATGTTTGGCATATGAAATCTCTGCCAGGTTGACAGGTTGGTAAATGTTCACTCTGAATAGTAAAAATATGAACAGTTGTTGCTGCTGAATGTTCTGTTCATATTATTCACTTAAGCCTCAGATTTGTCTAAACATGGTGTTGACTTAACCACTTGAATATTTTTACCAAAATCCATGACATAAACAATACAGGGCAGCTGAGTGATTGCACAATAGGATTTTTCTTTTCTACAGGATGTAAATAGATGAGCTTTTATGCAACAATCCAAACATCAACAGAATGTTTTAAGCTCCATAAATAAATGTTTGATCGGACATTGAACATATTTGGAGGAATGTTCATGTTCGACATCCATCAGAGTCAAACCCCTGTGAGAAACAATGGGGTAATCCACTTTGGCCACATGTCTTAATCCTCAGGATTTTCAGTAAATGTATCTTCCTGAGGTAATCCCTGTGAGTTACTTTGTTGGCAAAGCCGTCACATTTTACTTTATTTCAGGAGACAATGATGTAAACATTTAGGAATTTTTGTCATTATCAGATATATCTATTTCTTTGTCTCTCCTTGCATCATTTTCTCTCGCCGCTAGTCTTAAACTGAGCACAACTTTCTCCATTTGGTTAGAGGAAAAATGCACCATAAGTTTTATTTTGATAGAAGTGAAGAACCTTTATTTGTGTTCACTGGGACGACTTTGTTCAGCGCCCTGATGGATGGATGAGCATTTATCTGTGCAGATGACTATTATCTTTTGTGTGTGTGTGTGTGTTATTTTTTGTTAATAATGATTCTTGTTAATGTGAACAGAATGACAAATCTTGCTACTGTTAAACATTTCCTCTTCTTTCTGTCTCATGGCAGATGAGGAAATTCCGAGCCCGGTAAGTTTTCCCTCTCTGTCATTCTCTTGGCACATGTTTTTGAAATGTTTATCTTAGAGCGATATGCTCTAACTATCTCAGTTGGAAGTTTTATTATGGTTATATAACTTATTCGGTTCACATTTTACTATCTACGTGCACCCAATTAGCACTGAATATGACAAGGAAATATGGGCATGAATGTGGAGATGAAAATGTAGCTCAATTCTTTTCTTTTTTTTCTTTGACAAGTAATACGAGTATTTGCTTGTTTTCTAGCCAGCTGTTGTGACTGACTCACCCCTGAAATATCCAGGTATTTGTTTCCTGGTTTTACACACACATATGATATAAACCTCAACAAATGCCTCGACAACGCTGTTTAATGGCCTTTGTGGTTTGATTTAGCATATGTAAGCTCAAAAGGCCAATAGTAGTTTAAGTGAAACATAGGCTCAACAGTTACACATGTGTGCTGGTTATTTTTTCTAACTCTTACACAGCAGTGGCAGCCTCAGTCTTGCCTGCTTTGCCTTTATGCCAGTAAAAACACTGACATTAAAGTCGGAAATTTGACTAGTTATTGTATTGTATTTTGACAGCATTAGTTTTGTATTATAAAAAACAACTGTATCCCTCTTCACAGATACTTCTCCAGATTTCTCCGTTATCAACTTGAGACCAGGTTCAAAGGACGCAGATTCTGCAACAGGTAAAACATACAGTACATGCAGTGTCAATATGTTAAATGCAATGTACATGAATTAAACTGAAGTGCCTTATAACACTGGTTACAAATATAAAATCACAAGGTGAGTATGAAGCAGTAGGACAACCACTCACAAGAGCAGCACGAAGCCGAAACTCTTCATATTTTATGCTCTCTGTCAACTGCTGGCAGACAGCGGTGCATCTCATGAGGCATTTTTGCAGGCTTACCCAAACTTAAGCTGGGGAGAGAATGTCTGACGCTTTTATTTGACCCGTTTTCTCAAAGCCAAGTTGGCTTGTAGATGCTGTGCTGCACACAGGGTGAGAGGGCGAGAAACCAAAAAAGACTATGCCTCTTGGAAGGGAAAGCTATTCCGAGTGGACAGTCGCCAGATTTATGATAAATAGAGGAAGAGTCAAAGACAGGGTGAAAGTGTGTTTGGGTGATAGAGCAAGTGAAAAACAAGACTCATAGCGAGATTAAGGAAGTGAGGAGAAGTAACTGTAATCCTATAGAAAAAGATATAATTATAGTTAGTTTTTCCTCCTTAGTCAGACAAATGGACCAAGTTCAATATCTCTGGACAAAAAAGAGAAGAACAGCACTGATGTAAGGCTCTACTGTGCATGACCTGTTTCTCAGTGACCTCTGCGTAAGCAATTCATACCACCTGTTAGGCCACTACCAAAACCTGTCCAAGACTCCACCTATAAAAGAGTAAGCCGTCCTCCCATCGAAAACAACATGTGTTAGAGGAATGCACTTTTTATTTTTGACAGTGTCTGTGAAAAATATTCTTGTCTCATTCCAGTAATGACTATGCACATCTCTTTGGCTTTTCAGTGATTGACAAGTGCGCCACCACTCCCACAATATGTGGCCATGGGAAGTGTATCCCTGTGCAGACCGGCTACACCTGTCAATGTGAACCAGGATTCAAGCTCAGTGCACTGCAGACCAACTGCATTGGTAAGCAGCAATGGGAGGGAGAGAGACATAGAATAAGACACTTGGGACACTCGTGGGACACTTAAAGTGAGGGAGCGGCAAACAAATACACACACACACACACACACACACACACACACACACACACACACACACACACACACACACACACACACACACACACACTGACACCAGAGGCCCCAGTGGCTCTGTATGTCATCAACTCAGGGCAAGCATGTCTTCAGCACCAAACATTACACATCACAGAAGCCTTGATGAAGTGAGCCAAAATGAAAGGGATACGTTTGTTTATGTTGATCTGTTCTGTGATGCCTGACAACAGCGTACACGCCGTCCAAAAAACTGCCACAATGCTGTGATTCCTTACCTCCCGGGTTAAGGCTGGAGCTGCAGCCTCTGCTCCTCTCCTGCTGGCTCAGGCCCATCACTTACTGTGATGCATCTGTAGTAGAGGACCTCCAAAGTCAAGGCTTGGAAAGTGTACACACCCTGCGGGTGCAATGGAACTGAAATTTAATGTTGCATTTAACTTCTTCTACTCTCCTTCTCTGTCCGCTCCCAATCACAGATGTGAATGAGTGTCTCGAGGACCCCTGTGAAGGGAAGGGCCGGTGCATAAACTCCTATGGCTCCTACACTTGTCAGTGCCACAGCGGCTACAGCCAGGTGATCACCCAGAACAGGAAGTTCTGTCAAGGTGAGATACAGTCAAAGTGCAGGAAGAGTGTTTCCAGTGGATGAAAGCCACTACAGGATGCTGTTAGCTTTCTAACTTTCTGTTGGAGTACAGCAAGTTCTTGTCTGTCAGTGCTGTTCATTTAAAAAAGTGTCCTGCCCTACTTAATGCTGTGGAACACAATAGTCACTTTCTTTTCCCTTCTCCTTGGTTTTCATTTGAATTGGCAGACATTAATGAGTGCAGCATGCCCAACAAGTGCCAGAACAGCAAATGCGTCAACACAGAAGGGTCTTACACCTGTAAATGTTACGATGGCTACGCCAAGTCTCGGAGAGGCCTGTGTGAAGGTGACATGCTTACACACAACAAGCACCTACACACACATACTGTAGTCAAGTTCACATGAGAGCACGGATCCAGACCTACAGTATGGGTTTGCTGCTATGAGTTAATGTGGAGCTGGTAACAAAGCACGTGTATTTTCCTCTAGTTTAAGCCAGGAAGAAAATTATTCTCAGTTCATGACAGAGGGATTATGTGTTTGTGTATATTAGCATTTGTGAACTTACACCCTCTTTCCTCTATGCATGTGCACATTGTATTATTAACAACTAATTCAAATGGTTATTTTCATGCCCCACCTTCTCCCCGAGCAGATGTAGATGAGTGCAGAGATCCCAACTCCTGTCCCAACGGCGTCTGTGTCAACACTTTGGGCTCCTTTCAGTGCCAGGCATGCGGCCCAGGGTTCAGGCCTTTCAGTGACAGATGTGTGGGTAAGGCAACCCCATCAGCAGCACACCCACCACTATCCAAACTTCTAAGGGTGTTTCTGACCAATGCATGGAAATAAGCTGGGTTTCCCTCTTACACTGTAGACGCTTCTGTATTAGGTAACGCTTGCGTAGGCAAAGCTGCTGCTCCTGGTTGGCATCACCAAAAATAACCGTGGTGACATGGCAACAAGCCGTGCTATTAAAGATCTGTTGACAACCTGGGATGCAGCACAGTTCACCTAATAGCTCAAGTTGATTTAGTTTCCCTGAATCGCATGTCTTTGTGAAAAGGGAAAGTTTTTATACAAGTGTTGTTTGTATACGCTTCAAAGACTTTATATTGGATATTTTATGTCCTGTGTGGGCCACTATTGGGAACACATGACAGCCCAAAACCACAGTGATGATGGTTATGTTGCATGGGCAGAGCACAACCCTCCACCCTCTCTTTTCATCCAGTATGATATATCAACTCCTCCACCCAGCAGCCTCTGCATATCCCCAGTATTGCTTAAACACGTTTACCATGTTATGGCTAATCTTTCGATATCACTAGCCCCTGTAAAAAGATTGTTTATAATACTTCAATTTGGGAGAGTCCAAATATTTTCCCTTGACCACAGCCTTGAACAAACATCATATTATTGTTGGATCGCTCTGGCTACTTAACTGTTTGGCCCAGTAGAGGCCAGCGAGGCTTTATTACCTCTGCTGAGCTGGGTGAGACAACAGACCAGTGTCAGTCATGAGAAGGTCAAAGAGTCAATTCCCCACAGTGAGGAGGTCCCAACATACAAAAAGAGTCTGTCTGTCTCTCTCTCTCTCTCTCTCTCTCTCTCTCTCTATCTATCTATCTCTCACCCATAGTGTTATCATGGTACACTGTAAAACTCTTACTGCAGATTATTAGATGTGGATACACAAATCACACCAGACTACATTTGGTGTGTGTTTAAGAAAACACGCTAGAATCTCCCAACTTGTCGCTGTTACATAACAGTGTGGCTGGTGTTACTTACCACATCCCCTCTTTGTGACCTTGCACCCTTTGTAAACCTAAGCTCCTGGAGTGAGGATTCCAGAAATGTACAAAGTAGAAGATTGAATTTGGACTGACAAAATGGAAATGAACCTTAGTACTTCAGTGTTCTTTATAAGTGATTTCTCAGCAGATCTGACAACCGTTGCCCTTGTTTAAAGTATCATGATTTCATTGCCTCCAAAGAAAACAGTACATCAGCTACTTTGTGTTTGTCAGTTCACTAATATTATTCATTCTGTGTAAATATCTGGTGTATAAATAGCAACTCGGAGGAACCCTGTAAATGAGGAACTAAACTGGAGGTAAATATTTTTACTCTGAACGTCCACCCAAGCAGCGTTAATAGTCCTGTAGTATGTAGGCGTTGTGGGAATCATATAAAACAGGCAACACAAGCGCCGGGTTTCCAGTATTTGCTTCGGTCAATTGACAGTAGCTCAGTAGTTTGGGCCCAATTGGCCGAATCGTCGATAAGCCTAATTGCTGGTATGATAGAGAAAACAGCTCCATTCCCTTGTCAGAGCTTATCAGGACGGCCTGAGAGATCCCGGATGATTGCAGAAACAAAGCATTGGACCACACTGACAGACGTCTGGCAATACCCACGGCTGGTCAAACAAAACCCAGTCTGTGATTTCACTGTGAGCTCGCTGTTTCAGAATCTCTATCACGTCTCAGTAACGTCCTCTCTCCACCTCCTATTGCAGACAAATTCTTTTCCTTCCTCTCTCCTCTTTCCCTTCCTCCTTTCATTTTTCCTTCTATGTGTTTCGCACATACAGAACCAGAAATCCGTTGCTTTCTCTTCCCACAGCTTCATGAAATGTAAAAAAAAAAAAACTTGCCATTGTTAACACTTAGTAAATTCCACTATAAAACATTATTTCTGCATGAGGTTTTCCGCTAATATAATTCCTGGGTCAACTATTCTGACTCATGAAGTGGAAAAGACACAAATAGTAAAAGTCCTTCATGAATGAGATTTGGGTCTGTGCACTGATGTAATTTAATGACTGTTGTTTGCAGTCATTTTCAACACTAATTATGTTATGATTGTTTCTCCTTTAGTTGCTTATACAACCCGTGTTTTGTACACAGGTCTTTATTTGCATTTTCTGTATCTTAATGATGTTTCCTGTCACAACGCCACAGTTTTCTCACAGGCGTCATCAGGGTTCATTCACCCAAATTACAGGAAAAATTTGTTTCTTACTTATCTCCAGTAGTACCTATTCACCATGGCTGAAAAATTACTAAAATTCTACTATTCTACTGCTTCCTAAATACTTTTTGGTGGTGAAAACTGCTGTTTATTGTCCTAATCTTTTCTGTTCACAGATGTAAATGAGTGCTTGAACCAAACAGTGTGTGGTCGTGGTAGGTGCGTCAACACCGAGGGCTCCTATAGGTGCAACTGTTTCCAAGGCTACGAACTCTCACCAGACAACATCTGCCAAGGTAGTGGTCAGTCAGAGAGTTAGTCAGATGTGGTTAACCTTCCCATATCAACGTAACAGCTCTGTGGATAGTTCTCCTCATTGCTTCTACAGAAGCTTTGCTGGCATCACTGAAGGTTTATAAAAAGGCTAAAGAGAGTTAGCAGTTGTCTTTATTTTCTGGGTCTCCTTATTTTCTTCTCTCCAGATGTCGATGAGTGTGTGCTCCGGGGAGTTTGCCTCAACGGTCGCTGTGTCAATCTGGACGGCACCCACAAATGCACATGTAACCATGGTTACCAAGTCACCTCAGATAGCAAAGCTTGTGAAGGTCTGCAAAGGATTATCTAGAGCTATTGGGTGTAACTCACCACTGCATATTTCTGTGGCGATCTCTCAACAGCAGTATGATGTCTGCAAATTATTTCTTTTTGTTAGATGTCAATGAGTGCGCAACCGGTAATGTGTGCCCTGCGGGAATTTGCATCAACACAGCAGGTTCCTACACATGCCAGAACTGTAGGCCTGGGTTTAGACCATCTGCTGATGGACTGAGATGTGAAGGTATGAGATTTTCTCTCTTATGAATAGCTCTGAACTGCAGTTTTCAATAAACACTGGTAGATATTGTTGACTTGCCTGCTCACTTGTGGTGGATTTGGTCTTTTTGTGTCCAGATGTGGATGAGTGTGCCCAGGGTGACTTGTGTCTGGGTGGGGTGTGTGCCAACACGGAGGGATCCTACACCTGCACCAAGTGTAAGGCTGGCTACAGAGTCTCTCAAGATCAACAGAGGTGTGAAGGTAAAAGTAATAGTACTGTCACAGCTTGCAACTGAATTCCCTCCATATATCATCCAGTCTTATAGTGATATCCAAAAATATCTATCCTGGTGTGTGTTTGACTCAGATATTGATGAGTGCCAGTCTGTGTCTACCTGTGCCAATGGGATCTGTCTAAACTCAGAAGGCTCTTACGTCTGTGAAAACTGCCCTACGGGATATAGAGTATCATATAATGGAGAGCTATGTGAAGGTTGGTTTATTTAACACTGCATGTGGCTTGCACTCACAAGCTCACAAACACTGGAAAACTTCTTTTTTTCTGTAGAGTCTTGTGGTGAATGTTTAACAGGATGTGTTGTTACACACCAGATATTGATGAGTGTGCGCTGCCCGCTACGTGCCCCTTGGGAACGTGTACAAACACAGAGGGTTCCTTTACATGTATGATCTGTCAACCGGGTTTCAGAGTCTCTGAGGATGGACAACAGTGTGACGGTGAGGGTTTTGGATGTGTTCGTGTAGGAATGTTCTTTGTTCTGTTTCTATGCTCGATCACAGCAGACCACGTGTGATTACCCAACAAAGCTGTGGTTAAGGCTGAATGAGCCACCTCTCAGCTGGTTCAAGTTGTATGTAAACAACATCAGGTGTGACAGCTCGGACAAAAAGAATACTTTTATTTGAACTCAAAATCCCAAAATTCTCCTTCTAGACATCACATCATAGCTGGATCCCAGACCCCAGCGTCTCTGGCACCACTCATTTAATCTTTGCTCAACACAATGAGACATCAGTCCACAAATAGAACAAGATGATGTCAGGCGAACGTCCTGCAGATAGGTCAGCTAAAAAGACAGAAGTGTCGACATTGTAATTCCTTGTTCCAGTGATTACCGTTCTAACTGATTACAACTGGCAGGCTTTATTTATTTGAAGCCAGAGATGGTAATCTCTGATGTGTCCATGTACGTGTGTCCAGATGTGGACGAGTGCTTGGTAACTAACGTGTGCCACGGCCAGCTGTGTTTGAACACCCCAGGATCTTACACCTGCAGGAGCTGTGGAGCCGGCATGCGGCTGACTGAGGATGGTTACAGATGTGAAGGTAAAACTACCTCTATATTTGCCAACCTGCATAGGGCACTTCAGGATCTCACTATGGTAACACAAAATTACAGTAGACCACAGTAAAAGAGAACTGCATTAGTCCCAGAATATGATTACAGAAAATCTTTACAGTACTCAGTAATTTGTCATGACATGATTTATGAGAACAATGCAGTGAAATGGCTTCTTGGACCAATCCAGGGAGGTTAGATCTGTCATGACTTCATGCGAAGCAGAAAAGGAATGATTATTTAAATGGATTAAAACATATCCTCAGTTAGTCATATATACTGAAGTGTTTTTGAATGAAAGTGTGGATGTAGCCTGAGAGGAAGATCCCCCACTTATATGTGCCGCTGTGGTGGGAAAAAGTTTTACAAAACATGCCCAAGTCCAAGGTGGCCTCTGATAGGATTTTAATGGATGTCTCTGATGCCATGGAAAATATTAAGGACTTAATGTGTAATGAAGTAAACCACTCCCCTGCTCAGCATGTACTGCATCACGCTCACCCTGTTGAACTTGCTCTCCCAAAGGCAAAACGGAGCTGTCTCAATCGCTTGACAATGGCCCGCACTATTTTCTGTTAGAAGTACAATCTGTACTGGATCAAGGTGATCGCATAACTGCAATCCATCGAATGTTTGTAGATACAGTAATTAAATGCCACTTTTATTAGCTTGCTGTTCTGGATACCACGACCGTCTTGCATACTTATCTTTCCACTCTTTTTAATAAAACACTGTCAGTGTAATCTCATAAAGAAGACTTTATTTACTGTCCATGATCAGCTATTAATATTTTTTAACAGATAAGACAAAGTCAGAAAACTCTTTGGAGGGCAGTTGGCTGAAGATGATGACCTGTATCTAACCTTTTCTTATGTCTCTCAAGACATCGACGAGTGCCAGACCCCAGGTGTGTGCCCCATGGGTGTTTGCACCAATACAGAGGGCTCCTTTTCCTGCATGTCCTGTGACCCAGGTTTCACCGTGGCACCCAGTGGACTCTCATGTGAAGGTAGAGTACAGTGGGTGGTTCACTGTGTTCATTAAAATTTATGATCTCCATGCAATCATTTTCACAGTCATCTGTTCCAGCACAGTATGACCTACTATAGTAAGAACAAGCCATTACTTGCTGATGATGCATGACTTTTCTAACATGTTCACTGTGGTCTGGAAGCTCTTCATCCAAATGACAAAACTTGACCAATTTTGAAGTGAGACCCAGTGGTTTGCAGCTGGTGCGAATGTATCATACTGATGACGTCTGTGTATGTGTCAGTACAGATGTGGATGAATGTGTGGACACCAGTCTGTGTCTGGGAGGTCAGTGTACTAACACCATCGGTTCCTATAGTTGTGCCTGCTCCGCTGGTCTGGAGCTGGTTGATGGGACGTCCTGCAGAGGTATATAAACACATATATACACACACTGTGGATTATCTGACATGTAAAATATGCCATTAGTGGTTGGGCGTTTCTTGTGGCTTGCCTCATGTGTGTGTATATTTGTGAATGTGTGTGACAGATGTCAATGAATGCTTAACCATTGCGGGGATCTGTGGAGAAGGAGACTGTCTGAACACAGACGGCTCATACTCGTGCATATGTCCTGATGGCTATACCACCATCGATGGAAAGACTGGCTGCCAAGGTACAGTAACAGAAATGATAAATCATTTTTCAGATGATTTAGTGGCTTTGTGTAATTGGGTGAGGCTAAGTCAAAATTGAAAAAAAATTATGTTTTTTTTACACGTCATTTTACATTAACTTTGCTCACGTTTCTTCATTCAGTGTATGCAAGCTGACTGACAATGTCCTCGTCATGCTGTCCTGCATGTCGAGTCCAGGTCTGGAACCCCTGGCATGGGTGCTCAGGCCAGTCTTTCTGTGCACTGGGCCCTGGACTCATCAAGTCACAGTTCACTCACTATCAGCTCAGTCATAGATTTGATATTATTCCAGCCGCACCCAGTGACCCACTGGTCATAGCGATGGGGAAAAAATGTAGCCTGATCATCAGCTGAAGAATCAGATTCTTTTCAGCAAACTGGTGCAATTGCTGTCAAAATACATGTTAGATGTTTGATTTAGATTTTTTTGATATTTCCAATCAAGAGGTGATGCTAGGTAGTAGTTGGGTGTCTCTCTTCAAATGATCCTGTAGTGGATGAGGTTGACAGTAGAGGACCACGGTCAGTCCTTGAACAGGAGAATTCTTTCACTGAGACTTTGGCCTTGGAGCATAGATGCCATCCACAGACTCCAAACAAACTGGCCAGCCTGCATCAGGTACTTTGGCTGCCCACCACAATAAACCCTGGGCTATAATTATCCTATAAATCAGCAGTTGTCATATATTTTCTTCCAGCCTGCCATTGTGTGTACAGTGCTGACACAATAAAAGCCAGACCACTCTGACATGAGCCTGCAGGGGTAGGTGAATGGAGGATTGGGGAATGTGAGTTTGTTTGAAAAGAAAGATGGGTTTAGTGAAAATGATGCCTGCCTTGACCTTACTGAGGTTTCAGCAAAAACAGAATATATGTAATAAAGGCCTGGCGGCAGACTGAAAAAACATTAACATTTTATCCAGATCAACAGGTTGTACTCAGGCATTGGTGTGCTTTTCAGTACGGACTTTGAAGTCTTTAAATTAACTCTAAAACTATCTGATCATACATATTTATGTTTTTACTTTTAATCTGGAGGGGTTTTTTTTAATCAATTTGTTTACCTTGTCATCTTTGAAAAATGTGTCTGATTAAAAAAGAAGACAAGTCTTTTCAAGTTATGTTGTAATGCTACAATTATCCACAGCTAATCAAGCTTCATGCATTCATTATTAATTCTTATGAGTCGGAGGGAAATGTACTCGGCCTGGAGAACGGAGGAAGACTTTTTTTTCCTTGATTCCTGCTGCCAGTATACCATTAAGTGCTCCAAATGGCTAATGCATCTTGTTTTCAGACAAGCGCTTGATTACACTTTCTTTTTAGGATACTTATAAAAACGAGTGGTGTTTCCCTGTGGACATAATGAGGACAGAGGATGTAGGGGTTTATTTACTGACAGTCAATATATAACAAATCTTGGCTCACCCTTTCTGCAATTATCTCTCTTAATTTGTCTGCGTTTCCTTTCACCTTCTCTCTGCCATAGATGTGGATGAATGCAGTAAAGACAACATATGCATCCGGGGTCAGTGTCTCAACACTGACGGCTCTTTCTTGTGCTTGTGTGAGGCTGGTTTCAAGTTTAACGCTGACTCCGCTGACTGTGAAGGTAAGGCTGAATAAATTTTGCTTGTGATGTTCTGTTGTGTATGTCATAGTTTGTACTGACCCCAAACACTGGCCTGAAGTTTCTGCTCTCCAAGTAAACCAACATGTCAGCATTAGCTGTTTGATTGTCACACCCCATTTAAGCTTACACGGTATAGCACAGTTGGCTATGATTGATCATCTATAGGGGTGGGGTTCTAGTGAGAGTGTCCAAACCTGGCTTAGAGGTTTTTCCCCCATGTTCTCCGGACTGAAGGGTGCTGGGATTACGTGGCTCGAGCCCGAACTACCTCTCCCCTGAGGGAAGTATGAATGACCCCATTGTAAGCAGGAGGTGTTTCTCCCCCTGGAACGTCTCCCTTTAGCTCCCTTCACAACTTCTTTGGTTGCTGTGATAATATTGTTCTTGGCCACTCCTGTTGCCTGCTGCGTTTACTGAGGACAGCTACACCACAGGCCTCCTGGCTGACTCTTGCTGTACAGCCATTACACTGGAAGCAGGAGGAGCAGTGGAAGGCATATGAGTGTGTGTGCAGGGGTACACGCATACGTGCTAGTGTGTAATTACACATATGGTTGTGTTGTGCCTCTGTCTGTCAGTTAATAACCAGCATCCGTGTGTCTCTCGGACAGACCAGAATGAGTGCAAGGAGTTTGGAAGCTCAGTGTGTGGTACCTGGAGATGCGAAAACACCATCGGCTCCTACCGATGTTTCATGGGCTGCCAGCCTGGTCTCGAGGGAGAAGATGCCACAGACTGTGGTGAGTAGTCGAATGCAGTAAAAGATTAGCAAAAAAAAAAGAAAGAGCAGGCAAATGTTGAGCCTGAAAAAAAAAATCCCCCCTTCCTGCTGCACCATGTATGTCCCCCTGTTTCATCCATTTACCATGTGGACTGTACATAAAGAGGAGAGTGTAGCCTCCAATCAACTTTCCACTCACATACTCTTCAGGACTCTCCCTCTGTGCATTGATATTGATATCTGTTTGGCATACAGACACAAAGCGGCCGGTGTGAGTAAAAAGCTATCAGGTGTTCATGGTTCTCTTGCACAATATGCCATGAAGTGATGAGGGGAAGTGGCCCCTGAAATTGAGGCACTTTATAAAGAAGAATGCACAGTCACTGAAGGCTGTGTGTGAGGCCAACACCCAATATTAGTGTCATCCTACTGACAACGGAGCTAGTGGAGCGCTTCTGGCAGACACAAGGTGGAACATGATAATCGCTATTCTCCTTTTGAGATGGGGAAAGGACTGCCAGACTAGCTTACAGTACATGTCTGTCCTTTACCTCTTTGCACACCCATTCGGGAAACTTGCATTTAAATTTTTACTACATCTGGACTCTCAGTTGGACAATAACAAGAGATGATGTGTTTTCTGGCAGGACTAGATACCTTGGGCATTAATGTAGTTTGTTGCACAACGATTTGGGTTTATCAGTCTTTATTTTGTAGTGTAGCATTCCTTGTCTTTGTAGCACTATGAAACAACAAGTCGGGTTTATGAGGACTATAAGAGACAAAAACAAAAGGCCAAATAATTTCCTCATATTAAGACAGGATCCAAACCATCACCAGATAGTGACAGGCAAAGATGGGAAAGCAGTCTGAGCGCATCAGATTGGAATGATGTCTTGGACTGCAGATGGAAGCTGTGGGTGATTGTGTGTGTATGTGATTGCGATTGTGTGTGTGCATGTGGTTAACTGTGGGTCGTTGCATCCTCACTTGCGTGTTTGTGTTAGAGAAAGAGAACCAGAGACTGTAACGGTTGTAGAGATGCACTCGTGTGCAGTGCAGCTTCACTATTCTCATGACCCTGAGTTTTTACTGGACTATCAACAGATGGAGATCAGTGGAGAATCTGCTGCTGCTGCGCAGATCAGTTCTATGCCCCTTCCATCACCCTGTTCCTGGCTACATGTGGCTGCCTCTTCAGTGCACTTTATGATGTTGTCTGTCTGGCACCAGCTGAAGAGTGCAGAGGCCTGTGGTGTGATAAGGGCAGATTGAAACCAGCTGCTCACCTCCGAGAGTAAAAGTAAAAACACAGCTAAGCAGCTCATATAGGTTCAAATGAGTGTCTGCCGTATATTTCTTGTGCAGCAGAATGGAACCTTTAGATGGGACCACATTGTCCCATATGGCGCAGACATGCTCCAAGTTACTTAACTTATCTGTACAGGTTCCCAGTTATGACCACGTCTGGCCATCTTCCTCCTGTTGCTATGTTGTGACGCCAGCTGTTAGTGTTTTCACTAGACCCCATAACAAACACTCGTACAGCTCAGAGTTGACTCACAGCCGCGGTTTGAAAATCAAGTCCTCTTACCCTCAGAAGCCTTGACACTGAAGACAATAGTGGTTTGTTTCACCTCACGATGGGAAGTTGTGGGAGATGCTGCCGTCACCCCAATAAAAGTGCAGGGAGGGAGCTCAATTACTCTGGGGCATTTTTGTCTGCTCGTAAAAATCATCAAATATTTAAGAAGAGGCCAGACGCTGTAATTTGCAGTTTCTGTGAGGGGCGTTGTTTTATTTTTACTCACTGACCTTCGAAGGGGCAGTGGTTGTCTTTGGCTCTGCTCGCAGCGCTCATTTAGATTTAGAGGCCATGATACAAAGGGGAAAAACAAGTTTTTTTTTCTGCAACAGTGCCTCAGCCACAGCTGTGTTATGAGGGTTGCATTCAGCCCTGCCATGATGCTGTATACAGGACATATCATGTGTGTGTGTGTGTGTCTGTGTGTCTGTGTGTGTGTGTGTGTGTGTGTGTGTGTGTAGATGTTGTTTTTAGCTTTAACTCTTTATCATGCTCATAAATTCCCTCAAGCTATGCCTGGTCTTTAATAAGGCTTGCCCAAGGGCGGAAATTGTCTGCGGTCCCAACCTCCCACCCCTGTAAATGTATAGAAATCTAAAGACTTTATCATGTGTGTGTGTGTGTGTGTGTGTGTGTGTGTGTGTGTGTGTGTGTGTGTGTGTGTGTGTGTTTGTGTGTGTGCGTGTGTG
>JAUYWH010000004.1:10981152-11016419 GCA_034779795.1 Ctenopoma multispine
ACACACACACACACTCACACACACACACACACACACACACACACACACACACACACACACACACACACACACACACTCCCATTCAGCACAGCACATGTTATTAGCCCCCCTCATACAGGTTCAAGAGGACCAGAATTGTGCAGTGAATGTATTACATGGGATTTAATGTTCACCAGATATCCATTTGCCTTAAAGGGATTTTGTGGACTGATCTTTTTTATTCAGTAACCCCAGGCAATTTGATATTTAGATGTATTTTCCACTTTATTGTCTCTATTTTTTTGTTGTGTTATTTATTTAACTGACATGACGGGCCTCTGCAAACTAAGAAAGCAACCACTTCAGAGTGCATACTCGATTCCCATTGTTTTCTCTTTTTATGTCTCAACAATTTGATTCAGAGACAGTGGGGGGTAATAAATGTTACAATAATACATAAACTCATAACTCATAAACTCATAAACCAGGACATCCTATCAATATTAATCTCACTCAGATAGTATAATTAGTTTTGACTTTTAACTGAATGGATGGTGGTGGACAAACATCACAGAATCAAAGAAAGAAGTTCTCCTACAGGAGCTTTCTATGCTTCAGGATAAACAAGTGTAAGCTGAAGAATCTCTGGACCAGGAACCGGGAAGTCAACATAGCCAAATACTTCAGTCTTTACATGGATGTAGAAAGACTGGAGATGTCCGTGATGATTTGTGTAATGTTTTGAAGAAGGTGCAATAGGTATAACCTGACTTCCTGTGTTTGACACCATTTTCATAAGCAATGAAGTGGGAAAAATGGCCTTAAATGCTGACCCCTGACTTTCTTCTTTTTAAAGGTATTAACTTGCTTCATTCTATTCGGTGACTTATTGCAGTTTGATTCTAGGCTTTGCACTGGTCTAACTTACAAAAACACAACGTGAATTAGTTGAAATTATCCATAAATATCACAGCTTAAAGTGACTTAAATGTACCAGTGCTGCACAGGAAAAAAAAAGGATTTTTCATTCAAGTGCAGTGCAATTGGATCCCAGCTCGCACATCATTTCCATGTTTGCTTCTGAACGCATATAGACAAAGGCTTTGATGGAAAGGTTTGGTATATTTTGTACAGATCTAGTACTATGTATTATTTTTGTTACATATTCTCTTAATGCATTATAGCACAACCAATATTTTGACATAAAACATAAAATGTAAGAAATGTCTGGCATTATAGCTTTGTAGATTGATACGTGTGTGTAAAAATGTTTTTTAAAGCATATCTTTTTATGTATGAGGAGAGTGGCTGACACTGTACCAGAGGAACTGTGTGTATACCCTGCCCTGTGGAGCAGACAATGAAATATATTTTTTGGAAGTGGCAGCACTGTTCTAATGACAGATATTTTGTCTCTTCGAGTTCATCACAAAGACAATGCTTTTGAAATGCAAATACCACCTATGACTAAATATTAGTAATGATCTCTTTTACACTCTGTTGGATCCTTGTCATGAATGTATCACAAACAGTATCAGCCAGCTCATCTGGTTTCTGAATTCCTGCTCATACTTCTCTGTCCAGTATATTCAGGTTTAAGCAGATGATGGCATTATTTGTCCAATGGACTGAACTCTTTCAGAAACATACAAGTCTCATTGTAACCTTGGAGGATGACTAAAGTTGCCCTTAACCTGCATTCATAACACACAAACCTACAGTTGTACAAATGTTTCCACTTGATGTCAATTGTACTTTACTGTGTTGTTTCGAGTCATCACCTGAACCGGACCAGAGGTCTAACATTTAGGTCAAAGTTGGAATATTTAAAGCCTTTCAAAACAGCAAATAACTTAAGATAAATTGTTATAAAGCTGTGGTCATTGCAAATATCATGTCATTGAAATAAAAATATGAAACATATCGGTCTCTTTGATAATTTATCCATCACGCCTTGCATTAACCCCTATGTATATTAAAAATAGTAATTTGCTGCCCTGGAATTGTATTTTTATTTAATGAGGAAGACACTCTAAGTCTGGTAATTGCAGTATGTACTTGATTACTAGTAATGTTAATAAAGTTGTGAGATGCTTTTCTTACACCAAGCAGTGTAGTTTTTTTAACAGTTTGGTGCAGGCATGTACATGAATAAAAAGTGTAAAAAACAATCAAGTAAAAGTTCCTTACTTGATTTTTAAAGGTAAGGTGTAGAACTGTTACCATCAAAAGTACTTAAATATATTTCATACGCAGTAAGACCCAATCACTGACAATGCAGCATATTACTATATATAAACATCATTACATTGATCTTAATGTGAAAAATAACCAGTGTCGGATAAATGTAAATGGGTAGAAAGTAAAGTATTTTCCTCTAAAATGCAATAAAGTAGAAGCATAGCTCTAGTATCAGAAAACTAGTCATGAAAATTGTCACTTGAATTACTTCCAAAAATGTACTTACAGTACTTCAGCAAATGCACTTGGTTTCTTATCACTAGTGTCTTAGCATTTGACTATGAACAAATGTGAGTCTATGCTCTAAACTCTGGGGACGGGAAATACCCGTCGTGTTAACATAATCCTACATTAACCAAAAAAAAAAAAAAAAGAAAAATATTATTGTTAATGAGCGTTGAAATTGTTTATTGTCTTATATCTCCCTCTAGTGGCCACACTGACCTGCGTAACCACTGACTCTGCTTTCCCACCTGCTTATCCACAGCTTTTTCCTATTGGCTAACCGGAGCTACTCCAGGAGGATTCTGGGAAATTGTGTAAAACCGTGTTATACGTTATACCGTGTCCACAGAAATAACACAGTGGCATACATCTCCCAGAAACACCTTCGCTTACAGGCGGTGCATCCATGAGCAGATCCTCTCATGCTGTCGTTGTGTGTGTGTTTTTTTTTGAGGCAACAGACACCGTTAGCACTTTTTAAAGTCTGTGTATTTGTTGAGATGCCACCATTGGACCAGTGGATATAACCAATGGATAGAAAGTAGCGAGCTACGATAAGTATGTAATTGATGAAATAGCTCGGCTATAGTGTAATTATTCCCATATGTGACCGTTTGTTAAGTAGGGAAGGTGAGACATTCACTGTCAGTAGGCTATCACCTGTTTTGGCAAACAATATTGAGGAGTGATAGTATCAAATCTTAATGTGCTAAATGTAGCTGCTGTTTGTCCCTGACTGTACGGGTACACATCACTTAAGTATCCTTGTACTTGTATGGTTAGGTAGCATTGCTAAAAAAAATTGAACTTACCTGGCTTGGAAGGGGGTCTGAACATTTTATTACAAATTTAATCTCCTAATGGCAAAAGAAGAATGTACTACACAGAGGAAAAAATCAGGGGACACTTCAACGCTAAGAAACAGGAAAACCTTGCAGCTGTCAGGAAAGACCTACCAAACCCTATCCACTCCTGTGTCAGAGGACAAAAACTGTCAAACTGAAGATGACACGCACTCCTCAAATGGGACATCTACTCAGCTTTCAGCCAGAGGACGTTTCAGCACTGAGCCCCCCGGCAGAGGGCTGCTCGCGTTGGTGGTGGGGCTGTCTTTCTCTACACGCCTCTACAAGATAGCAGAGCCCCCTCATGTGTGGTGAGCAAGAAGGCTTAAGACATCTTATTGTGCCAAATTTCTTTTTTTTTTTACACAGTGTCTCATTTTGGTGTTTCAGCTGGGATGAGACACACTTCGGAAAGATGGGAAGTTACTACATCAACAGGACCTTCTTCTTTGATGTCCACCCTCCTCTTGGAAAAGTGAGAGGACACACCAGAGATGACCCTGACATGTAGGCTTAAAAGTGTCTTCAGCTGTAAAGCGCTGTAATATGACTGTTTATCTCCTTTACTATTTTACAGATGCTAATAGGTCTCGCCGGGTACATGACCGGCTATGATGGTAGGTTTCCTTTCATAAAACCAGGAGACAAATATGAAAACCACAACTACTGGGGGATGAGAGGGGTAAGTGTTTTCCACTATAAAACACCTGCCCTGTTCTATTTTTTCATACAGTTTTGAATCGTACATATAATATTGATGTAAGTGGACAAGATATGTTAAGCCTGCTGATGCGTCTGCTCTGCCTCCTTCCCTCCAGTTGTGTGCTGTGCTGGGCTCCTTTCTCCCAGTCTTTTCCTACCTCATAGTGCTGGAGTTGTCTCGGTCTCACACAGCTGCTCTCATTGCTGCCAGCCTGCTCATATTTGGTGAGTAATCATGTAATGCCTTCCAGTTCTCTTGTCTTGCTTGAAGAAACACCAGCATATGCTATATGACTGGATGGAACCTGCACATATATGGAATGACATCTAATTTCACCGTCCTCACAGACACGGGCTGCATCACTATTTCCCAGTACATTCTGTTGGACCCTATTCTCATGTTCTTCATCATGGCAGCAGTGCTGAGCATGGTCAAGTTCAACCAGCAGAGACACAGGTAGGACACAGCTACAAGCTTTATTTTCTTGTGTTGTGTTTTACTTGCAGTAGTTCGGAAACTATTGGTCATCACTAAGTTAATGAATTACTAAAACCAGTCTGTCTTCCAACAGGACGTAATCTTTCTTGCTAATTCTGTTGCATGTTAATATACCACATAGTAAAGAAGAGTTATTCCACAGCATGTCGTGTAGTAATTTTTCTGACTGGAGCATTACTAATAAGGAGCAAATACTCATAAGATTGTTCCTTGCTGGCTCTTGTTTTCAGGCCTTTTACTGCTCCTTGGTTCCTGTGGTTGGTCCTGACTGGTGTAAATCTTGCCGGGGCTTTAGGGGTAAAGTTTGTGGGTCTGTTTGTCATTCTGCTGGTGGGGCTGAACACAGTCTGGGACCTCTGGAGACTTCTTGGAGACCTAAGCCTCTCACTGGTAAAATAACAAAAAGCTGCATATTAATGATACTGGTAACTCACATTGTTGATGACTAATACTGCTCACTTTATTTTCCAGGCGGACGTATCAAAGCACTTTCTGGCTCGGGTTGTGGGACTCATCCTACTTCCACTCTTCCTCTATGTTACAATATTTGCAGTTCATTTTGTTGTGTTGAACAAAAGGTGAGTCTGATTGCAGTATTGCATATAACTTGAGATTACTACATCAGCTGCATTGTTTTCTCAGTTGTGATTGTTTCTGTCACTGCAGTGGACCAGGAGATGGTTTCTTCAGTTCTGCATTCCAGTCCCGTCTAATTGGGAACAACTTACACAATGCATCTATGCCTGAGTGTGAGTCTCAAATCACATGCACATGCAGCTGTGTTTGCAAAAATACTGATAAGAAAATGGAATGGGCTTGAAGGCTCTTTGTCACTTTCAATAATGTTGCGAAAGACGCTGTACTTGTTTCTTCTTTTTAATAACGTGAAGCAACATTTTGTTGTTCATCTGATGCAGATCTGGCATATGGCTCCACCATTACAGTTAAAAACCTTCGAATCGCTGGGGGCTATTTGCACTCTCATTGGCACTTATACCCAGAGGGAGTGGGAGCAAGGCAGCAGCAGGTCAGGTTTCATTATGAAATATTCTAAACCATAAATAAATATGATGACATCTGTAATATTTTCACTTGGTTTAACACTTTTTTCTCCTGTATACAGGTGACAGCCTACCTCCATAAGGACTATAACAATTTGTGGCTGGTTCACAGACAGTATGATAATTATTGTGAGAACATATGTTGATTAACTGTTCAGAATTGCATTATTATAAAGACATATTAAAGTAGTATTTGATATTCATATTGTTGATCTCTGTTAAGCTCAATCTGGGCCCCCGTACCTGGTTCGTCATGGTGACATCATTCGATTAGAGCACAAAGAGTAAGTACAACACTAAGAAATTCAATGCATCACTTAATCCCAGATAATTAAAATTAATTAAGTATCAGTGTATTCCAAATCTCATTTAGTGTTTATGTTTCATCCAGAACAACTCGCAACCTTCATAGTCATCTCCATGAGGCCCCTCTGACCAAGAAGCACTTCCAGGTCACAGGCTATGGCATTGTAAGTAAGACCCACAACATAGTAGTGCACAGGATTATATTGTAAGATCGTAACAGCTGACTCATGACATGTTGCTAAATTTGGAGGTAAAGTTTAATTGTTTTGGAACTTTTTTGTCCACAAATCACATCTCCACCTTTGACTTTTTTAAGAATGGTACAGGAGACACCAATGACCTCTGGCAGGTGGAGGTGTGTGGAGGTCGGAAAGGCGATCTGGTAAAAGTACTGCGCAGCAAGGTCCGCTTTCATCACCAAGCTACCGGCTGTGTGCTTTACTCTTCTGGCAAGACTCTTCCAAAGTGGTAAAACAAGTCTCCTCTCCCCTGACCTGCTTTTCAGTTTTCACTATATGCATTGACAATTCTGTTTCTGTTCAGGGGCTGGGAACAGGTGGAGGTGACCTGTAGTCCCTACTTGAAGGAGATGCCAAGCTCTCAATGGAATATTGAAGATCATATCAATCCCAAATGTAGGATGAACACTTTTGTACATTCATTGTCTGTTCACGTTCATTTCAAGTATTAAACAGTATTTGATATCTTTCATGTTCTGTCTGACAGTACCCAACATTAGTCTGTCTGTGCTGAAGCCTCATTTTCTGGAGATCTTACTAGAGTCCCACATTGTTATGATAAGGGTAAGAAACAATAAAAAAATTTGTTTTTATCCATCTGTACTTGAAGAATGTGTTTTATCAGACATGATATGCACAGACATTAATATGCACTTTTTACTGTTACTGTTTGTGTTTAGGGTAACAGTGGCTTGAAGCCCAAAGACAATGAGATGAACTCAAAACCGTGGCACTGGCCCATCAACTACCAGGTACACTAATTGATCCGTGGTATAAAGTTTATTTCAGAACAATTTAATTATGTGTGTAAGTATTTTTTACTACAAATGTTATACCTGTAAAATTGTATTTCTGTAAAGGGACTGAGGTTTTCAGGAGTGAATGAAACAGAGTATCGTGTTTACCTGCTAGGGAACCCTGTAAGTCTTTCGCTGGCTTCATCATTCTGTTGTTGCTCCTATCTTAGAAAAGCATGTAAACGATAAAGCACTCTTCCTCAGGTGGTGTGGTGGTTGAACCTGGCCAGTTTGGGACTGTATCTTATCATGGTGGCGGTGGCTTCTATAGCACTCCAAAGAGGTTTCTCACTGAGCCACAAAAGAATAGGTATGATTACTGAGACTGAAGCAGTTGCAACTGTTTATGTGCTGACTGATCAGTCATGGCTGCAGCAGGAGTAAAACGGTTATTTAAGCATTAAATCAATTTTCTTTATGCTCCTTTGTGTTTCAGAGCATTCGCATGTTCTTATGAAAGGAGGAGGACTGCTACTCCTCGGGTGGCTGCTTCACTATGCACCTTTTTACGCTATGGGCCGAGTCCTCTATTATCACCACTACTTCCCTGCTATGCTCTTCAGCAGCATGTTAACAGGTAGCAAACCCCATAGCATTTTGTCTGTTTCTGTTATATAGAGCTGAGGTTTTGAAACCGTGAGGGAGAGCTTTGAGAACATTGTTCTCATTGTGAGTCGGAACTACATAAAGTCAAAACACATCCACATGATAGTTTCTGAGAATACTATTATTCTTGATCTACATAATGAATAAGTCTCTGTAAATCCATCCACAACAACTCGCTCTTCACTCCAGAGTTTTCGGAGGAACATTGTGTATTTAAGTTCTCTTCTCTGTCAAAGTAATCCACTGATGGTTGTCTGTACATGCGTGCGCTTATTAAAAAATGTAACTATTAGCTAAATTGACTTTGTTTAGATTTGCCAAAAATGGTTAACAAATGGGGCTCATGGGGCTTATAGTCGACTGCATTATGGGAACAGTAGTTTGATTGAAGTAAGATGAAGAATAATAACTGGAATGATTAAGTCCATTGATGTAAATAGACAAACCATGTTGGTCATTGGGTTATGATTAAAGTCTTGTTTTTTTCTCACAGGAATTACATTAGACACCTTGTTGAAAAGCACTGACCTGCTGTTCCGCAGACCTTACTCTGTCTGGCTGCAGAGAGTCGGACAGGTGATACTTATGTCTAGTGTTCTTTACAGGTGAGCTGCCTTGCAGAGCGGACATAATGTGCTTTAAAGTTTCCATGAAATTCCTTCTTGTGTAATACACTGTAATCCTTCCTCTGTTTGGCAGTTTCTACCTGTTTCATCCACTTTCCTACGGCATGACGGGTCCTCTGGCACATGAGCCGGGCAGCGCCATGGCTGGCCTGAAGTGGATGGACTCCTGGGAGTTTTAGTCATCTTTGCGTGAATTGACCCTTCTGGCATATAACAGCCTTTACAAATGTGAGGGACTTAAATCAGTCATGTGTATTGTAGACTTATGATCTTAGAGAAAGCACTGACTGTCACGTTACTATGCTACCTGTCCAAGTATTCATGTGTCTCATTGTTTCAAGTATTGTAATATACAGGAGCTTGATAAGACAGACTTGAATCCGTGCAATATGAAAGCCAGAGTGTTGAAGTATTGAGAATAAAACTGTTGACTCTAATCATCACCAAGCTGCCTTAACTCACAGCTAATCTTACATCCTGGACTGGACTGAATTGTACTGTATGTGTCAGTAATAAGCTAAAGTGCCTGAAAGGAACTACGTAGTGAAGTTAGTAGAGAAGTGCTGCATCTCGCTGCTTGTCAGTTTTAAAGAAAATACCTTTTGTCACATAGTTGCAGGAATTATTTTTATTTACGTTTGTTGATCTTAGTGGTCAGAATTTTTGTATTATATTCAGCAAATAGTGCTTGTAAGTACTGGCTTCTGTTTTTTACACTACAAGACTACTAATGACTCTCAGTGTTGTGTGCATTTCAGTGCGATCAATAAACTATGATATTCTTGTAGTCTGCTCACTTACCCTCATATCATCCATATCTCTGTATTATTTTGTAGTTTCACCTTAAGCCTAAAACAGCTTATAGAAACCTCTATTCTTTTTATATTTTTGGACACCTTAAGAGGTATGCATTTGTATTCATTTAGTTTAACTTTTATTGAAGCTATTATAAACACTTGGTTACAAAGATGAAACAACTTTTCTACTAAATAATGCCAAATAAGGTGTGTTACCTAGATGCTTGATGTGGAACAATGACAGCAGCTGGTAAATGTGGAGCTGATTTAAGTAGCATATTTTATGTACAGGTGGTAAACCCATAATAATAAGAAATAACATAACAAAATCATTTACTAGTTGGTTATTTTGCATCGAAAAGGTGACCAAAGCTTACAAATAAATGTAGTAAAAGCAAAAGCACGCAGGGGGAGTTTGTGTTTTTTTTGCAGGGGGAGGTATAAGCTCATGATCCCACTGTACACGTCAACAGCGACCACGGCTGCTGTGATTGGCTGTCGATTTTCACGTGATCATTCTGAAGATGGCGTCTCCTAATGGAGGTAAATTCTAATTCCTTACTGTGCAATGTCGTGAATAAATAGTAAATTTAACGTTATTAATCACACTAGACTGTTAACGCAATATTTGTTGTGTTAGACGAAACCCCAGCGACGTCGGAACACATGTGCTGTATTTTTACTGTTTTTACCGATGCTTTTCCGGTGGCTAAAGCCTTGACTAGCCATAGTGTCGTTTAACCAGTGTGCAGGGAACCTAAGGTAGAGCCCGACACAACTCAAACTGTGGGGGCTGCTAGCTAAGAACATATCATTGGAAACTTCTGCTGTATTCACTGCTATCACCTCTTTCTAAAGTGTTTTGGTGTCTTTCCATTCTTCCTGTTTGGTCTTAAACGTAATGTTACTAAACCTGCAGACTGTAGCGATAAAGGGGATTTTAAAACGCTTTTACAGTACATACTGTTACACACCCCGTATTCAATATTTTAGGTGCAACTACACAGACTAACGTAATGTTATACAACTACGATTCCTCCAAAGTCTATTATGATAACTGTAATGTTCACGTTTTAGACACTGTCACACGGGTGTCAAATCATTTCATATCTAACCTTTATCTATTTTCGATTGTTTAATGAAAAAAGTGTTTGGTTTCAGCAAATTAAGTGATAATGGAAAAAAAAATAGCTGCAGCCTTAAATGCAAAACGTGTGTCATTCATGGTGCCACTTTGTTGAGCACTAATAAATTAAAATATATATTTTTTTATTTATTCATTTCGCAATTAACACTATAACATGAGCAAATCATTGGAAAAAAAGGAAAACCTTAACTGAAGCTATAAAATCAAGGTCTGAACCAAACCATGAATTGGAGACTTGTTACACCCTAAATATAGAGTATAAAAGTATTTCCAAAGTATAATGTTGTGTGAAATTTGCCTGAAAGAGGATGTTTCCATGTCAGACCAAACACATAGACATCTTATATTATGTTCATATAATGTATAATTTGTACTTTACATTCACTTAAACTATATAGATCGACTATGTAATACCAATGAGATTAATTTTAGTCTGTTTGCTTAGGTTCCGGGTGTGAAAAGTGAAGTTAGGTCCTGTTTATTATGTGTGTGCCCCGGTTTCATCATAAGAGAGATGAGTAGCGTATAGATAAAGGAATAAATTATAGAGTGGTAACTCAATGGTCAGAATACTACATAAAACACACTTTACAAGTAGGTATGCAACTAAAAATGTAAACACAGTGGTTTAAGGTGCTCTGGGTAAAACCACCCAGTACTCATTTATGATTGTTTCTGAAACTCTGCCACTTTTTGTGTATTAATAGGTGACGATTTTGAAACCTCTTTGTTGAGTTTTGAGAAGTTGGACCGAGCATCACCAGACCTGTGGCCAGAGCAGTGTAAGTTTACATTATTTCTGCTCTTCAGTGTTAAGTCACTATGTATATTATGTTGTAATGTATGTATGTATGTTGTGTTATTGTGAATTATCCTATAATCGTTACACAGTGCCTGGAGTTGCGGAATTTGCTGCATCGTGTAAAAATGTGAGTTAGTTTCTCTGTAACTAGCTTTGATTCTACAAACTGGATAATTAAACAGGCCTGACATCCTGTAAGCCCCATGTATAAATCTTTTGTGATATGTCTGCTGAGACCTTTGTTGTGTCTTCTCTCACAGCCCATCACAAATTCTCCCCCCAAGTGGATGGCTGAACTAGAGAGTGAGGACATTGAAATGTTGAAAGGTAATATTAGAAACATTAAAAATGTACATTTAAACATTTTCCTACCTGCAGCAGTTGGTGTTACACAAGATTGGAGGGCGTGTGGACTAAAACAGCCTTAACATATAATCCTGTCAAAAGGGATAACATTTTATTTACACTTTTACAAAACTTTACTAAAAGAGCTTTGATTATGAGCCATGTTATTTTTCTGTAGAGCTGGGTAGTCTGACCACAGCCAACCTGATGGAGAAGGTCAAAGGACTTCAGAACCTTGCTTACCAGCTGGGCTTAGAGGAGTGTAAGTACGCGTATTACTTGTAAAAGGAGCCTTGAAATTGTTTGTTGCCATTTCTGATCAAACATTTGGTTGAAAAACAGAATGACAAATGTGCAGATGCACAAATAACAGCTGTAAAACATATGATTTCAGTTAGACATATAGCCTGTAGGTGGTGCTCATACCCTTTCTGTATGTAGTCAATTAATTTCACAGCAAACGGGTTGAGTGCACATAAGCATGTATGTTTTTATCCAAAGGCAGAATAGATATGTAGAAATGAGAACTAAGCAATCTAGTCAACTCTTCATTCCTGTCAAACAGTAAATAAGTTGACCTTGAGGTGTTAAAATAATGGATTTGTGTCAATCTTGTTAAATTGTAAAAAGTAAGAATGAAACACATGCCTGCAGGACATCATAGGACTAGTGCTCAACCATTTGCTGGATACAAAATCTAGTTTTTAATCCATTCCCCAATGCCTCCATTGTCATAATCCTTGTAGAGTGTGGATTAGAGAGATGTAGCTAAGTGCTCATATTTTCATAAGAGAAAAATGGGTATTTATATTTGTAGTGGAAAAACACACAAACATTGAAGAACTGTGGTATAGCCCTTCTCCTACAAGGATTGTACATAGAAATAAATGTAAATGTCTTAGATTTTAGGCAAGGGAGCTGATTCTAGACTGAGTAAAAATGTTAAAGATTTTCAGAAAATATATAATGTATATATTTGAATTGAAGTACTATTGACCTACTACAGCAGCCATTAAACTGTAGAAAACAGTAACACATATTACCAGGATACATTTATGCATAATGGTTGTTTTGCATGTCTTGTACTTGCATAGATTACACATTGGAAATGTATGGTGATGAAAAAGTGTCAAATCTTTTTGCTTCTCTAAAGCCAAAGGAGAATGTAATCTGGCTGGTATAAAGATGTTAGCTGTCACAGGTGCAGGACTGGAGGCTTTGCAATCATGTCATGTACCTTGGATGAAGGGACACAATGATGGTTATTATTGGTGTCAGAGCAGCCCAGTAATGGGTGACTGTTTAATGTTCTCTGGTTTAATTTTCTCCTTTTCCTGGCTGTCAGGGGAGCCCTTGTAAATCTCAGCTACTTTTTCATCATGTTTGTGCACTCTTCACTACCCGTAAACGAGACTCTGCAGAAGCACGGCGGAGGGGACAGGATTTACTGCACCTCCCCTTCAACATGTGGAGCATTAAAGAGGGAGCTGGTTAATGGGCAGAGCACAATCAAGCAGCTAAAACTCACCCACCCTTCAGCACTGAGAGAGGGGATATCAGCCCAATATTATTACAACAGCACTTTACTTATATATAGAATGTACCTAAGTAGTATTTGTATTGGTTTTCTGCTTTTTTTGCACATTGTGCACTGTTCACATATTGCTTCATACATATGCTTGTTAATTTGTATTAACGCAGATGCAAAGGAGGATGCAATACACTCTAATGTCCCCCTATTCCCACTATCATCCCCAATAATAGCTGTGTGATGCTGGCCCAGTCCAGTCCCAGAGGGGCTTGGCGCGTGCCTCTTCCTTAGACCCTAGCTGTTACTCCGCCCCATGATGAATGCCCCTGTCTTGGGCCACTGAGCGTAGGCATCAAGCCCCAAGTCTCTGGGGAAAGCTGAGGACTCTGATAAGTGCTGTTATTGGAGGTAATTGAAAACTGAGTGTTCCTTTGGGATGAGCTAGAGAGCCTCTGGTAATGAGACAGAGTTTGTTAATTTTGTGTATTTGATGTTCCTGGTTGCCATAATGCTAACAAAATCTGCACTTGTAGAATAATTAATTTCATTGAGGTTTATAAGAATTCAAGTGTCCTGTGTCTTTGTTGTCCAAGTGAGTGACTGAGTTGAATGAAGTGCTCTTAAAACATGCTATATCGAGACATTAAGCCCACCTAAAGACAAAGTCTTTATATTCATATTACATTCTTCAAAATGTTTGATATATAGATAAAAACATCACTCAGTGTATTCTGGGTGTAGGACCACCTGTTGTCTCCTGCACCCCGGTCTCCTCCTCTGTGATGCCACCTGACTTAGACCCAGGCTGACCCCTGGTGCATCCGCCTGTGTGAAGGTGAGAATGAAGGTCGACTTGCTCTGACAGCTTCTAATGGGCCCACATTCACCACCACCTCCTCCTCCCCCTCAGGATC
Source organism: Ctenopoma multispine (assembly GCA_034779795.1). Taxonomy (NCBI): domain Eukaryota; kingdom Metazoa; phylum Chordata; class Actinopteri; order Anabantiformes; family Anabantidae; genus Ctenopoma; species Ctenopoma multispine. Next base: position 10,994,815 of record JAUYWH010000004.1, read on the forward strand.
AATCTGAGGCCTATTAGAAGCACGCTGCTGCTGAATATGATTGCTTTCACTGGGCCTCACTGGTGCTAATGTGCCTCCATCAATCCATCAGGGCGGGCTGACCGTGGGGTGGGCGGTTATGAAGTGCCTGTCCTGACAGGTGTTGAATGAGGAAGAGGGGATGCCTCCCCACCTCCACCGCCACAACCCTTCCTTCTCTTTTCGCCTCTACTAGTCCACCGTGTGTGTCTTTCTATCTCTCCCTAGTGTCTCTTGAGCTCAGTGACTGTCTCCTTGAACACTGCACCTTTCCTGTGAAGAAAGAGAAACAAACATGAAAAATGGTTCTGAATGTTCAGTAACACTTGACATTGTGATATTTTTCTCAAACTACTATAGAGAAATGTGGATGTGCCAATTCAAATAGTGCTAGTATTTAAAGTCTGCAGTTGCAAATAGACTTTGCAACAGGGTGACATGAGTATCTACTTCGATTCAGTGGTGAAGCAGGTTGCAGCTGTATCTGGTAGAGCCGGTCCATATCTTGAACAGGATCAGTGTTGTAGCTGTGTGAAAGAGGAGGGAGGCAGTAGTCAACACACACACTCACACACTGCTCCTCGGTTCTGCCTGCTGCCTCCCTGAGCAGATCAGAAATGACATCTCATTTCCATAAAGGCATTAGGAATTCATTGGATTTTCTTTCCCAGCTAATCATAGTGCGGGTGTAAAACCTTTTAGGCTTTTTAATGAATGATTTTTGACTGATTGCCTATTAATAAGGACACCTCTTGAACAGGCATAGGCTGGGGCTGGGGTTGGGAGGTGCAGATGTGTTTGTTTTGGTGTGTGAATGTATGTGTGTGTCAGCCAGGCGAAAATGCATTGGAGAAGGAGGAGGCGTGGGCGCGCTTGGTTGGGACATAAAGAGGAACCAGTGGCTCCCCTGGGAAATCACAGCTCGTGTCTGCATCTTAAATATCCCTGTGAAGTATCAATAAGTGGGTAATTGAATTTTGAACACAAACATGAGCGTCAGGTGTATGTGTTGCAAAGCGGGGGTTTCTGGGGGGTGGTGGGGTAGGCTAGGCTGTTTCTTTGCTTCTGTTTGTGTGTGTGCCATCTCTGCTGTGTGTCCCTTGTCCCCTGGGAGAAGGGTGGTGAAAGTGGATGTTAAACCCATTAAATAAAGCTTACAGCCCGTAATAGCTGAGCAACACCATCAGATGGACACTGAGGGTCAGATAAGTACTCTTAACTCTTAATGAAAGTGATTTGGGGCAGGCGGGGCCGGGGTGCAGGACTTCAGTTAACCCAGGTGGTCATTTGTCTTTGGAGCTAACAGGCGTCCAGTGACTCACCATGAGCGTGCCAGTGAGAGAGGCGGGCAGCGGTGGGGGCTGCAAGGGGCGAAGTGATGATTACTCTCATTTTATACACGGGGGAGTTGTGGTGGGGGCTGGGAGTGGGCTGTGACAATGACACCAGGATCAGTCATCGTAAACGAGGGGAAAAGTAAGATGTTACACCACCACGTTTCCTTTGCATTTACATTCAAAGCACATGGGATTTGCCAAATGAAAATGATTTGCCAGCTTAGAGCAGAAAACTGTATATACCTCTGAGATGCACTGCCATGTTGGCTTTGGTTTTTGCTGTTTCATTTTGGAAAAAGGGGCAAAATTTTCAATTGTGTGACATATTGCTGCTGTTTTTTTTTTTTCAGATATAGGTTAATCTCCATTGTTTCAATGTACTTTAGCAGCAGTAATCAGGCCAAAAACCTACATCCACAGGATTACTGCACTGATGTGAGAGCTGGGGGTACAGGAACCTTCAGCAGCTATCTGATCCTCACTCTGCTAGCACGCCCTCAGTCTACATTTACATATTGTGTCTATTTATGGCTACAAATCATTTCACATTTCTCAGTAAGGTAGTAAAATACTGGAGAATAACAGGTTTGGGTAAAGTTATTATATACAGTACAATGTGGCTGTGTTTTTTTGGTAGACTGATGGAATTGCAGACTAGTTAGGGGTGAGAGAATAGAACATATTATCATAGGGCTGGATGATAATTAGATAGCAATCAACAGGGCATGGAGATGGCCCACAGAATCCATAAGGTGTCATTTAATATGGATGGCAGTCGTAACAAGATGCTGATTAACTTAGTGCAATATTAGTAATTGACCTTTCTAATCAACTAAACAAATCTCTAAGTCCCCCTAATCAGTATTGATCTCCCCTTGTATGACAAAGCTTGTGTGTGTGTGTGTGTGCTTTTGAAGGTTTCTATCCTTACTTCTATATGTACAGTATGTCTTACAAAAATGGTTACTACTGTTTTATGTTGGTCATTTGTCAACATATTTCTTGTAGCAAGAAATACCTTCTTATGACTTATTTTATGAAAATAACATAACTTGTAGAAGTAGATAAAAGCACTTGGCATTTTAAGTAGTTGCTTTAAGTTAAATCTAAAAACAGATCCATCAAAACAAAACCCGCCTATGTGGATGTTTTCATTACAGTCAACATATAATTACAGATTGCAACAAGGTTTTAGGCAGTGTTGGTGAAATGGTTGGTCGATCTGTTTATGCTGTATCTAAGTCTGCAATAGCAGTCACAACCGTGGGGTTTCCATGAAACTCTGCACAGACTTATGTGATGTCCAGATGATGTATCCTATGACTTTGATGGTTTATCTCGGGGTTGACATCTGTGGCTTTAAAGTGTCTCGATAATGATAGATTGTTATTAAAATTTGAGACGGTCTGGATATTCCAGTGCTAGTGTTTGGTTTTTTGTTACCAATATAACAGTCCTCTTTCACCTGTCAGTCACTTTCCTTTTTAGAAAAAGAGAGCCACGCGTTATCAATTGTGCACTGGTGTTAAATGGGGTCTTTAATGTGATGATATCAGTGATATGAGTACTGGGAGGCTGAACTGAACCATAATTAATTAGACAGCCAGCGAGGTGAGGGGTCTCAGGAGGAGTGGCAAGCAATCCTTAATCTGTTATACAGGTTGGGCTCATCAAGAGATGGAGAAAAGGAAACAAGAGATAGAGAAGCCTTAGAAATCAAAAATATGAACTGCTGCCCTTTACTGCTCCTACCGTAACTGCTTTTGACAAGAGAGTGACATCAGCATAGATGCGAATTTAGGGTCATCTCAAGGTAATTGCTTTGCCTCACCTAATTCTGATGGCTTCATTTCAGTCTAAACACCCTATGCATGTCCGGGGCTCCGCTGATGACTTAGTTTAGGATGATTTGAAGAGACAGAAAAGTGCAAAACGAATCCATCCCATTTCAATTATCATCTTTAACCTAATAACGGACACCTTTAGGTGACGTGGCCCTCATGCCCAGGTTCACCATTCTCATTCCGCGCTGGGCGACTCATCTAAATTAGTAACTGCCCGACTTTTTCATTAGCCGCCGTGGGCAGGAGAGGCGGGGCCCCTTCACACCAGCACACAGGCAGACAGCAGCCAGTTAACACCCTGATCACATTCTTACAGGCATTATGAAGGTGGATGATTTTCTTCCTAATACCCACTGGAAATCCGTCCTCACTCTGCTGCTCTGTGTGTCTTATATTTGTGTGATGTACAAGGTTAGTTGGAAACCAAATAAAGTCACTGAGGTGATTCCAGCTTTATAGCTCACGAAAGCGGTGGTGGAGCTGAGAGCCTGATCCTCTTCTTATTTTTAACAAAGACTAATTACTTTATCTGCATCTCACCTCTCTGGGGGTTTTGATGTTGCTACAGCTTGTTCCCTATAGCCTCCATAGTGACACAAGGGTTTGTCTTCCAGAGAAAAGCCTCAGAAATGATTGCTGTCCCAGTAAAGACCAGCTTCACAAAGGCCTTCAGCTGGTATAGTTCTGTCAGGACTTTCTGTAGTACAGAGTTATCACAAACCTTAGTTCACTGGATCCCTCACAAACCTGTTCAGTACATCAACAAGGAAGTAACTAAGCGTAGTGCTATGCGTGCCCAAGTTAACAATTTTACCAATGTATTTGCATCACATGTGTCATTGCAGTTCCATACTACAAGTGGAAAATACTTAAGCAAAAATACAGTTAATTCAAAAACATAATGTAAATTATGTCACTGTAATTTAAGTATAGTTACTGGCACTTTAGTTTAAACAAGTTAACTATATGGTTTCCAATATAAAAATAGTCATTATAGATATTATGGTATTTTATTATAACTTACACTCTGAGGTACTTTATCAACTAATGTCCAACCTCGAGCATCAGATTCCTAAGAAGGCAAAATACCAATAAAGAAGAAATGAAAACTGTCTGAGGACAGTTGTAATAAGGGTACTAGGGGCGCGGCAAATAGCTCAATGGCTAGAGCAGTCACTATGAACCCAAGTGTCAGTGACTTGATTCCTGGTCCAGCCAGGCTACTTGTTGGGGTGTCTTTGGACAACTGAAACCCTGTAGTACCGCCGACATGTACCGTCTGGCACATGTCCAAAAATTCCCCCAGGAGGATCCATAAAGCATGTGATTATTAGCAGTGATTAAAGTCTTTTAACTCGTGACTTGTGTCATACTAGATGAGGACTCTTAATAAAATACAAAGATGAATGTTCCCTATTATTAAATTATTTTTTTAAGTTTAAAGGGCTAGAATTATTGGAATTTGGGTAAAATTAACGATGATAATTTAAAGTAAGCTTAAAAATAATTATAAAAAAATATACTCTATGCCACTAAACATCTCATGACCATTCAGATTTGCCTTGTGACCTCTTTAGGGAATCTCAACCCTAGCGTCAGTAGCTTTGTTGTCTTATTGTTTTGTCTTATTTAATCCTTAGTTGAATATTGCTCTCTTGCCCTAAAAGCTGTTCTCTTTTACACACACAGCCATATTCCACAGTCGCAAGTCAAGGTTAATAGACACATTTTGTTTCTATTCTTGCTCATCTTGGAGAAGTGCTCGGATATAAACGCACACTTTGATGTATGCATAGGTCTGAGTCCTTGTATCTCGCTACACTGTGACAGCAATCAGGCAAATCACAAGCCTCTTTGGTAGCTACGTTTCAATTTTATGCTGTTTTCCATGGACTGAATGAGCAGATGTTTGTATAAATTACCTCCCAGTGTCATACTGCAGATATTAAATACATGCTTTGCATTGCTAAACAACAGTTCAGAAGTGGTTAGAGATGTAAGCAAATGTGTGAGGGACTGACGGTTTTTATTTTATTTTATATTAACACCTTATCAAATATAGCTGCAATGACAAATGAGAGTCGTGGACTCTCACGAGCAGATTATTAAAACCAATCTCTTAATCTGTGCAATAGTTTAACTTGAATCTGTGTTGTTGTCTTCTTGTTTTTCAGCAAGGGAAATGACCCGGGGAAAGTTCCTGAACATCTTGGAGAGGCCCAAGAAGTGACAAGTAGTTTCTTTTTGTTTTGTTTTTTCAATAAACAGGATCTTTTTTGATTTCAAGGTAAATCTGATCCAAATCTACGCTCTGAACATGTTCAGACTTTTGACAGGTTCAAAGACTTTGCATTGGTCTTCTCTCCAAACTCCTCAGTGCACCTGTTCTCCTTTAGATAAATGCTGTTCCTTTTATGAAAACTTCAGATGATTTATTACTTTTCACTGAATTTCACTGACCTGCATTGATTAAAATGTTCCCTATTTATTCTTATTTCTATTTTAGACATGATTTACATTTTTGCAATTTGAGAGTTTGTATAATAAACTTTTAAAATGGAAACATGTTTTCCTTTTATTTAAAGCCTCCTTGAACTGAACTTTGGTGATGCAACAGTTTTAGAGACTCTTTAACTTTTAATAACTTCATTTTTGTGCCCTTCTGGCTGTGGACTCCGACGTGAGAGTGCTTTCCCGGCTACCAGGGCATGTTTTCCATTTAATGAGCATTGGAAGCAGGGTCCCCTACACAAAACATTGCGTAAAAATAATATTGTTCATTGTCATCGCCGATAATGAGAGTTGACATAATTACTAGGACCATTTCTTTTCTAATTAGCACACTTCATCGTTGTCGGAGCTAGCGGCCAGGCAAAAAGAGAATCAGACAGGCATGCCGAATGGGAAACAAAAAGAAGTCCATCCGCCATAATTAGGTAAGACAATGGCTCGGACTGTTCTCGGCTGGAGATGTCGCTGGGGCTCTGGCCGCTCACTCCCAACAAGTTACACTTCTCCCCAGGCCGCTAATAAGCCCCTAATTGTCTTTCCGATTCACACGGACAGAGGCCGCCATTGCCTCAGTGGCTTCCCCCCCTGCCTCTCACACGGACCTTGGTTCACCTCTCCGAAAAATATGGATTATTCTGCAAGTCTCCAAAAAAAAAAAAAGAATAAGAAGAGATTAATTCAGAGAGTCTTGAACTCAGCATGGGCTTGGTGGGTCCAGAAAGCGCAAATAGTTTGAAGCCAGTATTTTTGTTTGTTTGTTTCACTCTCTGCAGCTCATTTCCGTAGGTGTCATGCCGGAAAACGATACACACCAAACTAAAAGGATTTTACACAACCTGGCAACAAAACCGTTTACTTATTAATTATATATTTATTTTTTTATTGTTTAGTCAGTATTTAGAATATTTAGCTCTAAAATGCTTCATAATTATAATAATCACGTTAACATGTATAACAGAAACTGCTGGCGAGCGATAAAAATGGCAACTGTACTAGTGACGTACAATAAAGTTTGACACAGAAACTAGCATGTATTTGTACTGAGGCGTGAGTAGGCCACATAGCCTACCTGCCTGCTCATTGGTAGCCCAGTACATACTGGAGGTGACCCCCCCCCACCCCCACCCGTCACTGGGACTGGCTCCATGTACCACTTGTTGATGCTGACTGATGAACATTGATCAGGCTGCTGGGAGTTGACATGGTATAAGCGACCTGACATCGTCAATACGCTGCAGTCACTGGCGGTTGTCTGCCTCCCTGCAGCCACACAGCCTCTTCAAGAAACGGGTCATATTAACCCCGCAGAGCTGGTCATCCATATGGAGGAGGGAGACAGAGGAGGGGGGGGGGGGGGATTACAGCTCTTACATCCGACCATCCATCCGCACTGCGTTGCCTTGACCTCACGTAGCCTCTGTGCCCCGACAAACGTCAATCCGATGTGCCCCGAGTTCTTAAATTAGCCGTCAATTAGTGCAAATTAATCAACTCCTCGCCTAATTAAGCAATGCCGACGGGCAGCTACCAAACATGCCATTGTGAAAGAGCCATGAGAAAGCTGCGGTGCTTGCAAGCTCTTTTCTGTACTGGAGGGGTGGGGGAGTGAGGTGCCATGGCATCACATCACGCCCTGAAAGTGCTTTGGGAAAGCAGAGGCTCTAGCTGTGCTTCAGTTTTTCCCCTGACGTGTGCTGTCATTAAGTTGCCTGCACCCTGTTTTAACACCGAGGGATTCAGCAGTGTAGAGACAGAGTCACTCCAGCTTCTTGCTTAAGAGGTATTTATTGTTATTTCTGAGGGGAGGGGGGAGGCAAATAGTCTGTTAGACTATAGTTTTACATCACTCTGTCACTGAACTTATGAACAGAAGTTCAAATTCAATTTTTTTTTATTAACATGCCATCCAAAATGCATCTCTGAAGATGAGTTAATGTTAAAATAACCTTCCTACAAAGAAAAACTGCTTATCTTATATCATACCTGCTATGAACATGTGTAGAAGGATTCTAATTAAGCTATGCTGTGATGAGAGTAACAGGAGGATGGAGGGAGCAGTGAAAGGATGGGTTTATAAGGAGGAGGTGGGGGGATGCAGATAAACAAAAAAAATTCCAACAGCTGTTTGCTTTTTAATCTGCAGCCGTCAGATCTTGTGCGTCTTTGATGGGCAACCCAATCTACACGAGTGACTGAACTAAATCTTGCCTTAATCTAGAGCCTTATTAGGCAGCCTCTTTTCTACATGTAAATCAGCACACAGCCTTTTTTCATAGGAGATGGATTATTAAAAACTGCACAGAGCGGAGAAAGTGACGCTCTATCAACAAACATAAAGAGCCTGCATAGATTGCAGCAGGAGTGATGATGGAGTGAGGGGACGGCAGCGACTTGCCTGTAATTGACGGGTCATCCTGACTCACACCTTCCATGTTATTAAATGACTTGATCCCAACAGGCTGATGTGTCATTAGCATATCCTAATAACATTGATTTCTTCATTAATAGAATTTCCACTAAATAGGCCCTAATTACTTTCAACTGGCCAGCCACTAATTGCAGCAGCAACATTTTTTCTCCTCTTTAATCAGCAGCTCATTTCATACTGTTTGATAGAAAATATGTCTCTGCAAGATTCTGCACTGTCCACATCACGTCACAGTCACAGTTCATATAGTTCTGTGCTACTTTACTCAATAAATATGTCATTTTGCATTATGGCCTCTCCAGTTTGCACAGGCCTTTCCTGCAGCAGGTTTCTTGCTCTTCTTCTGACATCATACGCAGATGTGTATTTATTTTTTTCATTTTCTGTCTTATTTTATTTTATTGTTTCATTACTTATCACTTTGATGATGTCTGTGCACGTGTTCAAACTAAATCTGTCATAAATATTTGCACCACACATGCACAGAATTGTCCAGTCCATATTTTGTTCTAAATGGGTTTTAGTGTGGCTTCAGTGTAATAAACAGAAACATTACCAGAGGTAATTAGGAAAACAAGCAAATCACATCATTCCAAGAGCTTTACATATTATGTAAAATTAGATTTGTGATGGTGACATTATTGTCTTTCTTAACTCTCAACAATCTCATTATATGATTAACTGAAACACCAAGAAGATGGATGGCTTTGGTCTGCATCTTAGAAATATTAAAATAATAATTCAAAAAGTCCCAGAATAAGAATGCCATGGTTTCAGTTTTTTTTTCTGCAATTATGTCTGTGAAGATCCTCAGTTCCTGCAATTAAGAGACACAAAAGAAGCTAATTCATATTTTACAGGTTTACATGCACAGGCTGACAACAAAATGACATAACTGTTGATATAATAAACCAGCATGACGATTTCCAGTTTTCTGCCAACACAGTTATACTGTAATTATTAACAGGGGCTGTTCACAGCCTTTATTCTTATTCTTATTTTTATTCTTATTAGTAAGGATCAGTTGATTATGTATTCTACCTCTTGTGGCCTGTATCTTTTTTTGTATCGTTTCCCACTTCCTCGGAGAAAATGCCCCTGTGATTTAATCTGCTCTGTAGTCTGTACTGTGCTGCTGCTGTGGGATTAGCGCCGAGCAGGACCGTGCAGCACACAGGGTCCATATCGTCCAGCTGTCGTTTTTTTTTGGGGAGGGCCTTTGATTTGCGTGTGATGAGTTTCGCAAAGCATCTGGAGATCAATTATCCATTCATGTGAGCCAGTAGTTGGGCAGAGAGATCATAGCTGTCTGTGTGTTTGTGTGTAAACCATTCAGAGAAAAGTAATACACCCTGATCTATGCTGGGAGATTGAGGTAATTTTCTGGAGATGCTGCATTTCAAAGATGTGTGAAATAGACCTTTAATTAGACCTGACTTTCTTATGATAAATTATATCAAAATTATATATCTACAGTGAGTTTGTAACGGCTCGACCATAAGATATTGGTTCTTACAGCACGTTCTGCAGCGCTAATGTTTGAGTTTTATTTTTTTTTCTAATCCCTCTAATATTTAATAACCTACAAAATTTCCTGCAGCCTGGAGCCTTGAAGAAAAACATTTCGTTCCTCCCTTTAATTTAGTAGCTTAAATCTCTTCATCGTTTATCCACAGTCCTCAGGAAAATGCAGATATGTATCCGGGAGGGCGTATAATGCATCCATGATCCACAGGAATCCAGAATCCTTGCAGCTGATTGGCTGCTGGCTCCTGCCTCTTGTTGGGATGGACCTGTTGGATAAAAGGACCATTTTCTAAAGGACTCTTGTGTGTTACACAGAGGATCATGCACTGGGGACCGTCTCGTAAGACGCTATAATAAGAAAAAGGCCTTTCAAGGTGCATCGAAGACACATTATGACGGGGAAACAAGGCGCCGTGCTGTCGGAAAGTTTACATTTGTCGGAGAAAACCTCTCTGGGTGCAAACGGAGGGAGTGACAACCACCAGCCGAAGAGCAGCGCGATCCACCCGCCGCCCAGGTGCACCGGCTTTGGCATCCAGGAGATACTGGGGCTGAATAAGGAGCCGTCCGCGGCCCCAAGGAGCCAGCTATCGTCGCTACCGCCCGGGGCTCACCTGATCGCTGCCAGGTCCGTGCTGGGCCCCGCCGGCATGGGTGTGGGCGTCGGGATGGGATTAATTGGCCCTGGTGGAATTCCTTCGTTTTACGGCCAGCCAGCGTTTTTGGAGACGGTGCTGTCGGACGCACAAGATGTTCACCTGCAGCCCCACAGCAGGTCCGGAGGGCCGCTGGACACCAGCCAGTCCGCCAGCTCAGGTGATCTGCACTTTATTATCTCAACTCTAATAAATAATAAATCCTCCAGTCCCTGCAACACAGACGTGTGTGTATTTATTACATGTACAGCCTGTGTTATAGGCATGTGGGCTATTGCTAGCTTATTATTTGTATTATTATTGTTGTTGTTATTATTGTTAATATTATAATTATATATTATTATATGTTAGAATATGTAATAATTATAATTAGGCGTGTGGGTTTGCATGAATGAATTAGAGTATAAAGGAGACCACAGTAAAAAAAATAAGTGTTGCTAATGTTCAACAGTTTGCACTAATTGTGACAGCTGAATAAGGTTATTTTAGTCTTCATTAATCTTTATTTTTATCTTTTTTAAATTCAGATTCTGAAGATTTCTCTTCAAATGAACGAAAACTCTCAAAATCTTCAGTAAGCCAGAGCAAGAAACGCAAGAAAAGGCGACACCGGTTAGTAAATATTTCTGGTTATGAGGCAAAGAACACAAATTAGTAGAAATGATAAATTCACGCAATTTCATACAGAACTGTCACTCGAAGAGTCTTTTACAGGAATGATATTCTTATCCAAATTTAATAATGGTTCTGTTGGTTTTTTTGTTATTGATACTGATAAGGAACTAGTCCACTTATTGATGGGATTTACACACTGACCACAAATTGTTTTTAGCCTACTGACATCCAGATATTTTGAACTTGTTCTAAATCAATTTTCTTAATTTGTACATCATTACATAAACCATTACATAAAATTGGCTCTAATTCGATCAAGTTTGTCTTTCGCGTTGACTGACAAAGTCTTTGATTTGAACCACTGAGAATGATTTCTGCAGGACGCATTATGTTATGTTTAACATGTCCATATATAAAATGAAAACCCCGTTTCCACAGGACCATATTCACCTCCTATCAGTTGGAGGAGCTGGAAAAGGCCTTTAATGAAGCGCACTACCCGGATGTTTATGCTCGAGAGATGTTGGCCATGAAAACAGAGCTACCTGAAGACAGGATACAGGTAATGTTTTAAATAAAAATAATGATTCCATATTTTCAAATCGAAAGTTTACTTGAACATAGATTATTCTGCTAATCTATGTTATTTAAATTTTTTGGCACTGCCATTTTTTTGACACAGGTGTTTCATTTGTCTTGACTTTAACTACATTTATATTTATATCCACCCTGAATGAATTTCTGGTTTACTTAAAATTGATTAATTAAGCTATTTCTAACCAGTTTATAGATACATCTTAGTTTGTATAGCTGCTGTATATTTTTATACACATGCTATATATGAAAGGAATTAAATGAAAATTTTGTTTGTGGAATAGCAAAATACTAAAATAGATTTGCAAAATGATTTTTTTTTAGAAATTGAAACAGCATATTTCAATTTATAGGCTATTATTTTTGAAATGATTTCAGCAAAAAATATTTATAAACGATACCCATGTAATTAAAAGTAAATAAAAACACTTATACACTTTATTAGCTGTATTAAAAAAACTAAACTAAACATAAAAATAGCATTTTAGCACATTGCAAAACATATAGGCCTGAGTATCACTCTAGTTTTATAAGAAGCAATAGGATCCACTCTTAAATTAGGACCCTGATTAATTTCTATTAATAGTGTAACTGTTTGCCTTACGAATCTGCACATGTAAGCGCAGATGCAGTTTCCTCATCGTTCACTCCTCCATCAGCACTAATAACCTGCTGTAATGTGTGAGCGGAGGCCGCCATCTGCCTCTCATGCTGCTCTAATGTTGTAATGTGGAGCTGGGCTAAGTGAGCTGCCGTAAATCGATCAGTGCTGCTCCCCTCCTGTCTGAACAAAGACCGCTCTCCTCCAGCAGCCTCGCCAGGACAGATAATCTCTCATCAGGCGCAGTTGGATGTGAAACAATTTGTTCTCGGAGAAGGAGCCACTAACGACCTAATCAAGCTATCAAGGCGGAAGAAGATTGCAGTGTGACCTGGGCCATCCATCTGCCGGGGAGCCTTTTAATCTCTTTCTCATTACGGGGCTGCTGTACTGCCGCGAATAAATAATAAAAGGAAATAAATAAATAAGCCCAGAGCCTGCTCCTAGCCTAAATAAAATTAACACCCAATTTTCTCATTGAGTGTAATTAGTTAAATCAGACGAGCTCGGGAGGCTGGCTGCTGCTGGAGAGGCGCAGGGAGTTCAAATGAAATAACTACATTGAATTTATTAGCACGGGTCAATAGCGCTGCTCCCCCGAGTCCCGGTAGTTTAATTTCCCGTGATATTTGCCCGCCTGCCCACCATCGATTGGGCCTGAAATTAACTTATTTTTCAATCATCCTCGGCGTGCCCTAGGGTCGCTCCTCCTGCAGTTTCTACACTTACTTCTTCTGAGGGGCGGAGGAGCAATTTCTCATGAAAAAAAGAGTATCTTGTATGAAATAAGGGTTATCATCAGAATTACCAGGGATAAAGGCTTGAAAACCGTTTGATCGTATTCGATTTAATATCTGTCCCCTCACTTGAGTCTCCTCTCCGGCCTCTCTTCTCCTCACAGAGTCTTAAGAGGTGTCTGAGTAGAGAGTTTAACAGTCCTGTGTTGAGATATACAATCAATTTGGCTTCTCTCTGAGCTGACAGACAGCCTGCAGAGCATTAAGCAGTTGTTGGCTGCCGCAGAGTGAAGTGTCTTGATGTGTCAAAGCATCTATAAGGACCACCACAGACAGCTGGAGATGAGCTCTGACAGGAGGCAGAGATCCTTCACACCTGTTGGCAGCAGGTTATGGAAAATCAATGGACTGAGTCAAAATGGACAAGCTGTTATTTTAAGTTACTCTGAATCACTCATATTTCATCACATCATATTTAAAATAGCTGCTAGGGTGCAAAAAATTGAGTTTTCATACACAAACTACAGAAATAAATGTTTTCCATCCTTTAGGTTGTTAGGTTGTAACTCAATGATAGTTAATAAATCATTTTCATTTTTTTATACGACATACACATCAGTTAGAAGCAATTAATCAGCCCTGGGGTTGCCAGGTTGTGAAAATCCTTCATCCTCTCTAATAGTGCGGTTATAATGTATAAGTGGATATTGAGGGGTTTACACTGTCTAATACTGCTTTGTATTTACAGTTATGAATGTTATTAAGCCATTAATTAATTATTTTCTTTGGTAAATGACAGTAAAATAGCAAATCTAATGATTTAAGAGTGATCAAAAGGTTTAACATAAAAGATAAGGATAACCTAAACTGGTTTTCTCAGGATGGTAACAAGAAAATATAGTCTTACCGTTAGCTTAAGCCACCAACTTTGCAAACTGCCAAAGCAACCTTTCATAATGAATCAAAGTGCGTTTGAAGTCAGAAGGATCACATGCTGACAGTAACAAAGTGACAAAAAAAATCCAGCTTATGTGCCTAAAGTCGACATGATGCTGACATTCACATATTGTCCATATTTGCAATGCAGCTTGTTCAAATCTGGGGGCTGGGGTGTGATGGTGTTGGTGATTAATAATCATGGAATTTGTCCTGTTCTCAAAGGTATGGTTTCAGAACCGCAGAGCCAAGTGGAGGAAGAGGGAGAAATGCTGGGGCCGCAGCACCGTCATGGCTGAGTACGGGTTGTATGGAGCCATGGTGAGGCATTCAATCCCCCTGCCTGAGTCCATCCTCAAATCTGCAAAGGATGGCATCATGGAGTCATGTGCACCCTGGCTGCTTGGTGAGGCTCATATGTTACCGTTTCTCCACTCATCATGTTTCCAAAACCTCTTAAATGTTTTAACACATGTAGATAGTGAAAGGGAACATCGTCATTAGTCTCTGTGTTGTTTGAAAGTTTGTGCTGTGTAATCATTACACGTCATCATTACAACGTCAAGGTGTTACACTGCAGTAGTAACTGACTGATACTCTTACGTACAGTACTGTGCAAAAGTATCAGGCCACCATTAGATTTGTTTTTAGCAAAGCTAAAAAGGCTATACATATTTATTTCTCAGTTTTTACAATAGAACAGTACTATAGAAACACAAAAGTGGTTTCTTGGCTGCTATCCTTCCACAAAGGCCTTTCCTGATCAAGCTTCTTCAGACTATAGGTCAACTTGGTGTCTAGATGAAGCTGCCAGGACAGACCTTCTGGTCTGTCAAAGAAGAAACTCTGAGAAACGGCTCATCAGATTTTGACAGGTCTTTCACTCATATTTTTCTCCTAGAACTCCTAGATCACATTGAATATTTTATATATATATATATACACACACATATATATATATATATATATATATATACATATATATATATATGTGTGTGTGTGTATATATATGTATATATATATATATATATATATATATATACACACACACATATATATATATATGTATATATATGGTCATAACAGCATTGCCAAAACAGTAAATCTAATGGTGGCCTGAGACCCTTGCAGAATAAGCATGACAATTTCAACAAAAGATAAATAGAAACCAACATGGTTAAGTTCATCTTCTCCCCTGGTCATGCATTGCCATTGTCCATTCGAACATTAAATTCTAAACCGGAACTATTTTTGCTTGCTATTTTCAGTCCAAGATGGCTTACCAATCACCAGACGCTATTCTAAATCTGAATACCCGCAACTCTTTGCAGGGATGCACAAAAAGTCCATGGAAGCAGCAGTTCCCCCGCCAACAAGAAAGTGTGAAGCGCCCCAGCAGCCGAGCTCTCAGAGGGCAGAAGACGCTGATGCAGAGGAGAAGAGGTCAGAAGGCAAGTCCACCATTTCTAAAGAGGAACTGAGAGAGAACAGCATTGCCGCACTCAGGGCCAAGGCACAGGAGCACAGTGCCAAAGTGCTGGGGACGGTTTCTCATGACAAACTGCTGGAGGACAAACAGGAGAGGCAGGCAGCTGAGAAGAAAGCCACTGATCCCCTGAGTCCAGCAGAGGAGGAGAAAAGTCCATAGACACTGAGAACTGTTAACTATTCTCATGAGTGAATGCAGTGGCCTGGCTGCTTTCAGCATGTGTACGGACTTACCCAACATCACTCTCTCCTGCAGGTTTTCATCCTTCACTGACACCTGTAACCTGGTCTCTACTTGGACTTCTTTTAGAAGAAATCTCATCTGGCCACCACTGGTTCGCTGCTACGCAGAAGACGCAAATGCACTTTTTCTGATTTCCTTCCAAACTTAGTTGTTGTTGCTTGTGCATAATGGAGGAGATTTGAGTGAGAGTGGAGTGTAAATATTTATGTACATAGAGAGTCAGATGAGTAAAATTTTATCCATACAGTTATAACAAATCAATTAGGGCTACCAATAGTCAGCGAGCAGCCAGTGTTGCTTGTACAGTAACTAAATGGTGACTTTTAAAATAAGAACCATCCCACCGACAGTAAATGTTGTCCTATATTATGCTGTAAATAATTGATATATTAATCTCTCTCACTACGGCACAATTTAAAAGATGTTTTCTTGTAGTCTAAAAAATGTTTGTGTTTTCATTTTCAAGTGTGTATAACTCAAAATACAAAGCACAAAATAGAAATCACCTTTTATTAAATACAGCCTTTTGGTGTCTATTTATTCTTATTTCCTTTCAAACAAATGGGTTAAACCTGTAACTAATGACTGCATTGTCAAAAGCATTAGTTTATCTCTTAACTGGCATGAAGTTGGCCCTGTCGTCAGAGTAGCTACTTGTTGTCACTTGATGCTCTGCTGGCTGGGCTCATTAGGAGACGGTCCCTGACTGCATGCTTGGTTTAGTCCCTATATAATCCGTCGCAGCTGAGAGCCTTCAATTTCAGATTAAACTAGGGGGCTGGTGCTTTTGGGACGAGAAAAAGTAAAAGCACCCCCACAGCCAGAATGACCTCAGTCTGATCTCAAATCACTTTGATAGATGCTATTAACAGCCCACACTCAAGCTGTTTCATCCTCTTATCTAAATACTTAGCCAAAGTCTAATAGCTTTATTTGTTGCCAATCTTCATTTTCCCCAGGCTGGTCATAAAACTTTGTTTCAGGCCACTTGAACTCAGCTTTGCAACACGGCTACGTGTCCGCATTAGCTGTAATCCATATCACATTTAACACATCCACAGTTAGCTAATGGGCTTTCTTAAGACGTTGAACAATTGAGTTCCATTCCAATTAAACAAAGAGCAATTTTAAAGGGCAAGAGACGATGATCATCAGTTTGCTGCTGCGTGTCTGAGCACTGAATGGCTCTCTGACTGGAACCGTAATGTTACTGGATGGAGAAAAGGTTTGCTAATTACATTGTTGACAGAGACACGTTTACATGCCATAATTAATGATGGCAAGGAAATGGAGTGCAGTGTGTCAGGATAATCAGAAATGTTGCTGCAGTGAACCTGGGAATAACTGTTGTATTATGAGCTGTAGATTTAGGAAGATGCTTGACCAATAGTGTCAGCAGTAAAAAATGAGGGAAATTTGTTGTGAGTTCATGCTCCAACACTAGATTTTTTATTTTACTTTAAAACTTACTAAGAAAAAGGTCATGCATCTTCATCTTTAAACTACATTTTGATAGAGAAAGTATTTGACCACTGCTCTACTGTTGCACAATTTTGCAGCTTAACTTCATGTGGAATTTCCAGTTTGTAGGTCATTGAACGTTAGAAGTAATTTTTTAGCCATGCAAGCAACATGCATTTAAGATGATGGAGGTATTGGGTTTATTACCATGATATTTTATATAGTCATTCATGCTCTACAGAGGATGAGACCTACTGCTGTTAAGACTTGAAGACTGCTTTGTGTTTAGTGCTAATTAGTGAAAGTTGGCTAACATGCAAAAATAAGATGAGAACACAACACATTCTAAAATTCAACATATTACTATCAAAGTATTTTTGGTGGTGATATGGTTTAGTCTTACATTTCAGGAGAATTGGGCTTATATTAGAACAAAACTGGAAACAAACATCACCTTGTCCTCTTTAAAAGAGAAACCAACGTTTGAGGCCGAGCAAGAGAAATGATTTGCAATAGATCAAGCCCTCACCTCCACAGACCCTCAGTCCAATTCAGTATAGAGGCCAAGACATATAAAGATTATTCCTCTAAACTGCAAAGCCATTTAATCCTCTGAGAGTGGAAGAGAAGGTTATGATAGATTAGAATTGCTGAAGATCAAGCTGTTTACATTGGATATGAGGAGGTAATTCACACTAACCCTTATGATGGACAGTCTGCTTGTTGAAGACCATCATAAGATCATCTCAATACATGCAAAGTGAGATCAGAGGGAGGTTTATGGAAAGATTTCAACTAATGTAACATTAATATTCAATTTTCCTTCTTGATGGGTTTATGAGCATTATGGTTTCTTTGGTGAGATTAAGTGCACACATATCATTTTAGTAAGGATCTTTGCTCCTGTAGTCAGACTGAAGATTGTTTTATTGTGGTGTTGCTCTGCCCTCTGCTGTACAAAGCTACTAGTACAACAGTCACATTGCCTGTGTGAGTAATAAAAAGGAGGTTGTTGAATAGAAATTAAAAATAAAAATGTAGTGCAATGTTGAGAACATGGTAAACGTTCTCACCTAATGATCACTGATTCATTTCAGGCCCTTTGTATCTTTTGTGTTTCAGTAAAACTGAAACAACTTTGTTACTCATGGGCAGTTTGTCTACATGGTTGGGTTGAATGAGACCAGGGTCTATAACAGCTAAAACAGCTATATTGTAATGAGAAAACAAAAATAAAATGTATTTTCTAAATGTCAATTAAGAAAATGAAGTTGATATGTTTTACATTTGGTAAATAAACACATCCTTTTATCTTGACAGTTAATTCTTGACATTAGTAACAGCAGGCGATACTGTTAAAATACAGTAATACAGTACACTGTCATTGTTTTTCATCACCAATCAGTAATGATTTTTTTATATATATGTGCCCAGCTTTTAATGCTTTTGCATCAGTCACATTTGAGGGTCTGTATATAGCACATTTGCTGTACTTACAGAAGCATTCTTACAAGACAAGGGATGTACATATGCTACATATATATTATAGTTATGTACTATACACTGTATGTGCTGAAGAGTTTTTATTAGGTATAGCTAGTGTAATATATATTCAGATGTGTGTGTACTATATGTATAAAACCACCAGGTGGTGTTAATGTTGTAGTTGAGAAAAATGGTGAGCAAAATAGTAGAAACAGCAGTCAGTTCAGCACAATACTGTTCTCGCCGCCACAGATTACATGTTTCACAATGACCATACAGTGGAAATCTCCATTAAACATAAAAAAACAGTATTATAACCTACTGTACGTGTTTGATTTATCACAGGATTGTTGGATTACACTGGTTTAACCTAACGTTTTTGATTTTGACACATACATACAGTGCACATGCACATTCCCTAAATGAAATCTAAGTATAGTTTGTGACTGTGTTTTACCATCTTATCACTGGTTCCACAGAGCATTGTTGTGGCCACATGGTGGCAGTCTTGAATTTCATACTAGGTCCTTATGAATTCCAATTACATGTGAATTAAATTGCAAATTCACATTCACATGTCTATCTGTATATACCATTATTATATGAAAATCCTAGTACTGAAATATCACACATCTTGGCACCTGTTCACATCTGTCAGGCAGAAAAAAAGGGTTCCACTGAGCAGGCACGATCTGATATGGTGATCAATACTTGTCATCTCTTGTCACTCTTCTGGTGCTCTTTGTGATGAGGCTGTCTGCTGAAGGTTAATGGAGACGGGATTGATACTGTAGCTAAATGATGTGTCCTGGCTTGGGGCTGATTTCATCTCCAAGGTTCATTATTCCAAAACCATCCTGGGCTGATCACACAGAGCCGGCTGGCTCTCTTTTACACTTCACTGGATGAGTATCATCGTCATCTCAGCACTTCAAACTCACAGAAATCAGTATTCTGAGTTTGTGCAGGATATTAACGCTCTATTTGTGCAATAATAATGCTAATTTAGCCCCACAGGCTTTTTGATTAGGCTGCCGATTGAAGCCTGCTGTTGATGTATGTGGCCTATTGAATACTACTTTATTCTTTCATTATAATTGATTAAAGTCTGACTCCAGCAGGTGAGGAAACAGGAAAAGTCCA
The DNA here is from genome assembly GCA_034779795.1 of Ctenopoma multispine. NCBI lineage: Eukaryota > Metazoa > Chordata > Actinopteri > Anabantiformes > Anabantidae > Ctenopoma > Ctenopoma multispine. Next base: position 11,014,440 of record JAUYWH010000004.1, read on the forward strand.
CAGTGGAAACTAAATGATATCTTATTTCACCTGCTGACCTGTTGGCATTTGTTTTGGCAATATGGCTGTAAAATCAATGTGTAAAATTAACCATCATTTGTCTTACTATGAACACCCACAAGCACATACCTAGAAACTATATATATAAAATACTTATTTTCTCTTCCTTTTTCAAAAAGTATCTAATGTCTGAAAGAATTGAAGTATATAAAGTGCCTTGAGATGACTTTAGTTGTAATTTAAGGCTATATAAATAAAATTAACCTGAAAGCTCATTGTATATTAAGCATCACCGTTATAGCGTAAAGACAGCACATTAGTGGATTTACGGAGGGATCATTCCTGGGATAACCTTTACTGCCACAGCCCAGCACTGGTTTTCGTCTGTCATTGTTGCTTAGTCTAGTAATAGATATCGATTATCTCTTGAAGTTGACTAAATGTCCCAAAAAGATTTATGTGTGGCACAACACCAGCATTCATCCACTGCAGCCGCCCTCTAGCTTCTGTGCTCAGTATTTTCAGCAGTCCATCTGTGGGGTGGTTTTGGATGCCAACTCCAGTCATCTGTGTAGACTTTAAACTGTGTCAGTCTCTGTTTACTATAATATTATCTTATCTGCCTATTATGCTTCCTGCTTTATATTTCTCATCTCAGAAAATGACATCATCTTCCCCTGTGAAGTCCGAGGCACTCCATTAAAAACTCTCACATCTCCCAGGGTCTTATCTTAGAGCTGGCTTAGATGTTTTTGTTGGCACAGGACAGCAGTTTTGAGGAACACCCAGAGCCAAGAAGAAAACAAGTGTCCAGTCAGAACTTATCAGGAGAAGAGAAACATGAACAGATAGACAGTGCTCGCTTGTTGCTCAAGAGTGATAAGTGAAGCCAGAAGATGAGACTCTGAGGTTCTTATCAGTCCAGAGTGTGTCCTGGCAAATGCCGGCGCCACAAAAAGAGGGATGTTGCTGTGCGACGAAAGGTGTGAGGGCAGATAAGCATGTACGTGTGAAATGCTTCAAAGATGAGCTTAACTCTGATGTGAAAGTGGCATTTGAAAGGAAGGGGTAATGAGAGAGAGATGGGTTTACAGAAATGGAAGCTGGCATCGGTTGTGTTGAGTTGCTGTTGGGATGTCTTAATGTCCTGGTTCACGCTAAAAGCACCATAGAAAACCTGCAGAGAATATAGATTTCTCTTTCTAAAGCTAAGCAGTGTTGAATCAAAAATAATATTACTGCATAAAATGTGGAATTTGTGTTTATTATTGCATTATATGACATAATGAAATTATCACGTTGTGCACATAAAAACATTTTACTGTTGTAGCTGCTCGAGGTGGAGCTACCTTTACTTTACATATCAGTCTTAATTTGGGATGTGATTGAAGGATTGTGACATGACTTTTTTGGTCAAAAACTTTAGGCCTTAACCATCAAATAGACAGACATCTGATAAAAATGCCCATTGAGACATTGTTTTTGATTTATGTCATCATAAAATGCTGGATTTTGAAGATTCCCCATGATTTAGTACAGCAGAAGTTTAGCATTGCATAAAATAGACATATGCAATTTAACCATAAATACCAAATTAATAAATTAATAAGTATTATAAAGAAAAGCGGTATAAGTAAATAGAACAACATTATCTAAGCGACAAGGTGTAGTATAAAATATGCAGTTCAAAAATTCAAAAGGCTTCCACAATCAACAGTCCCACTCAAACACTAAGAGTTCTGACAAATATCTGAATGCTGTTCGCTTACAGTTAATGTAGCCCTGAATCCCAGAGACTTCAGCCACAATCAGAGATGAAATGTGGGCGACAGACATCAGGTAACTCTACCATCTCAGATTTAGTTTCCGTTTCAAACTTGCACTGTCCAGACCTAACTTATGGAATCACCGCCACAATGATTTTGTGCGTGTGTAAAAAAGATCTGTACGTAAACCGATGTTTGTCCGTAATTACGGTTT
>JAUYWH010000004.1:11026186-11146736 GCA_034779795.1 Ctenopoma multispine
GTGTGACAAAGCACACACACACACACAAAGACACACAGACACACACACAAAGACACACAGACACACAAAGACACACACACACACACACAGACACACACACACACACACACACACACACAGACACACACACACAGACACACACAAAGACACACACACACAGACACACACAAAGACACACAGACACACACACACACACACAGACACACACACACACAGACACACACAGACACACAGAGACACACACAAAGCGCAGACTCAGTATCTTCAACAATGTGTCCTGCGGTCGTTATTCTCAGATGCTTCTGAGGCTGAGCCACTCTTCCGATAACGGGCAGTTCTATTACACACTACATTAGACTAGAAAAACCACATCCGCACATAATTTATCTCCCACCAGATGATGTGGACTTAGCACCTGTGAGTGTGCTTAGACTGCACAGCCATTCATGATCACGATCTATTAATGAGCTCTGCCTTCTCTCTCCCACTGTTTGTTTGTTTTTCCTAGAGTTTATCCATATACATATTTCACAAAAACACACTCAACGTTTAAAGAAAACACATTATTCTGTAGTTTTGATGACATCACACCCCTTTTGCACATAGTTCGTTTACAGATGTAACGTAGCTGTGGGGCAGTTACACATTTTTACTCTTATTGCTCTGATGTATTAAAAATAGACCTCACATCATTTCGCTGCTAAACATCTCTGAAAGCCATCTTACCTGTAGTGGAAAATCCTCCCGCAGGTTTGTTCAGCATCGTTGCTCGGCGCAACTGAGACGATGGAGACGGACGGACCCACCTTTCTACTTCACATTGTCAGTTCTGATAGACAGCAGCGCAACACACGGTATCCGATTTAAAAGGAAGTTATTCCGTGGGTGTAAGCATGGACTTTGCTCGCTCGCTGAGGTCTGCCTGCCATGGCACCGCTGCTGCTGCTGCTGCCGCGTCTGGCAGGTAGGTTTTTACGCACAGTATCGCACCGAGATCAGGCTCCAAAGTGACTCCGACAGAGAATGAGCGGACTCCAGCCAACTGGTTGGCTGTGCGGGGCGCGCTGTAAACTCTATTGCCTACCACAGATCTGACATTTCCAAACTTGCTGTGTTAGGGCGTCTTCCTCCAACCCAGTGTCTCATGTGCTGGCTGTTTTTTTCCGCGCCCCCAGCGGTGCTATTTTGTGTCGTTGCATAATAGATTGGGTGTCTCCTGAGAAAGGCACTGAAATATGTTCGGAATCGCTCCCATATTGGAGACTTGAGATAGAGATTTGTGCTTTTATATAACTCTGCTTATTACTTCCGCACTGTAATCGTAAAGTGTTTGTTATTCTTCCCCACTGAAAACGCCCACTAAATGTAGAATACACACAACGCACAAACTTAACACACAATTTGAGAAAGCTGTCCTTGTGCTACAAGAATTTTACACTTCCTCTTCTTCCCATCATTTTAGCTTTTATGGTTTTTCAGAAGTTGTCCCTGCAGTGTGATTGACTCTGTATTGGTTCCAAATATAGCTCAGGAATAAGCCACTATTAAATTCATTGCACATTTACATTTGATTAATATTTTAGACAAATCCCATGCATTTATCATGAGCCTGCCAATTTGGTCATGTCTTTAACCCCACTTTGCTAAGCTGCTTATGATTCCATGCCACAATTTGTCATTGCAAACACTGTTTATATGCCATTACATACATGTAGAAGCAAATGGGTGACATCATAGATTTTACACTGCAAAATTAAACCTAATTTCCACTGATCCCACAAAGATACAGTATGTGGTTTAGACTAGTGTTAAAAACCCACTTAAAACATTGCCTATCAGAGGTTGTAATGGTGTGCCAAAAACTAAAAGACTGATATGCATCCACTGAACACATATCTTATTCAGAAGGAGCACTCTGTTCCACGGGCTTATAAAAATGTCTGAAGTTAATAATGTGCAAGCCCAGGCTCTGTCGCTTTCACTGGGAGATGCATTAAGGTGCTGATGGACATTTTATGGGAGAAACATGGGGCTGCATTTAAAGACTGGACACACATGAGCTGTGTCACTTCCAGAGTCACCTACTGTTAACATGCATGAGGTAACATGGCGTAACAACCCTGCCGCCTCAGTGACGGATACCACTGCCCCAGGAGACAAGTATATTAGAAGAGAGGATGGTGTGGAGGGGGGATCAGTACCCATTTTTCACTCTCTCCATCAGCCATCACAGAAACATTCAAAGTAGCAGTTTCTAATGAAGATCTGCATCTAGCACAGGGATATTCGAATCTAACATATGAGCTCAAACCAGCATGGGTTTGGGGATACATTAAGTACTGATTATTTTCATAGTATACTTTAGTTTTATAGTTGATATGCTTTTCCCAGCCTTCTCTGGATGGACTGAATATTTATGGTCCTTACTGTGCCCCTTTCTTCTGCTCTATTTTCCGCTCTATATTTAGGAACAGTGTCCCTACATAGCAGATGCAATATTTGTTAAGTATTTTATCCTCCAAGTCTTTTATTTTCATGAAACACACAGATTATTTGAGCACAATATGTGACATGCATATTCATGTACTCCTGACTGACAAACACCATTACTGATGAAGGAAGCGTTTTTACAGTTACCGTCTGTAATGACTTTCCTCCACCTCTGATATCACAGCCAACTCTGACACCATGAACTTTCCTAAGGTCCATTAACCAGCTTTAATGATTTAAACACTTTGAGAATTAATCAGCCTAATCCGATTGGCAGAGAAAGTATCAAACCACTTAATTTGATCTGGCCTAGCTGGCTTTTGTCAAGAAGGAGGGATTTAACCGGCTTTTCCCACATGACCGTTATGTGCATTATTTCCTGATGGATTAAACACTTGAACAGGGCTTATGCCCGGAGAGAAACTCTGACGGGATTGTTGAAAAATATACACTGTAAAATCAGTTTGGATACCAAGTAGTTCATATTTGCAATAAAAATTCATTTACCTGTTTGTGAATATTCTCATATTATTTCAGCCCAGAATTGTATCTGTTTCACTCTCTGCTGCTGATGCTCATCTCAGACATCAGGTGCTGTATGATGAGCTCATCTGTTTTGCCAAAGAGGTCAGTCAGCAGAAAACAGTAGGACCTCAAGTCCCTGCTGCGCCAAGTTCAGGTGCGGGATGAGGTTCGGCATATGAAAAGGTTTTGGCAGGAACAGAGACTGGAGCCTCTTACAGACTCGAAGACACGCTACAAGCCTCGTAATGCTGTCTCATATTCATCACCTCACTCAGGGTACACTGAGCTAGCCAGGATGCTTCATGTCCTGTTATGGCAGGAAGGGGGTGAACAGAGAGACAGTTTGTAGATTAGAAGTGGTGATGAATAAGACCGCACGTAGGTGGAAAAATATAACAGACCCAGCTGTTCACCTTCAGGCAGTGGTTATTTCCTATAAATGGAGCAAATTGAGCTTAAAAGCCAACAAGCACAACACAAACTCTTGTGACTTTGCTTGTCATGAAATGCTGCTGTCAAGCTCCCACAGGATACATTTCTGAGAGCCATATTACATTACTTCACTTACGTTACTTGTTAAGGTCTAATAGTAAAGCCAGGCAGTCTGTAGGGTATTAAAGAAAAAGGATTTATTGCCCTCTTACATCCTGGGAAAATGGAAATGAGTTTGACTCCTACAGTAGGTTGTCATAATGAAAAACATAATAGTCAGTGAATGCCAACATTATGCGAAGCAATTTCATTAAACTGTTAGAAAGTTGCATAGTGTGTGACTTTTCAAGGTCCTTCTACAAATGTTCAATCTGAATATTAACAGTATGTGTCTGGAAGTTGGCCCATGTCTGGGCACCAATGCTGGGAGAATGGATACGCAGGGAGTCTCGAGGGACCAGCAGAGTCTTTTGCCTTTGCAATTACCTAACACACAAATGCAGTATGTGTCAAATTATATAAAAGCCCTCCGTCGGGAGAAGAAAAGGTTGGAGTGTGACGTCCACAATTTGCTGTAGTACCACTTTGTAGCTCTATCCTTCACTTGTGAGCACTTACCAATACAAAAAGAAATGCTAAATGTGCAACCCAGGAGAGATCTGGTCTGGAGCCGCAGTAGTTAACAAAGTCACATTCCTTCCACAGAAGGAATGTGAAGGAGGACGGCGGGGAGTTTCTCATCTTCACAGATCACTGGCATTGGTACAGTAGCTGACTGGTCCACTCCAGAGAGACACTGTGTGCAGATTAATGGCATCCTCCGTGGCAAGATTTGAAAACTTCCATTAATGGAACACCAATGATAATTTATTTGGACAGGCAAGCTGCCTCCCTGTGAATAATGAAGTGGCCTCAAGATCATTAATATGATGAATTCCTTCTACTGTAGTGATGCTGTGCCAGAGGTCCTAGCTGTAAGAAAATGAAAAAATATAATAGCCGTGTTTGTATTATTGATCTGTAGACTGAAAACAGTCAAAATTTGATACTGTCTCAGTATCATTCTTTAAAGGTATTTCTTTTTTTTGAAGAAACAATACCTTGGAGGATTATCATTTAAACCTTATTAGTGCTAATTAACAATTCAGTTGCCCCTGTGGGGCATGCTTGCATGTCATGTCATGGCACAGTGTGCTGTTTTGTTCACAGTTTACCCCATCACTCAAATAAGAAGAATTAACAATTAAATTACCCCGTATTTGCGAGAGCTGCAACCTGGTGTGCCACAGGATCAGACTGCACGTATAAGGCCTTTCTGCTCTAAGATCTTTCATTAAAACCTATTAAACCTAATCTATTAAACAGCCGCAGGTTAAGCATTATGTCTTCAATATGCTTCTGAGCAAGACAGAGCTCAGATGAAGCCAGATTTACCCGTCTGTCAGTGGTTGAGGGACTGCTGTGGAAGGGTTATAAATAGGTAATCGTTTAGGAGCCTCTGCAGGTTAAGCAAAGGAGCTTGCTGAGGGCCGGGGTGACTCATCGCCTTGTCTCTTTGCATCATGTCAGTTACCTGGTGTTTGCATCTGTCACTGCACTCTCCACCACCACCTCAAAACCGGTGACTACAAAAACAAGTACTTTAGAATGTGCATCATTGTACTGAAGCATAGTTAGAAGGACTTAAATGTGTGGTGTGAAAGGTTTCACTCATAGTCAACCCACATAGAATTATCACAGCTCCCCTAGTCCTATATAGTGTTTTAGCATCTTTTAACTAATTGTCTTTTCCAACCTCAACTTTAATGATTTGGTTCAGTCTCCCTATTCTCATCATTTTCAGCCATATCTGTTTTTAGCAAGAAAACTCTAAAAACCCACTTTACACCACCAGCCAAGCAGCGACTAAAGAGCAGGTAAAGTCAATGACTAGCTAATAAACGCAGTGGAGCTCTTATCAGCTGAACAGACAGTTATTTTCATCAGCTCAGCTCAGCATCAGCATCAAGCTAAAGGAGAGAGAATACTGGATTTACCAACTAAACACACCTCTAAATATACTGTATGTTAATGTTGTTCCATATCAGTTCAATGTGTAAATTCACAACTTTATACTGTAAGAATGTGTTGTGAATGGTTTTGAGACATCATGACATCAGTAAAGCAATTTGTTTAAACAGTGGAAACTTTCTTTTGAACCTAAGGGCGCTTTGTTTTATTAACTGTAATTTTATTCGAATTTTATTCTCAGCATCCAAAGGCATTCATCAGCACTTTGGAATTATCGATACAGTACAGTTTCCAACAGTAAACCAAATTATTTCAACAATACAACTAAAATGCTGATGTAAAGATTTTAATTGATTGCACAGTCTTCTGCAGTGGGTTTGAAAACCACATTCTGCTAAAACTAAATCTGCAAAACTAATTATTTCATTTCATGAAGCTTGCATTATGCAAGCACTGTAAAACTCCTTGTCTGCTTCTCCCTCTGATTTGAATCAATAGCCACATATTCCCCAATGTTCTTCTTTAATGTTCTTCCCCGAGTTGTAATTTTAGGTGGGTTTATTACCTGAGCCTTGGCAAGCTGCCGGTGGTGCCCTTATTTAAAAATCTATTTTCAGTGCACACTGTCACTTTGGCTGATGTTGTGACTAATAAACTATAGTGGAGACTCTTGGGTTCCTTTGGGTGTCAAAAGGTCAGGAAGGACTGCTTGCCTGTGTGTGCCATTCTGCTTCTCATTTACAAAAGCCTCTAATGGACCCACAGGAGACATGAGTCTTGTTTCCACGGTGAAGGACGTAATTACAACCTGCCAGAAATCTATGATGCTCTGCCACACGATCGTTTTCTGTATCAATGGCAGCTCAGAACTGCACCACAGGATACATGTTGGCCTGTGCAGTCTTTTAAGAAAATCAATGCTCACATATGTAACTCCATTAATTTAGCTGCTCATCCATCTGAGCACTTTGCTCTAAGGATCTTTAAATGACTGGTCTGCTAGTTTGGTCGTGTATCTCTGAACATCTGGCTGCTACAACAGCCGGATCTCCTGATAAGAAATGTAGCAGGAGATGATGTAGTTGATATTTTTGTAATAACACAATGTTCTCTTATTTCATGACAGGAATATATGCTCTGGATAAAGTAGTTAATGAAAAGCCATGAAAGAGGCAATAAGATCATCATGACATTGAAAGTGTTGCTGAAAAATAACACTGACTATGAATGATACTTGACAGCATGTCTGCACTATAATTGACATTGCTTTCTGTTGTTAGGCTTAATAATAGATGCCTCACGATGCATAATTCAACTGTAATGCAGTATTTGTGGATTTTGATTTCTGAGTTCATAGCTGGAGTTGTCATTGTCATTGTGTCAGTTGGTAATTCTCATCATCAAAAGAGAAGAGGAGGTTATCGGCAGTATGTGGTGAGAACATCACATACACAGTTGGAGTACATCACACAGGGAAGGTTGCATACTTTTTTCCTTTAGTCTCAAATATAAATTGAACATCCAGGCATGTGAATCCTGTGGAGTGTATTTGCATTGAGGTGCTGGTGGACACACAACACTGGCCTGTACACTACTAACTGTGACTTCAGAGGTGCTGGACACTTAGGTCACTTTGACTCTGGTGTCTGTTAGAAGTATACATATTTAATTAGCATATCCATATTTTATTGAAGTACTCATTATGTTGAGAGATGGCTTGCATGGAGATTTAATCAGGTCGTTTTTAATCTCTCATTCATTTCCCACTTGACAACGTACTTCTCAGTTGACCCTGAGTCACAGTTGGACATGTTTTGGGGTTTTTTTATGCAGCACAACAACCTCTCAGTAAGAAAGTTTAAAGTGAGATACCAATGTGAGATAGCGATGTTTTTATTGATAGCTGGAAAACTCAAGGACTACCCATCATGCCTATCATTTCAAGGATTGAAACCGATCAAATATGACGGGCTCAAAATAACAAGATATGTCACACAGGATCAAATCAGATAGTTAGTCAACTATGCATAACAGCTATTTATGCCATTTGTGTTAGACTGTGCACATATATGTTATATATAAATAAAAAAAGGAAAAATAAACATACACGCACATGTAGAAATAAAAGATATATAAATAAAACAATAAATACCTAGAATGACAAAGTGAAAAGCCAATAGGAAACAATTTAAAAGCTAATCCATAAAAGTAAGTCTGTAATATTTTTTTTAGAGAAGGAATTAATGTTGTTTGTAGGTATAGGATTTTCTGAACAGGGGACAATAGCAACAACTGGTTAGCAGATCAGTGTTGGAGCAGAAACACAGGGAAATGTGGTCATATGTTTTAGTTCTTATGATTCAGTTGTTTAGGCTATTATGGAAGGATTCAATATTTCAAAGTTGCTAAAAATAGTTATAATGTTATTATATAATTTGTCATATTCTCATCTCAGTGTCAGCGTGCTACCATTATTATATGAGTACAATAATAGTAGCAAGATATAGAGGGATAACCAAAGTTCTTCATATTCATCCAGAGTGAGCATTAATGAGAGCATTAAATTTCATATCCATTAAATGGACTTAACTGTGTCAACCGTATAGGTACAGAGCAAAAGTGAGTATCTGTACAAAATTATATGGCCATCCACCCAAGTGTTGATGCATTAAGATGTTTAATTTGGTGGGCTTACTAGTGGAGAGAAGTAGAGTCAGGCTGTTAGTCAGGTTAAAAATACAGAAATAATGGAGTCAAATGAGTTTACATAGATTAAACCTCTAACTCATTTATGTACAAAATGTTAATCAGTGACTCGTACTGTCAACATAACATACCTTGGTGCTCTACTCATACTGCATGTGCTGTAAAGAGATTACCATGAGTTACCATTACGTAACACCCATCAGCATGACAAATAGAGGAGCCTCCTCCTACAAAGTGTGTGTTGTACTCTATATAAGGGATGATAGTTGCTTAAAATAGGTTGGGAAAGTGACACTTGAGTAACCATGGTTACCAAGTATGAGAAAGAGGATGAGACAGGGTGAACATGTACAGAAACATATGGATTATTTATATATATATATATATATATATATATATATATATATACATATATATATATTCCATATATATAACACACATATATGTACATAGTAGTTGTGTACATAGATCTAGGGTTGAATCAATATATATCTGAACCAATTCTCACAGTAGAGAGTGTTAATATTAAAACTAAAGCTAATAAATGGCAGTTTCATGTTGAGGTTCCTGTGGGTAATATTTGTATGTGAGAGATAGGAAATCGCACATTGTAGTAGAGTGCAGAGAAACTTTCATTTGCTTTGGTAAACCAGGGTAAAATGTTTTATATTACAAGAAGTTTGAGACGAGTAGAGAAGCACAGTAGATATGACATATTGCTGTATGTTTACAATAGAACTGTCTTTATGTGTGTTCCCACCAGCAAAGCAAACAACACCTCATCCCGGACCAGCAGTATGAGATAACACTATCTACCCATCTTGCAGACAACTTGAAAAGGGATTTCATACAAAACATTACATCAGAATGGCTATACTGTAAAACAAAGTCTTCTCACAAAATCCTGATTTTAAAGTGCAATGTATAATTTTGTTTAATCATGAGTTGGCAACAGTATTACAGAGTATATTTTAATATATATACATTTTTTCTAAGATGTGTATCTAGAGTATGCAGTGTTGGAAGTGTGACAGTTGCACTGTGGCCTTATTTTGCTCATTATTTCTGTTGTTTTCTGTGTTGCGGGTCACTTCTCATATGTAAGCAACTCTTACAAGCAATTGCAACACTGCTCACGCTGCTGAAGTCCAAAGTAACACATCCTAAATATAGTTTTATGCAGCTTGCTGGTAAAATTTCAACGAGCGAATGGGAATGTACAAGTGGGGAGAAGTGCACTCTCAGTTGTGTGTACCTGTATATCTTGATGCATCAACATACCCACAACTTCCCCGAGTTTGTGCGGAATGTTGCACCATTCACTGACTCCTCTGGGATGTGAAACTTTGAGGTTTTCTGACATGCCAGGAGAGAGGATCCCAGGTGATGTGATGTATAAATGAAGAGTTGTGGCTGCATAAGCCTGAGCTGTCTACTCACATTATCTGTAGGTTTCCTCCACTCACAGTTGGTGAGGCACGGTGAAGGTCAGAAGTCAGTCACATTTCTGGACCTTGTGATTCATCTGAAAGATTTGACCTGGTGGAAGGATCCTTGACTTATGTAGTCACTACCTTGCTGCAGTAATTTCAAATAAACTGATACAGCACAGTAAAGGTAAGTCCTTGGTTTGTCTGTTTATCAAATCTCCAAAAAAGAACCACCTTTCACTTCCAATTATCCTTTTCTGAAGGAAGTGGCTACACTGCTAATGGTCATTCTCCAGGGACGCCTTCAGGGAGGAAAGCATCAAATCACATTAATCTGAACAGTTGGCTGCTCCCTGTGGGTTGGCTGCTCACAGATGGAGAGCTTAGTGTGATGTTCCTAACTTCTCTCAAGTTGACCCAAATTAACTCGCGCCCATCACACTGCTGACTCCAGGGATCAGCAAGGTGATCCTTGATGATTATAGTGAAAAGTGATGGTAGGAGCCAAGTCTACAAATAAAACAGGAGTGTTGTGGTAGCTGTTACAGTATGAAAGGTTTGTTAAACCTGTTAGATATTCTTACGATTTATTCCATCATACATAAATAGGCAGAACTAAGCAAGCTGTGTCCATGTTTATCTTAATGCAGCTAACATAACCATCTCCTGTTTGTAGCTAGATATGTAATAGACATATATGAAAGTGGTATCAATTCTCTCATGTAATTCTTGTATTTCCAAAAATCCAACTACATACATCACCTACTAGTTCTTCGAGATTGTTTTTAAGAAGTGTCCCTCGTTTGTCTATTTGCTTCAGCTTCTCCTTTTCACTTTTTTCTCCCGTCGAACTGACCTTCAAAGAGAAACCAGAACAGATGTGCCGAAGAAATGATAGAACCATCTCTTCTTCTGACCTTTAAGTGATGCATTGCCACTGAGAAGTAAGTGATATGAATGGTTTTGTTCTGGTTTGATGTTCCAGGTACATATGTCACTTTATCATCTAAGCATTTTAGGTGGACAGGGCTGTACATCTGGACATGTCCATAGGGTCACTGAGAAAGCAGCAAGGGGTGGTTGACCAACCACAGCTTGCAGACTAATAAACAGGCTGCTGGCCTTCATTAAAGTCCTCTTGCTATTTCAGTCAGGCTTGATAGAGATGTGTGAATCTGATGGAATAAACCGACTGTCTCAAACTCTGTGTGTTAGTGCAGAAACCACTTGCTATTGTGCATGTTGAGGAAACAGATGCTATATTTAACAAATTATCAAGAACTGTGATTGTCCTTCAAATTTTGAATTCCCTGAAATCTGAGCTTGATTTTCTTTGATTGACACAGTAACAGACTGTGTGCTAAAGTGAATAGCATAAGCATGGGCTGAAATGTTAAATCAAGTCTAGAAATATTAACTAGGGCATAAATAGAAAAATAACTCATCACAGAGACATAACTGGACATGAGATGCCAGTGTCAGTTTCTATAGTAATATCCAATTTGTATTTTCACTTTTTGTATGAATGCTGTCAGTGGACAGGCAGCAATTATTGCAAATGATTCATTATATACATAATTGGCTTCACACACTGCATGTTGTATTAATGTAAAGATTTTCAGTGAAATCCACAATAAATATATTTCCTCCTGCAGAACATATGCCAGTTTAAATTTACTGTCTACGGTACATGCTGGTGTATGCACATGAGTGGCAGCTGTAAAGGTCTTGTCTCAAGGAAAACAATAAAGCCCAGAAAATACAAGAATAATATGAGATTGGAAATTAATTTAAAGTTAATTTTATCTGTTTAATTGTACTTTAAGTGATTTGGCAATAGGTGAAACCTACAAGCTGGTTCATAATTTCATTGTTAGCCAAGCTAGTGATGTGATTTAAAGGTATTGACAGTTACTTTTGTATTGCTTTGATTGCCATGAAATGTTTTACAGATATTTAGATTTGCAGAGGATAAAAGTCCAGACTTTTCATTTTGTACCATTATGCAAAACATTAGTTGTCCAGTACTTATTTATTATTAATACCTGCAAAAAATGTCATTCCCATTACGGACAGCTGTGCTTTGTGTTTAGTGCTAATGTCAGCAGGGTAAAACTACTGTAAATTCATGGGCACGTTAGCATGCTGATATTAGAACATTAGCTAAAAAGACAACTGTCCATAAATAAGGCCTCACTGAGCTGCTAACGTGGCTGTTTAGTTACTAAGATAAGATAAGATAGGACTTTATTGATCCCACAGCGGGTTGCGTTAATTTTGTAACTTAACACTTTACACATTATGAAATGACAGTTCTGAGGGTTTTAAATAAATTATGTTATATATTAAGTGTTTTACTCTACAAATGTTTAAAAAGCAACAAACTGTCCATCACGCATCATGGTGTTTTTTTTACATTTCAACTCTGCCACACTGCTCTGTGGAAAGAGAGGATGTTTAGAGGGTTTAGATGGGCTCAGATAAGAACTTGATTAGCTCTGTGTTACTCACCTTCATAAGGAATTCTCAGTGGGGAAAAACCCACTCACCTCCTCCTACTTCCTCCCCCTACACAAGCTATATCTGTTTCTTTGCTGCAGCAATGCTTTGCTTTACTTTCCTTGATCTTAGCAATGTGTTGTTTCACAGGGTTCTGCTGATTGTCGAAGGCGCTCTGGTTGCCCTGGTACTGCAGCATGTCTCAAGTGTCCCTCCATTTTTAAATTTTTTCACCAGCCTACTTCATTTTTTTCATCAATACATCTCTCTCTGCAGTTCGTCTTTGCAGTATTTGTTCTGCAAGATACCGTATAGCCTTCAGTTCTTGGCATGAGAAAGTACTCAAACATCATGCTGCAACCTGGCAGCTTCATAAAGTACAACGCCTTGGCTCCTAAACATACCACATTAAACATGAAACAACACTTAGATATTCTCACAATCTGCTCTCCAACAGAGAGCATGTACAGTACGTCTGTTCGATTACAACATTTAGAGCTGCTTTTCTGATTATTCTGCAACGACTTGAGGAGCAAAACATTGAATAGAATCAATCATAAATCTTTCTGACAGCCGCAATGGTGAATAGTGTATTAACATAAATCTTACATCACGGAAACAACATGTTATGACTAATAGGGTGCATTAGCATGCAGTATCAACAATACAAACCAACCTAAATAAAGAACAGGTTTTTGTCTTTTTATTGCACCATTCTGTGTTAAGTTTACTTCGTCTTCAGCCAAATTACACGTACAGTGCACGCCTGTGCCAAACATATTGGGCAGTCTTGTCTGCATTGTGCGGTATGCCAGCAAAAAGCCACTTCCTGGATATAAATGTACATGTAAATGTAATCTGAGGTTTCTTCGTGGGCACTTTCACAGTCAACAACATAACCACAAACTCTTTACCACCGTATCAGCTTAAGACCTTGTTCTTCTCTATTTCCCTATTCTGCAATTACTAGGAACTGATAAGTGGGGGTTTTTTTATTCAATGGAGGTAAAAGTTCATACTACAGAATGACTATTAAAGGACAAAAAGTGTCAAAGCTGAGCAATAATGTTTCCCTTGGCAAAATTCCTGTGCAAGCCTTTTCTTCTTACACTCCTGCCCTATCATTAAAGTTAATTAAAAAATGTACCATGGCTCACACAGTATTCGAAGCAACCTCCCGAAATTTGTGTCAAAAAGTGTGTCTCTCTTTTTCCTCCTTGCCTTCACTGCAGTTTCTCTCTCTGTTCTTCCACAATGGTCCTTTGGCCATCATTAGAACTTAATGAACTCGGTTTAATAATCAAGGGAATTAATGGAGTTGAGTACGGCTGTGGCATTGCCGTGTCCTGCAGCCATTGCGGTGGTGTTTGAAATGAGCATTGCCTGTGTGTGTGTTAAATGTGTTGTGTTCTTTGCGTCCCACACTTTGCTTTCAGGGGGACGTAATGGGATGTTCCACATCTTCCCCTAATTAGTTTCGGAATGTGTTCATTAGACTTAGCAGATTTAGTTAACTTATGGGTATCTCACCATGGCCCAATTCCCGCAAGTACACTGATGCCTGGATGATAAATAATCTCTGTCTGCCCGCTGTAATTAAACTCACTTTTATAGTGTCAAATTTTTCCTCTCGATGTATGGAGAGTATGTACTCACACTTTATCAGTTAGCCTACACGTGTCTTGCAGTCACCTTCCCTTCAGGCTTAAATGCACTACAACTGATTTTAGGCTTCTTATCTGTTTATCTTTATGTTGACTACCTTAACATGTAGAAGTAAATAATTTCTCTCAGTTCTCAAGCTTGTATTACATGTATTACAGCCTTGGTGGAAAAAAGCAGGGTTTGATGGGACATCGCCCTTCAAGTTTAACGCACGTTCTCTGTGCCACTTACTCTCAGCCATGCATAAAATTTGAACTTTTTCAGTATTAGTGTGCGTAGACTTCATGCTAGCTGTCACATAGGCTTTAGACATGGGAACTCTTGCTGTGTGTCAGAGACTACCCTTTTTCACAAAGGGAAAAGTTTACTATATCTGTTCACTGCCTAAGGCAGTAAGTCATTATCGCTGCAAGAAATATATGTGCAGTATATAGAAATGCTCACAGCAACACAAATATTACTGTATAAATCAACTGCTGATTGTAGTATGGCCTAAAGAAAGTGGAGGAATCTGGAGGATTATGTGCTTAGATTGAATTTCTTCATCTCCAACAGCAAACACTTGCCCTCTTGTTCTGCTCAGGCCTGCATCAACTCAGGAGCTGGACTCATTACCAGCAGCAAAGTCCAAGGAGAAGGGTACATAGGCACATTCTCCAGACCACAGGGCAACAGTACTAACAGTTTGTAGATTCTTACAAAACAATGTGTGGTAGATGTGAAACTTTATCTGTTAAAATAGATCTATTTTTAGTTTCTCATTCCTAAACTTACAAGTATTAAGTTATCTTAATAAACTTAACATCAGAATATTAGATAAAATGATCTGATTGTGAGTTTTTGCTCTTTAATTTGACAGAGATAGTTTTAGATTTAAATACACACAGATAGGTGTGTCTGAAAGATAGAGTCTGAAAACTGAAAATCAATGAAGACTAGTAAGACACTGAATAAATATTACAGGGCTTTTAGGGACCTCCAGTGGTCAAATAGAGTAACGCAAGAATTGATTTTTTGTAAAACTACAGTGTTTATTACAACACCAAGTGGACAATACTGAGAGAGATGATGAATCTTGACATAACTAAAATAGCACTATGTATAATTTGTATTTACAGTACATTACACACATTACATTACATAACTGATCTATTGTTTCTTGACTTCTGTTCACAGTACAACACTGCTACACTGGACCACACAATAATTAAATGACACGGCTGCACAACAAAAATAGTATCAATATGATGCCGAAGCACACAAGCATAAATAAATCACGTAGTACCAGTACACTGTACAAAATCTCACTCTTTATATGAACTGTGTAGTGTTTTAGGCAATAAATATTAACAGACTGAAATAATTTTGTTCATTCATATGAACAGGTGCAATGATACAGAAAAATAACACTTCAGTAAATCAGAGTCTGCTGCTATAATCACTGAACCAGCCATTTACTCCACAAACTGTTGCTGCGCATACTGTATAGTACTGCAGCCTCACATTTTATGTGTAATATAAATATCTAATCTCATTAATTGATCAAGAATTGATCAAACACATTCCGCTATAGTTTCACTCTAAAATACTGCACTCCTTCATTCAATACCATTCATTTTGACGTATGCTGACATACTTCTAACAGGAAACTCCATTTCAACTGCAACTATCCCTAATGGTTCAGCAAGAAAAACAGAATAATGCTCATTGCATTTCCATTTTGTTGTAAAATTGCAATTGCACTTAAAACATCGTTAAATGTAACTCTACTGTCTTCTTTAACATCTTTACACTGTATTTTTATATATTACTATATGTATGTATGTAAAAATAATCCAATACCAAGTTGCCTGAGTCTCATTATTAAGAGAAATGACTGATATGTGCTACCATATGGGGGCAGCAGCAGCATGTGGAGGAGTTTCAGTATATGTATTGTGTTTAGGAGGAGGAGTCCTCCTCCACAGGGTGGAGAGCATGCCTCTTCAGCAGTGTCTTTAGAATCTCCACCTCCCGCTCTGTCTCCTTCAGCCTCTTACGTAGTGTCTCATTGACTTTGTGGAGCTTCTCGTTGTCCTGAGAAAGACACAGAACATTTGTATAATGTGGCTATGATGCATTCAAATACTATCTAGTATTAGATGAAAAAAATGAAACTCCAGACACTCACTGAATGCAGAGATTCATAGCTAGGTTTGCCCTCTTCCTCTGGTTCTTTAGGCTTTTGCACAACAGATGCTCTATTTTCCCACTTGGCACAGTGTCGCTGTTTCCTCTGGGGCACTGGGCTTGGACATGAGGTGAGGGTGGGTGTTGTTGGGACTAACAGAGCAGGCTGAAGTCGACTGGCCTCTGGAGCTGCAGAGAAAATCTGGGGTTCCTCTGTCTGGGTGCCACTATGGACCCTTTGGGGCCTTGAATGGAAAGTGACCGGGGAGTCTGGGCTCCAGTCTTTGCTGTCATCTGGTGGGTAGGGGAAAGGACATTCTTCTGAACCTAGAAATAAGACAAATGGAAAATGATTGTAAATTATGATGTAATTGATTTTCATCATTCTATTAATATATGTTTTCAAACAAGAGTAAGCACACTAGGATTTTTTGTTTTATTTTGCATTGTAACCAATGACTACAATACAAAATGACTCAGCTGCATGTTATAAAACACCATCATCCCATCCCACATGCGAAATGATCCACGTGTCATAAAACACACACGAGTAAGCAGCTGAACATGTTTTTACATGTTAATGCTCTTTTGTCTGAGCATCACTGTGGATTTAAGAAGTAGCATAGTGTTATCATTACCGCTAAAATGAGGTTGTGAATGTGAAAGAAGTAGAGCTGTGCAGTTTAGTAAGTTCATTTGTCTGTCTCTAGTCTTTCATACTGTGGCCCATATCCTTCCAAAACAAAGGTTTCCTAATATAGTGTGTTCTGATGAAGCAGTAGGCTGGCTTATTATGTATCTATCAGACAGAAGGTGTGAAAAGTTTAAGAGCTCAGTTCAAACTGGGTTTCCCAAGTTCCTGTATTATTTCCACTATTGTTTTCTCTTAAATAATAATAATTTAGATGTTAATGCTCCCACTGAAGCTTATAAAAGATCTTACAGTGTTGATTTTGTGACAGCTCAAGGGAAAAAATTACATTTTAAAACTTATAAATATCTTGGTGTGTGGCTTGACAAATATCTATTTTAAGCAACTTATTATGTACATTACTACCTGGTTGTTAGTGTTAATTTGTGTGTCTGATGCTGTATTGTCTTGTGTGAAATCTGTAAAGATTACATCTTTATCTAACCTAGTTAAGCACAGATCAGATAAGTTAAATAAATAAAAGACTCACTTGTAGATGGGTTGTGTTAACATAGCCGCCGTGTTTTTTTAAATAAGTCAATCCTTAATACGTAAAATCGAAAGTGCATCTGATCTCAATATAGTAGCTGTCTTGCAGTAGGTGGGCAGCTTCACTATTACTGTAAGTGAAACACTTCTGAATGACAGCTGGAGGGGAAATCACCCAGACGGTTGACCCTGCGTACTACGGTTGTTTTCTTTTAACTGCTCCAAAGTTACGTGAAATCATGTAGATTCTGACTTTTCTGAGTGTGACAGGCAGTGATTACAATAAAGTAAAGGTTTCTAAATTGGCATACGGTTTAAAATTTCTCAACCACCAGGTGGCACATTTCATACCATACTTACTGTATGTTAACGTCAGCACTCTTACATATTGTAGTGCTTTTGTTGCAACTGTGGGAACTTGTGTAAAACAGTGGTATTGGTTGTAACTACATAATGAATAGCGTGTGTGTGTGTGTGTGTAAAAGACTGTGTGCATATTGCTGGTAATGAATCTCAAAACCCCGAACCCACCCTCTGAAGTACCCATAGCGACAGGTGTGGAGCTCGGTGTTGGACTGTCATTGGTCAGTTTGGTGTTCTTCTTGCACTCAAACGCCACCTGATCCTTGCACAGCTTGTGGCAGTTCATCCCGCAGTCTGAGTAGGTGAAAAGAACGAACATGTCACAGCAGGAACTACAATTACCGTAACTTCAACAAACTGACTTTTTACTGGCTGCTCTTTGAACATTATCTGTTTTGCAAATGCAACTATCAAACATTTGCATGCTTACTGCCAAGCAAACAAATAGTTCTCAGATCTTTTGAAGGACGGGGGAGGGGAAAAAATGTGGTTCTGACTGCAAACTCTTTTTCGTGTGTTGCAAGGTTCAGCTCTCAACATGCAACTCTAAAAAAAACCACACTACACCTTCCTAAGATAGCGTCACTTTACCTGCTCCCCACAAGACAATGTTTGTATCTATCTTCAGTATGAAACTCAAGCACGACACTGACATGTGGCCAAAGATAGACATGGCAGAGTTTCGTACAGTGCAAAAATTACCTCTGCATCTGTAGCCTTGTTTGATGACACCCCACAACTGTTAATAAAAAGAAAAAAGAAAAACAATGTTCACATGATTAAATCTCAATGACAACAGCAAAATACCAATTAATTATTATTTGTACATGTATTTGTAGGCGCTAATATTGCAATTAATCAATGTTACATTTATTAATAAATTTTGTGTTTTGACTTACAAATCCTGAGCAGTTGTCACAGAAGGTGGGTTTCATGTATGTGGTTTCCTGAAAGTTGTGGACAAACCCAAGACCCAGTTTGGAGCAGATGACACTGGCACGCATGAAGTAGGCTGTGATCTCATCTCTGCTGACAAGGCCTTGCCTGGACAAGCCAACGCATACATGTATAGTTTAATGGGGCAAACGTAGCTGTAAATCATATGTTATTGATATAAACTTTTAACAGATATTTTCATTTTCGGTTAATACTTTAACATTGAATGTCAGACCTGATTTATTTATGACTACACCCACTCGTCTGTCCCACGTGTTAGACACTGCATGTGACTTTACCATTGTGTAATGTGAAGACAAGATTAACTGTGACGGCCTGAGTGTTTAGTTCTAATTCAGGGGTCGTTATGTTCCTCTGTGGGTTGTGAGCATTATTTTATCACTGGGCGTGCATGAGAAATAAAAAACTATGGGGTAGGGGGTTATGGTTACTTCTGCAGCTATTTTATGTTTCCTGTTGCTACACTCATCACTACAAATACCACTTTTGCTTCCTCTCCTCCTCTGAAGTCACAAATGAGCTCCGAGCAAGTGCGTGACCTGTCAAACACTCACTTCTCTTTGTCCATGACACAGAAGGAAAAAGGAAAGCTAGCAGCAATTTTCTCAAAGTCCTCTTGAGAAATGAAGCCGTTCTCATCATGATCGTAGTTCTTAAACACAGACTGTAAAAGACAAGAGCCAAACACCATTGTTGCTCGACTGTTGAACAATAGCTGCAAGAGCAGGCTGTCAAAATGGCTGCATGCAGAAGAATAAGTGAAATACATGATGAATGTTATATAAGAGCATTGCTGAGTAGGAGCGGATGCAACACTTATAAGAGGAAGCACTTACATCCACCATTCTCTGCACATGTTTGCTGATGGTTCGCGGGTCAGGTTTAGGAGCCACTCCTGATGCCCAGTCCACAACAACAGGAGGTCTAGAGGGAGTGGCTGGCTGATAGAAGATAAACATAAATATTTATACAATTTCATCCGAGTCATTTTATTACTCAGAAACTATGATGAGCTCCAGAAGCAACATTGCAAACTAGAAATTAAAGCTACAGTGTGGAACCTAAGTTTATTTTGCAAAAATATGATCTAAAACTTAATTTGGGGAGGCTCACCCTTCTGACCATTCAGAAAAAAGCAATTATTTCTGCTTGACTGGGAAGTTCTGTAGCATTCTTATTTATTGTAATTTTGCAACAACCTAGACCCAGAGTGGACTGATTAACTTTGAATTTTATGACTTCCAGAAGTCTTATACTGTAACTTTATTTACATCTATTTTTTAAGCTGAGCAATGATTAAGAGGTTCTATGTGTTGCTAAATCTTGTATTTGCTTTCTTGCTAAAAGTTAAATGACATGATTAATACCACTTTTATGTCTACATAAATAAAGTAAGTAATAAAACTGGAGCCAGCAGCTGGTTAGTTTAGTTTAAAAACAGGGAAACCGATAACTGGCTCTGTCCATATATAAAAGTGACAATTTACCTTTTACAGTTTTTACTGGCTCCTTTACTCTGGTTCTTGCACAGATTTTGTAAAAAAAAAGGTAGATATTTCCCCTTGGTTTCTGCTAAGCTAACATGAACCAGCTCACTATAGCTTCAAATTTTTTGTCCTCCCATCTAACTTTCCACAACAAAGCAAATGGGTACATTTCCCAAAATGTCAAACTGTTGTCTTAAAGATAACTGGTAAAGGTGTTAACTTAGGGTGTTTTTATCACTCACAGGTGCTCTGCAGTTCTTGGGCTCCCTGGCATAGGACAATTCATAGATGTCATCCTCTGTGTAGTAAAGGTCCAAGGACAGCTTGAGGAGAGACATGTCGATACATGAGTTGAACACAGAAAGAGAAAGCGCTCACTGTATGTCTAGATTTCTCCTTGAAACATGCTTTGATGAGGGCAGATTTAGGTCACGGGCTGACTATTATCTCTTCATGGGCATTCTGTTGTTCAAGTATGATTACAGTGCTGCACGCAGAAAACACAACAATACAGCAATCTGAACTCGCTCTCATTCACACTCAGTTTATCACCCACACACTCATGGACTCTCATCACACCCACACAAGCGCAGACAATCCACATGCTGTGACATGCTCATATGCATCTGTGTTTGCGTCCAATACAATTCAGTGAAGCTACATAACCATTTAAAAATATGTTAAATACCAAAGTTACACTGAAAGGTGCAGTACCGTCAACAAATGGACCAGGTCCTTGTTAGCATCCAACCTTGGAGGGATCTGCTGGAGCTGGATCAACTCATTAATGTGACTGTAGAGTGCCTGGAGCTTCTGGACATTGACCTTATTTTCCTCCACATAATCTGACATGGCCTCGTTAACTGAAATCAAGTCTTTGAGGTGGACGCCCAGGATAGGAATTTTAAAACCTGTACACCTGTGGTAGGCTTGTCTATAGTTGTCATAGTTTCTGCATGAGGAGAGCAAGTCCGTCATTTCATTCAGCACCTGGGGAGTAAACAGATTTTTTTTAATGACTAATAGGAGAATATTCTTTTTGATTTTAAATCATCTCGAGCCATAGTTAGTTATCTTTTACCTTTGTGGCCTCGCTGGATACATGTGAGGTGGTTTCTTTCAGTCGGGAGATCGAGCTGTGACAAAGGCCTCCTACCACCGCCATTAGTGTATTGTAGTTGTGCATAAGATGTAGACTCTGGTGGACACGCACATATCACACACAATTAAACTTGTTCCAGGTAGCCCTGGTTATATAATCCACAACATCGCTGTTGCATAAACCACTTATGTTGTTGGCTTTTTCTTACAGTGCTCTGATATCTCACTCCATTTCGGAGGTGCTTTTCCCTCTGTTTTCAGTTCTCTAATTCATGCTGTCACTGGAGCATTATGGTGTGAAATTCGTTTCCACACCCATGGGTTTTGAGGTTGACAGCAGCGAGCAGCAGCACACTGCACTGCATTAGTGTTACAGTGCAAGAGGTCTTCCAGTGTACAAGCCTGTCTATCGGTTCCCTGAAGCCAGCACAGGCTGCATGCAGTTTTATGTTGAAGTGCCTCTAACAAGCAAGGTTTGATGAGCAACTACACTCACCAGTTGTTTCTCTCTCATTCACTTCCTCAAACTCTTCACTATATAAGTGTGTTCCACTTGAAGGCTCCATTTTTTTTTTTTACGGTTATTCTAAAAGTCTTCAGTTTGACAATAGATTTTTATAAGTTAGAGAAGGTGTGTGAACAATAGAACATAGAGCCAAGAGGAAATGTGTCAAACAGTTCCATTTTTTTGATCAACAAGGAACAGAAACTAAGAAGTAGCAGTGAGGGACTGATTTAACCACTACCTGTGCCACATGGATAAATTTCGTGAAAACCTCAGCTCTCAGTTGAGCAGTTGGTCGGCTTAGCACCATCAGCTGAACCCACTGGGAGATACCATTACACAGGGCGATGGAACGCTCCATCACGGGGATGTCCTTCATGCAGCAGTTGCGAATGTAATTCTGATAGTCTACAAACTGGCAGAGAGAGCAGAGAGAGGAGCATAAACTGCTGCACGGAAACTGCAAAGCATTTCCCGTGGGGAGGAAATGCCAAATGGGTTTTAGCTCACGAAGAAGCAAGTCAAATAAACAAATCATCACTGTGCAACCTACATACATTTGAAGTGACTTTTGAATTGTCCTGAAATAAGTATGCACACTCACTGATATTCTGCAAAAGGATTTAAACTCCAGGTAGGTGAGGTGTTCAGCCAGCTCAATGGGTTCCAGGTGATCAAAAAGAAGAGAGACCTTCCTCTTTTTGCTGCAATTAGCTTTGATCTTCTGGCTGGCCTTCCACGACCAGTCCCGTTCATTTCTAGAACAAACCGTGGAGCATAACATGACCACACACACAACATTGGTAAATGGTTACAATACAACTGTCAATCAATTAACTGACTGATACAATAAGTCCATTAAGCTCATTAAAACTATTTAAAATTCAAGCTTCTCACATATGAATATTTAGAGTTTTAGCTTTTTAATAGTCTTTCTACATATAGTTCATTAAGTATCCTTTTTAGTCTTGTAAATGTTAAACTGAATTTAATTTAATTTAATTCATCACCTTGGGTTCTGGTAAATTATGAAGGACAGTTAATTGAGAAAAGAAATGAAAAGACCAATTAAAATAATAGCTACAGCCCCTATCTGAATACTTAACTTAATGTGTTGTGTGACGTATAACAAGTTAAATATGGTGTCTATAATACACTGGAACCCGGAGACCCAAACATAATGCAGTATATACATGCACTGCATATGCTACTTTAAACAACCGCAAAGTTGTCTTGCTCATAGTTGAAAGTCTGTATTCGTGATCGTGATTGATTTCAGTACATTCCATGACTGAACAAACAACTGAGAGTCATGTCGGCCTAATGTCTCAGTTGCCAGCTGGTCAGAGATTAACACTTACATCCATTTGGTCTCTAGGAGAGAGCAAAGATGCTCCTGTCCCTGCTCTCTGATCAGCTCCCGGAACTGGTCCAAGCTGTCTGGCAAGTTGTGATGCAACCGGAACATCACCCAGAATTCCTGGATCCAGTGTCTGGTGGTCAGAATTATTATATTTTATGTTTTGCAAAATAAGCAATTAAATTAAAGTTAGATGTTTAACAGAAATCACTGTTTTAACTCCTAAACTAACCTGATGAAGAAGCATATTCTCTGGCACTCTGTTGGCTGCTCATTGTCCAGCGCCGTTTTGAATGTAAGCACTGCGGCTAAGGAATTAACTGATAGTAACATGTGGCTTTATTGTCTGGAAAGCTGGAGCTGAGATTCAGAAAAAGAATCTGCAGGGCTGGGTAAATTTGGGTAAATCTTCAGCATTGTTCAGGTACAGTATGTTATGAGTAAATAATGAACATATGTTTGATTAAACTTGCGGAGTTATTTTACCTATAAACAAGTGATTAATAAAAAGCTACAGCAACTAAACTAAAAGGCAAACAGAAATGACATTTGGTAATGTGGGAGGAAGAGACTGCATGAAGCAAAACTCTGATGAGCATCACTGAATGAATCATTTTGGCATACAGAAGTAAGTGAATAACAAAATGTAGAAAGAAAATACACAATCAGTCTGTTGGTTACTCTGCATTGTTTAGTGGCAGGACGGGGAGATGTTTTAAACAATGTCATCAGACCTTAAGATCACTTTATTACATTGGTCACCCACTTTTGCTATACACTGCCCTGTGAGTGTATATAACATGCACACTTCCTTATTTCACGAAGCAGCTTTTATAAATACACTGACACTATGTCTCTCATTTGGCAGAAATCAGGTTGCAGTGATGCACACAATAAGGCAAATTGCGTCATGGGAGCAGAAGACTAGTCCACACAATCCCCAGGGCCGAACTATAACGAAGGCTCTTAATGGCCCCTGATCCTTACCCACACATTCAATTCATTTGATGTATGTGATGTATCCTTTTGGGTCTTCAGCTCAGAACGTGAGGGTTAAAAATAGCAGAGGGGCCATTCAACGTTTCTCACCGTGATGTGGGTTTTAGTGAGCATGGGCCTCTTTTAACAGAGGTTCCGTGTTTATATATAACTGAAGAGGACTTGTTTGTGAAAGAGGCAGGGGTAACTAACACCTAAAACCCCAAGGCTGCTTGCCAGGCTACTCTGAGTGGCTGTGTGACGCCACTGCTGTTTCCTGAATGGAAGTGTAGATTATATGCCCTTCACTCAAGTCACAAAACACTACAAAAAAGTGCTGTTTTTTTCCAAAGTGTGAAGTGGGTTAAATGAAAGAGACATTTTGAAAGAGAACAAATGCACAATGGTAATTGACTCCATGTTAGTGAATACACGTGATACAGGGCTCAGAGTGAAAGAAATTTACACAGTGACACTAAAAATGGTTAAATGACAGATACATAACAGGTCTACAGTATCTGAAGCCGGAGTAAACATGAACTTCCACTTTCCTTTCAGATTTTACAGTGGCAGCTATGGGCTGCACTGTAAGCCAAGAATGAGCTTGATTGCCTGTTGCTGTTGACAACCAAATGAAAGTAGCACACAGTGATCTGATCCCATGTTACATTTGGTGCTCAAAATTGGCCAGTCCATTGTTTGAACCATCTGGCTGTGTTGTGATAGTAGTTATAGCTTTATGATGGAGTACTGAAGGATATAGAGTGATGAGTTTGTCTAGGAGATCACTAGAAGAGATGAGGAGACGGTGCATGGTTAGGGTGATGTTCAACAGGTGGGCGCTCCCAAATACACAACCATCCGTGTCTGCAAGACAAAAGACTTCAGTTAACCTTTGCTGCAACAAAGTCGAGTGGCATTACCAGACAGCATGTCATCCCCTTAAAATACTGTACATATCTTGTGAAAAGTCACGGGTTTCCCCTGGGCTTGTTTTTACCAAACCACAATCAGTTCCATCTTGCACCTGAAACATCAGATTTATGTAGTGGTAAGAGGTGCATCAGTGTTCACCTATCACTGTAACTACGTGTCTCATGTTTTGTGGTCATACTCTTCCAGCAAAATTAACAGCAAAACAACCAAACTACATGCTTGGTTTTAAAGCAATAAGTAGAATGAGATGTTTTTAAACAGCTAATTTGAAATGGCAAGTTTGGGGATGGAAATTATAGGAGCTTGATGCCCTGTTGCAATCAAGCTCCAAAATTGACCGGGGTTTGAAAAGAGCTACTGTATATCAAATACAAACTTGAGATTTTATAGTTATTGTAAATTAGTAAATTGATCAGTAATTAAAATAATTGGAAGTTATTATTTAATGAGGTTAAAAACATGCCCGTCTTAGTCTTAACTTTGACTTAACAGTCAACAATTTAATCACTACCTTTTCTCACTTAATACAAAATCAACAGTTGGTGACTAACATTTGTAGACTGCCTTGTTATAAATTAGCAGTTTTGAAAATCGTATCGAAAATGTGGATTTTATGAAATGCATTGCACTGGGATAAACACAAGAAAGGAAATCTGTGACTGTTAAAACATTAACATGGATATTTCCATCTGTGGACAACAGAGAGTTGGGTTAACCTAGTCAAATATCAACAAATGTGCTGAGGTTTTGTCAAACTATTCACAGACTTCGACTCTGAAGATTTTCCTTTTCCTCTGATTGTATGAACCTCTGCGGCTTGCTTGTCTCACTGGCTTTTTTGCTTCCTTCTTCCTCGCACACATATCTCACTTCCTCTCTTTGTGACCAGACCACCTTTCCTTATCTTGCAGAGAAAGTGAAACTTCTGGTTTAAAAAAAAACAAAAAAACTGGCACTACATGTGTAAAACATACTACATGAAATCACATTGGCAGATGCTGAACCTGTAACTGCTGAAAACAACAACAACAAATTATACTGCTCATTTAAATGAAAGAAAACACCACAAAACACTGGGGTATTTTAGGTCGTTTACATCTTCTTCCCAGAATCTGAGCCGAACGAACACAGTGTCTTGAAATTCTGAAGAATATTTATGAATTGACAGCTCGAGAATTGTTTCCCTTTAAGCTTCAGTAACTTGACACCATCAAGGACATCAGGCATCTGAGGACCCATTTTTAAATCATATCACCTTGGAAATACCTTCGATACCATGGCAACATGTTTTCTAATCTTTGTTATCAGTAAGCAACTAACCACTCCAGCTGCAGCTGACTAATCCAACCCTCATATCCTGCAAAGGGTGTGTTTCTGTTTGTAACACACAAAGCCACTACCAACTAAACCCAGCAAATGTCAATGACCTCACCGGCCGAGTCAATAAGAGAGTAAAACAGACAAGTGAAACAACATCTAATAATAAAAGTGGCACGGCTGGGAGAGAAGCGATGCTTCGATGCAGTTAAGACATATGTGTAGGCATAGCAGTACCCACTTCTTCTTCTTGGTGGTTCCGGCATTACTCAGCTACAAATTATGTTTATTTTACTGAAATTAGAAAATTTCACTCATGTTCTCCTTTACAATTTGTTACCAATAGGATGTGAATCAGTCAAAGTCAGACCTATGGCAAATACACAACAGGAAGCCATGACTCCCCTTCAGGTAAACAGTTGCTCCATCCTTTTTTCACAACTTTCAAACCACTAACCCTCCCTGTGGAGTGTTAATTGCAGGAGGAAATCCCTTTTTGGACTGTCTGTTAGTGACTGGGAAATTAGGAAAGCTGCCACCAGCTACACTGAACCTGCACAATATGGTGATAAACACAACGGAGGGCAGACAGTGCCTGGCCTACGTTTTGAAAGGAGCTAGATGGTTTCTTTGTTTTAGAGGAATCCATGTCAGGTGCAGGATAATAGTTATTTCTGTGCTCTATCAAAATCTCTACAACTTATAGATAAAGCAGTATTTATCTGCGTTTTAAATTAGCGCTTCACAAACAGGGGTCTTTCTGCACTTGCGGGGAGTACATCGAAAGATCGTTAAAAGGCACATGAACACCGCGTGACATGAGAGAGTGAGTGTTGGCTAAAGGTAATGGATAAATAAAATAATAGATAATAATTAATAAATATATTGTTAAACTAGATGGCTTTAAAAACATAGCTAAAAGTCAAAAGACATTTATAAGAATAATGTAATGAAAAAGAGGCTGGGTATAGCTACCTTAAGATAATATTTAGCTATAAATAATGGATATAGTCAAAACACTTATGAATAGATGATATAACATTTTTAAACATCTTTTAGTAGAGATATGCTCCAAAACATATCTCAGTGCAGTGAGAAGACGTGCCTCTGTGACCCAGAGTCACCGAACAAGCTGGCAGCACTGCAGTCTGAGTGAGGCAAACGTCTTTATTGTGATTTCTGGGCAGAACATGGTAGAGAAAGGACAGAAAGGGTGGAGTCTCGTGTTGCTGCTAACGTTGCGTATTGCAGCTTAACAGTAAGGGATAAATGGATGAAATAGTTAGCTTAAAGTAATAGTCAACATGAGAAACCAGAGGTGCGTCTCTTGTAACAGTGCTGCTGTGGCACTAGATCAGCTAAAAGTAACAATCAAATAGTTGAAATGTCCAGCATCTGTAATATTAATCTAAACATTTACTAATATATACTATTCTATGCGTCATAGTAAAAAACATATCCATGTTTAAATACATTTGGAACATGCTGTGTCAGTGAAACCACACTTCACCTGGCACAACTGGGTCGTGAAAACGCTGGGAAACTGTTGAAAACTCACTACAAGAATAATTTTCAAGCTGATTTTAATACTGCTTGAGAACTTACCGAGTTGAAAAGAAACTATACGAATTTAAATATAATGAACCTGTAATTAAAAACACCAAATTAAGTGGGTGAGTAACTGTACTTTGAAACCGGGCATGTTTGAGTGTGAGGTGCAGTGTGGTCTAGAGAGACTGATGATGTCAACTCCCATTGATCCACACATCGCGCTCTGCATTTCAAAGGTTGGTCAGCATCTGAGGACCACTGTTTGGGGAGCTGACCTTTCGGCTCAGCCAGGATTGAAGCTTCCATCAGGTAATCCTTCAAATAGCTCTTACGTGCACCCTCACATTTGAAAAGGTGGCAGGGTTCGTGGACCTTAGGTGTTCAGCTGTGATGTGAGCTAGGAGGCCATTTTACTAGGAGAAGCTGTTCAAGGAAAACTCCAGTCATAACACACTGTATGACAATTATGACGCTATACTATAGGGTTCCTTAACTTCTTTGATTAATGCCGTTTCCTTAGCGCATCTGAAATGAGCAGCCTGTCGTTCCAGCCTGATTCTAGCTCTCTGTCGCTGTAGCTATGGGATGTCATTGTATGTGCAGCCCATTGTAACACCTCTTCATTGCTCTTGCTCCCTTTGTGTAACCAGGCAACAGCAATTTGAAAGCTTGTCTCTTCAGAGACGCAATCACCATAACTCTGAGAGCACTCCAGTCAACTTGATGAAGCCAGTGATCTTTGCCTGATGGATACGAGTATGGCCTTCTCAATTATCGCTGCTCTTTTTTAATTTGAAAAACAAAAACAATAATCTGGTATTAGGTGAAATGTGAATCCAGTGACTGACAAATACAACTACTGAAACATACATTTACAATAACAGATCATGTTTTTAAAATTCTTAAGTCACAACAGACAATGATGTGAATAAGAGTATTTTCATTTTCAGAATACTACAAAAACAAAAGCAAGTGCAGCTGTGTTAAGTGAATCCATTTTACTTTCAAATGAGAAGCATAACTCTCCTTCTGTTTAGAGGCCTGTCCAAACCTGTTAACGATTTACAAATGCCAGGAAAAGTGCTGGAAGAAACACAGACGTCTTAGGCACTACAAACAGAACACGGTCACACAAAAAGTGTTTCCACTGTTTGGGCTTGTGACCTTACTATTTCTCAAAAATACAGAAAAGCAGAACCCCTGCTACAGCAGAAATGCCGTGACATGTCCCTCCTGGACACTTCACAGCAGTATTTCACACAGTATTTCACAGCAGGTCAGCAAAGACTTACCAAATGACCGCAGACATGCGTCGATGAGCTCCTCCCAGCTTGCCCCCTTAGTGAGGTTTCCCAGCGACAGCATAGTTTTACCCTGGGCAGCCTGGGCTGGGCTGGGTTTGTGGAATCTGTGTGGACGAGCTGGAGGAGAAACTCTAGACCTGGAGCTGCATCCCGCAGTCGCCCTCCTTAAGAAACAACAACACAGGGAGAGTCAAGGGGAGGAGTGTCATAATGAAAGTATGTCAATCTGTCTGCATATGAGGAGGTGTAAGATGTGTACAGCACGTTTCAATCCATCATGCAAAAAAAACCACACCACACATTATTGCACAAATATGGCAAATTATGTGATTCTAAGAAAAAATTAAAGCTATTGTTTGAATTTATGAAAGCCACTGGGAATTTGCTGTTCATTGTTCTCATTTCCTTCCTTCAACTTGGGGAAATACCGGTTGATTGCGGACGTCCAGTTTAAACTACTAAACAAGAAAGAAATCATTCTAAACACATGCAACTAAAGTGTAGCAGGGTTAAAAACTAAAAACAACTGTGGTTAAACCCCTTGTTAACTAATGGCGCCTCTGTGTGAGATATTTGGATATCATCGATTCATATTTACGCACTTCAGATTTACGCACTGTTTTAGAGCAGATTAAAAAAACAACACCTGTTTGTCTACAGCAAGAAACAGGTACAGAAGCAACTCTGGTAAAACCGCACCTGAAAGTCCTCAGTCGAAATCATGAAAATAATATCTGACTTACGCATCGTCCTTTCCCTTTTCGTCCGCCGTTATTCTTTCGTTTTGATTATTTTCTTTTGATTGACATCCCATGGCGAGGTACTGGGCGACGAGCGGCTGAACTAGGCTGTCCATCTGCGTTCTCCTCGGTGGGAGCATTACATCGCTCTGCTCGTGTCGGTGCTCCTCCGCTGTGTCAACAGCATTGTGCTGACTAGTCAATGAACATTACACAATTAAGATTCACCCAGCTTTGTCTGCGTGTGGGCGGCCGCGCTGCCGGGCTTGTCACTCATGCAGTGTGGGCTCTGTGCTTTACCAGTCGTTACCGCTTGCGTCAAAAGTCGTGTTTTTACAGGTTTGATTTATACAACTTAATCAAAAAAAAATCAAATAACTAGTCTTTCAAATACTTCTTGGGGGAGAATGAGTCTACTGTATTAGAGCCAGTTAATACATTTAACAATAATCTGAGTCACTTGGAACAGTAATAAGGATGACTATTCTGATCATAAATTTCAGTCTCCACTCCCACATAACCATATAAATCATAAATTGTATTAAATTCACACAAAGCCAGTGCACAGGTCTCTTGGGGGCCGATGGTATGAATACATTTTGGAAAATATCTGCAATGTGATTTCTCTTGAAATCTTTTTTGTTTGTTCAGTCTGCAGGACAGGAAAGGGTGGACTTTCCTCTAAAGATAACAGAGGCTGCAGCTTCAATTATGGCTTATAGTGTACGGGGAATAAAGGTGTAGGTGGTCCAGAGAAGATGTTTCCTGGAGTCTGCTGAGTCTTATCACACTCAGTCTGGTGGAGAACAGCCCTGCGTGATGAGGTCTGTATAATGTAAACCACAAGGCAAGGAAAACAATACATTGGTTAACATTTGATTTGAAGAACGTGTGAAAAATGAAACTACTGAGATACCAGAGGTGAAAAACTAGATTTCTTCTTTTTAAATGGCACTCCAGAGTTAGTTTTAAGTCATACTCGTGATGAAATTAAACCACTTAGATTTGTTCTCACTTCAGGTTGTTCAGTGCCTTTATTAGTCTTGTGTCTCAAAGTGGAAAATTGGTATCCTCCCACAAAGAGTGTCTTCTTAGAACTTATCCTCACCTGCATATAGAGTATGCTGTAAAAGATCATGTGAAAACCATAACAACTCATATTACTGTAAATGCAAATTAATTTCTGTTGTTTGACCATAAAAAAATCCAGTTTAAGCAGAAGTGAATACATTTACTTTGGAAACTGGTGTTTACCCTTTTTCACTTACTTAAAATCCAGAGAAGAAGAACACCAGGACAAAGAACACTGAATAACATGTGACATTATAATCTAAGACGGCTCTGTTCGTGCTCCCCTGCGCCATATTTCTGACTTTTTTCCTCATATATTAGACGCCTCCCAGCTTGTTGTTCATAGATGAATAGTAGTTTCAATTCATGTGTTTTCACAGGGAGAGTGAAGTCATGAGAACCTGTGTAATAGCAGCCGGTTATGATAAGATAACCTGTCTATATCTTTTTCCACTCTGTTTAGACCAGTCAGCCTTGAACCTGCCCCCATGTTGGCACATTTACATCTATTTTCATTCATTGTGCTTTAACACTGAGCCCAGTACTTCTTACCAAAACAACCACATTTTGTCTGGATTTTTAATTAATGAGAAAAGTAGCATACATGTTGTTCCACCACCATGGACCACGAAATTAGCAACATTTGGAGAAGTGGGAATTTGGGCGGTAACATGCTGTAAAACAAAAATAAAAAATTAACCTTTTTTGTCTTTTTTGTTGTAAATTGTGGTAGTAGTAGGAATTGTCATCATGGCTTTGTTGACATCTGCTAGCATATTATCTGATGATATTTTTCCACTGCGTCTTGGTAATCAGTCTCAGTGGTTAAGTGTTGCCAGTTTATCCCTCTGTCTCATATCAGTTGCTGTGGCCTGTAGTGGAGGAGGTGTAGAGGGTGAGGATCCAGCTTCTGTTGTTGGTTGCACGTCCAGTTGTTATTCCGGGTCTTCTTGGTTCTGGGTTTTAATGTGTAGTGTAGGCTGATGTCAAGCTGTGAGAGTAGGTTCTTATTCACTGTGTTGAAGCTGGTCGTTTCATCATCAGTGTGGATGTAGTTCTTCTATGCATCCATAGTTCTCTCATACATTTCAACGACGCTCAAATGCTAGTATTTATTTTTTAATGCACGTGTACTAACCCGGAACAGAAGAAAAGCTAAAAGATATTTTAACTCCTTATTAATCTGTCCAGACAACAGACTGGACAAATTGATCAGGAGGGCTGGCTCTGTTCTTGGTGTAGAGCTAGACCCTCTACACATTGTAGCTGAGCGGAGGATGATGACCAAACTCCTCTCAATCCTGGACAATCCCTCCCACCCCCTTCACAGTGTCCTGGCTGGACAGAGGAGCACGTTCAGCCAGAGACTTATCAGGGGCAAGTGCTCCACTGAACGCCACAGGAAATAATTTTTTCCTGTGGCCATAAAACTCTACAATTCATCTCCCCAACGAGAACAACAATCATAATTATCCATCCACCCATCCATTTTTGAGACTTATTTTATTATCATGTTTTTTTTTTTGTTCTTATATATTTTGTGCTTTGTTTATTAGTATTCTGTTGGTGCTGATTCTGGTTGTGGTTATTTCTTCTCTTTTCTGACATGAGAGCAGCCGTAACAAGGCAAAACAATTTCCCTGTGGGATTAATAAAGTTTTTTGAATCTTGAATCTTGAAAACAATATTAAAAACTTTCCACACATTTAAGGAAACAATGTGTACCAATGACACCTAGTGTTAATAAATAGGTACTGCAGTCCAGAGTTGCGTCCTCCCACCACTCCTCCTCAACATTTGTAGTGCTTCTGCTGTTCTGCAAATTAAACCACGTTTTAACAGTGTTTGCTTGATGCTGGTGGAGCTCCTGCTCTCCAAGCCACCGAATGCTGAGTTTAATAGATAATCTATAAATAATTTCACATTTATCTATAATGTACGCATAAGAACTGTCCTCGCTGCAGCCGATGAAGATCTCATGAAGTATGAAAAGCCTCTCAATCATGTGTGGGGCAGAGAGATGGGTGATGAGCGATAGCATTTAAGAGGGGTGTAGAATCAAAACAGTCACGCCAAATACATGTTTGACATCTACAGAATTTCTATTACAATTATTTTTCCTCCACAATAGTAATATAGGTCATGTAACTGAAGCCAAGGTTGATACATATGACATCCAGCAGCAAACAGCTTATCAAAATTCTAAGTAACTGTAAACACAGTTTTTTGTACCACGTGTACAAAAAATATAACTACCTGAATATAAAAACGACTGTCTGAAATCAGCTACTTTTACGTTGTAGTGGTTTTTAATTAGTTTTTTTTGTGTGTGTGTGTGTGTGTACATCTCAATGCGGCGTCTACGTACATCATGTATATGACTTTGCTCCATACTGGTTACGTTCTTCAGAACATACAGTAGGCAGCATCTTTACACGAAACATCACTGACATGACACAAGTATATAATGATACAAATAATGTTATATGTTGTTTTTACATGTTTTTGACATCGTACCACAGTTTTATTGTTCATTGCTCATGCTTGACCCCGGGACTAAGATGCAGTAAGTAAAATTAACGTGGAGCTTTGAACGCAACGTTTAAATTCGCTCTGCTAGGGCGCGCTAACGATATGCAGCTAACAAATTAAGCTAACAAACGCTGTTCAACAGGTCCTCACAGTGACTGACAGAAAGGTAGACTGTGTACAGCCCCTTCACCGCTCTTTAAGTGCTTGAAAGAACTCTTACATTACTTTAAAATGGTCGTGGACGACGTCCAGTTCATGAATATCTTCAAAGGAAAACGCATCAAGTTAACTCTCCAGACTTCTTCGTACTTTGGTGTCGTCCAGCGTATAAATCCCAACAAAACGTTGGTTTTGGCGGACGGTTAGATAAATCTTCATTATGCATTTTTAGTTAGTTAAAAGACATTAATAATTGAGCCGTATTTGATTCCTGCTGGGTAAAACCATTTAGCTGCTGTTCGCTTGTGTGTCTTTCAGTTGTCAGCTGCAGTAACGGCTGTAAATATCCTGGCTCGAAAATCTTCTTTGGACACGAGATTCTCAATGGTAAGTCCATTTTACTGATTGCTTAAAATATTTTAGGATAAGCTGCATATTTATAATTCTACATGAAAAATATTGATATCTCATATGACCTCTTGTATAATTAACAGTGGAATTTACCAATGAAGCAAACACTGGTAGTGGGTAAGTAAAGAAATGTGTCATCATTGGTGACAGCACACTACCGTGACTTTGACTTAGCCATAAATGTAACATGCTTTGTGTTGCAAAGAAATATTTATGACAGACTTGAAGGCCACTTGAATGTGGATAAATTCCAGCCATACAGGAAGATATTCACATCGGGTGAGTGTTTAAAAAGTCAACAGACCATCTCCTTAATTTGTCATTGATACTATAGATTTATATTAAGTCCAGGAGCTGTGAATTTGTGTCCTTCTTCCAGATGATATTGAAGGTGAAGAGGAGTATATCAACTTTGTAGTCGTTGATGAATTTCATGAGAAGTTTGGACCTGCTGTAAGTATATTTACAGTTTTTTTTTTTTTTTTTGCTTAAACCACTTATCTGTTTTTGACACATATGACGACATATACGACCTTTCACACTAGCTGTCATCCTTTAGGTGATGCACATCAAGAAGCAGCACGTGATTGGTGTGGGAGCTGATGGAGTCGAGGTGTTTAAACAAGGGAGACTGTGTTGGTTGCAAGTGAGAAGTCCTGAAACACAAACCTAAGCTGAAGTTGTAGATTTTTTTGTTTCGACTTCCCAGCTTTCTTTCTTCCCTTCCTTTTTGTTTTGTGTAGATTGCCACTAAAAACAAGGTGTACCTATTTGATATCCTTGTACTTGGAGCCCGGGCATTTAAGAATGGTCTCTCTATGATCCTGGAAAATAAGCAAATTTTAAAGGTGAACATTGCAAACAGAAAATAAATTGTGGTTGTAGCCACATTGATAATCACGTTGATGTCTATGTTCACACGTTTCACTCTTGACACAGGTCATTCATGACTGCAGAGCCAGTGCTGGATGTCTCTTTGCCCAGTTTGGAGTAAAGCTAACCAATGTCTTTGATACACAGGTAAATATATATATGTATACATACAGCAGTGAACACATTTAAGAGTCACATGAGTTGTGACATATGCCTCAGTTATAATTCATGTTTTTTCTTTGTTAAGGTAGCAGATGTCATGTGCTTCTACTCAGAGACAGGAGGGTTTCTTCCAGACAGAGTCAGTACTCTCCAGGAAGTGGTGAGTCTCCATCTGAAGGTGCCTTCCTCCCAGCTCTTATCGCTTCAGATGAAATCACAACTCACCAAGGTACATTACACACACCTATTGCACCTATATATTCTTAAGAAATAGCCAGAAAACTGCTTTTACTGCATTGTTGTAACTAAATGTGCAGTAATCACAGGTGTGTTTTTATAGGAGGAAAAGGAGTTGTGGTACAAGCGTCCATGTCCTTTACCGCTGATGAAGGTGATGGCTCTGTCTGTGATCCACCTGCAGCCTCTCAGATTGGTACTGCTGGACACTCTCATGACAGACTACATGACACTGGTGGATTCATATCTGAACAGCAGCCACTACCAACCTGACGAACTGGAGCAAATAAGCATGGTGGGCATAAAAGATGGTCATAGGGGGACAACTAATGCAGATTTCCTGGTTTTATAATGAATGCCGTTCAAATTTATATCATAGGAAAAAATTATCCTTAATGGAGAAATCAGCATGAATAGGGATAATAACATCTAAAAGGCTTCTCCACCATGTCCTTGTGGAGCCTCTATGAATTCCAGGTCTTAGTGGACTCATGCACAGTAAAGATAAATAGAACTGCGTTTAAAAAAAAATGCAAGGAGCTGTGTTGACATATGTTCATTGCTTCAGGTACTGAAAGACTGATGATATTTTGCAGTAATTAAATACATCATGCATGAGTTTAAAGATTAAACATATACTAGAACAGTTTACAGTGGTTTATTATACTGACTGGACTTTTCAAAAAAACATACAAACCAGGAAAGTTTTCACGTTTCCTGCGCTGGTACACAACCAAAATCTGACATCCATGTTACTAAAAATATGAGCTTTCACATATGTGATTGCCCACTTCATGGTTGTTATATAATCCACAGGAGAACATGTTGGAGTTGCCTAGAGAGTTGAGACAGCTGGAAGAAATGTACAGTAAGCGGAAGGAGTGGGCTGCTAACCGCTACCCTATCACAGAGCAGGGTTTGCTGGCTCGATTCAACCCCCGAGCTCAGTCTCAATCTCAGACCGCACCTGCAGCAGAGGTGCAGGGCCAGACCCCGGCAGACTCCTTTAAGTGTGCAACTGTGGAATCACAGACAACAGCACAAGTGAACCTTCTCCAACAACTACCCATGACTTCATTTCAGTCCAACAATGCTTTGCTAAATCTCCCAGGTGGAGACAGAGGAAGCTCAGAGGTACAGAAGGGCACAGTAGGCAGAGGAAGGCATTCCGTTAATGAGCGCTCAGCGCTCTCTTCCTTAGCTGCCCTAGGACGGGGCTTTCTTCTGCAGATGCCACCTGCCCAGCTCACCCAGGAGCGCACCGGGGACATGAAAACTCCTGGCAGGATGGATATGGCTCCTTCTTGCCCCAGCCTCACACCTTCCCAAGTCATGCCACAGCCTGACACTGGTGCCACTGATCACCCCAAAGACACTTCAGACTTGAGAGGAGACCATATTGCAAGTTCCCAGTCCCTGTCATCTTTCCTCAGGCAGTCATTTGGGTCTTTCAGATATTAAGTGTCACAAATCCATATAAGGATACACTGTCTAAATGTTTGCTTCCTAGAATAGATTTCCTAGAATGGCCAGTAGATGGCAGTAAATATTCTATTTTGTTCAAAGATTTGTTTGGCACCACACAATATAAAAATCATTTGTATTTGAAATAGTTGGCTTTAGTTTAGGACATTGCTTTCCAGTTTAATTACATATGTTTTTTATTTGTTTGAATTTGACATTATTAATGTTCCTTTTTATTTGTGTTTTGTCTTAAAACCGTTTGGCTGTATATCCTACTCAGTTCTGTTCTCAGTAATTTGTAGTTAATTGCACTTTGAAAAGTAACATGTAAATAATTGAAAGTTTGGTGTTTATAATTGATTATTTTATCACTCAGTGTGTTGTGATACTACGTCACAGTGTGTCAGAGGGCCACAAAATAATAGCGTTGGCTTTTGGAACACAGGCTACAACCATAAACAGCACCACAGGCCCATGAAACCATAATGTGCTAAGCTTAGCATGATTGATTGCCTGTACAGCTTGGCTCCTCTGTTGCAGTTAATTGATTGTGAAAAGCAGACACAGGCATTGATGGATCTACTGTTAATTGAGCAAAAACATTGCTAGCTGCCACTTCTTTTGATTACTGGTGACCAAAAAACATTGGGGACCAGCTGAACTGTGATACTCATTCTCTGCCCCTTCTGTCATCGGTTCAGATGTACATGATCACAGGTGGCCAGCACCTGCCATGTTTTACAAAAGCAGATCTTAACCATGTAATTTGCTGCTAGAGGTGTCATGCAGGCTTTGCAGAGGGGCACTGCTCAGCCATTTTTGCCTGGATCATCAGAGGTTGTTGCCTGGGATCAAAACATAGTATGGTCACAACAGCAGGTCAATGCTGCAGCCTGCAGCAACCTCTCAATTCCCCCCTGTATTAATCACATCTTATTGCTTTGGTTATCTACATGCAGAGCCTTGGACCCTTTCCAAAGCTTTCTAATTGAAAGCATGAAACAGATAAAGTAGGGTTTTAATTAACTGCGAGGCAGCCCGGCACAAAGCCTTACATCTCTCTTAGCAACCAGCTCTGCCTCAGCTTCTGCTAAACACAAGCAGGGTGGATCCCACCCATATGCCTCCTTTAACCCTTTGAAATGCTGTTATTGCTCAGTCTGTATGTGGGTGGGTTTAGCAGGAACAAAAGGTTTCACACATCATCTTAAAGCTGGTTGACATTATTTCTGAGCTACTCATTTAAATCTATAAAAATTTATATTGTCAAATGGAGGGCAAAGTCTCTTTAGATGTATTTAGTAGTTGAGTTTATTACACGTTATAGTCCTATATGGGTACAGGGTAGAAGCTTGTTTTGTATATCTGTCATTCAACACTGGAATTATGGAGGGGGGCTGATGTGTTAGGGGTTCAGGTCTCTGTGGGGCTGTGGAGGACAGGCTCCTGTCATTGACAACCAGATTGGGTCTCTTATTTTAGAGGACCTTGCATTTCCTCTCCGTCACAATAATGCCTTATGTGCAGCACTTCCTGTTTCTCAGGCCCGGGAGGAAGGAACAGTGTGCTTGTCACACGGTAGTCACCACTTCCTCCCTCCCTCCCCCACTGGCCTCCCTTGCTCTGAAACATCAGACAGTGTTGTGTCCTTCAGAAGGGAAAGATGACTGCACCTTCAGCATCACAGCAGGATGTTGCCGAGCTGTTTTTAGACTCAAGTCGGAAAGGTAGAGCACAGACATAAACACAAACTTTAGGATGTCCAGCTGTGTTGATTTAACATCCGAATTTGGAGGCTCAACTGTGTAAGACGAAATATTGTTTTGACTGAACTGTAGGAACCACAGGGCTTGCAGTTTGCTCAACGTGTAATAGAAATATGTCCTATTAAAAGAGATATTAACACTTGTTGTAATAATAATAATAATTCCCTATTGACACACACAAAACTAAAAAGGTGCAATTTCTCCACCATTATTCAACCGCATGGTATCAGTGGTCTCCAAAGCTACTCGAACATCACCTGGTCTTGTGGTACTCGAGGTACTTGCGATAGTACCCAAAACACTGGTATTGTGTCCCCCTTGCCCCACCACCTTATTTACTTTCAGACTATCATACTGCAGGGGCTCCAGTTACTAACAACACCAAAGCGACAAGGTATTCAGAACAGACCAGACAAGCCTCCCCCTTCATGATGAGCGGTAGGCTACCTATTGGTTCATAATTAATAGGCTTTTGTTAATTATTAACAATGGAGGGATATTTGATCCCAAACCACTCCCTTTAAATGGCACCTTGTTAGGATTGTCATGTTAGCTGGTTTGCTTTCCTCAGCACATTGTAACATAATTGTTGAGTTGTTGGTGTTTTTTTATTAATGCTGAAGGCACGGAAAAACCGAACGTGGGTCATTGGACTGTGAGTAATCGAACTTTTTGTGAGTTTGACTCCTGCTACATGGACATTTCCAGCTAATTATTTCATCTGGGAGTTGGTTTAGTCCTAGGTGACAGACTTGGCCAGAAGTGACTTATTTGATTGGATTGTTGAAAGAACATGATCCGTTGGTCTTACCTGAATAAT
Organism: Ctenopoma multispine; assembly: GCA_034779795.1. NCBI lineage: Eukaryota > Metazoa > Chordata > Actinopteri > Anabantiformes > Anabantidae > Ctenopoma > Ctenopoma multispine. The sequence continues at coordinate 11,065,387 of JAUYWH010000004.1, forward strand.
AGGAGACAAGAGTCAGCATGCTGGACACTCTCATGACTACATGACCCTAATCTGTGGCACAACAGATTAGGCACATGTCAACAAAATAATCTCAGTTTCATTATTCATGTAAACACATGTAGTATTATTAATGTTTATATGTAGTATTTAAGGAAGGGTGGAACACAATCGGATATCAAGTTTCACTTTGAGACTGGACTATATTCCTGCAGCCAATCTTCCATCTGTTAGGAAAAATCTATTGTTGAAGCCCTCCCCACCCCCACCTCTACACAGCCACACACACACAAACCATCCACTTCTTTACCTCTTATTCTTACATTACAGAATGGTTCTTTCCCTCTCCCCTTCGCTGACAGGTTAAATATTTAACGTGAGAAAGGACAGCTTCTCCATATGGCCTCTAAGGTGCAGCAAAAATGAGAAGAAAAAAAGCATCAATATTTTAGCTGGCTTTACCCATGGTATGTGTGTACAGTGCTGCCCAAAAAACAAACCCCTCCAGTTTTTTGGGCCATATTCGTCACACCTAAATGATTCAGATCATCATACAAATTTTAATATTACACAAAGATAACCTAAGGACATTTAAAATGCAGTTTTTAAATGATGGTTTCATTTATTAAAGAAAAAAGTGATCGCCCCCTAAATCTATTAAATGGTTGTGCCACCCTTGGTCTCTCACATCGCTGTGGAGGAATTTTGACTCACTCCTGAATTGTGAGAGTAATTCAGAGTTGTTGAAGTCATTTTTCAACTGTGACAATTTGTTCAGGTCCAGAAGCTGCAAGGAATAGTTGCCCAAATATCTTGTGGATCATCAAGATGTTCTTTTTGCTCAGCAGTGGCTTTTGCTGTGGAGCTCTCCCATGGATGCCATTTTTCTTTCTTTTTCATGTTGTCAAATTGCAAACACTGGCCTTAACTGAGGCAAGTGAGGCCTGCAGTTCTTTAGATGTTGTTCTGGATTATTTTATGACCATTTGTGCATAAAGGCTCAGAGTCCCAAAACCTTATATGTGGCTTTGCAACCCTTTCCCAACTGATACATTTCAATTATTTTGCTTGTCATCTGTTCTTGAATTTATTTAGATTGTGGCATGATGTGTTGCTTTTCGAGATCTTTTAATGTGTATCAGGCCTGAGTGTGGCAAGTAAAACTGAGCTCAGCTTTCAAAAAAGTGTGGTTAATCAGTTCATTCATAATTTAGCAAGGGGTGGCAATTACTTTTTCACACAGTGCCAGGCAGGTTTGAACTGTTAAATGAAACTATTATTCAAAAAAAGCATTTTGTATTTACTTCTGTTATCTTTGTGTAATATTAATGTTAGTTTGATGATGTGAATCTCGTGACATTTATGCAAAAAATTCAGATACTTTTTCATAGCAGTGTATGTATGTAAACCTGCAACAGGAAACCCAACACAGGAAGACCCCTCAATATGCGCACATTCACTGAAACACATGCAGGCACACAATATGCATCTTTATGAACTGCTGTGCCATGTTTACTCAGGCAGCATGGAGCCTTGGGACCTTAAGAGCCTCTCCAAATGAATCAGCCATATTGTGACCTTCAGCTGGGACAGATGAGCTCAGAGAGAAGATGAGTGACAGGTGATGGAGCAGATGAGAATGTGAGTATTACAGAGAAGGAGGGTTTAGGAATGTCACTTTTCAGCTGGCCTAACTGTGTATGCATTACTACAACAGAAAGAATTTGGTTGGTTTTTTTTTCCAGCCTCATCAGGACCTTGGTTCTGTGGATGGCAATACCACTGGGTCAGTTTGATCCAGACAAATTGTCTGAACAACTATCACATTTCCATGGAATGTTGTACATACTGTCGTGGTCCCCTTGCATAAATCCTAAATGACTTTTGTGTTCCCCTGACTTTTAGCCTTGTTCAATCATCAGGTAAAGTTTTTATGTTTCGGGTTTTGAGCTAAACACCTTAACTCCTGAAAAGATTACAATAAAATGTGCAACTGTGCAGATATTTGGTCCCTGGAGGATATATAGTTGTAACTCATTTAACTCATGATTGTGAAATTGTTACAGATATCTAAAGACCCTGGACTGTAGTCTTTTCCTTTGGGCATGCCTTACTTTAGGTGTGTTTAACCTTCAATCAAAAAAAAGACTTTCTGGAAATCTCTATGTTAGCTTGTTCTTTCTCCTGTTTTTATAAAATAAAGAAATAAAATACTTAATAATAATTGTTCAGCAGCTGCTCTTTGTATACAAAAAATATATATAATTTTCCAATCACAAGCTCAGCTCAGAGGTGAAAGGTTGAGGACGCAGCAGGATTTAACCTCAGTAACTCAGCATCACATCAGAAAAGCAGCTTGAACGCTTCTGAGCATTTTGGCCATCACTTAACCAACCACAGAGTAACTGGCCTGGTCACAGTCCCCAGGGCTCAGTCACTACACTCTCACTGATGGGAGTTAATGACAAAACAAGCGGGATGATAATGATTTGTGCAACGAACATGAACCTGTGTCAGCGGCGATCACACAAATTAGTAATGCAAGACCTTTAATGAGCTTCCAATGTTCACACAAAAATCTGTCTTTTAGAGTGAGGAAAGGTGAAGATTGATTTTTTTTTATTAAGATGGTACCTTTTGCCACATTTATTGAAATCTGCTCATGTAGCTGAAAAACTGTCCTCCAGGTATTGAGAAATGTTCAGTCTTTTCTTGATTGAAAAAGGCCACTGTTAATCAAAAAGAAATGTGTTTATTCACCAAAATTTGTGGTAATTAGTTATTAGGATACTGGCAGCCACCTCAGCTACAAATGTCTTTGATTAAAAAAGATGGGCGATTAGCTTTTGGCAAGTTTGTAATAATTAAAGCCTGCATTGTTTAAAGATGTGTGTGTGCATGCATGGAGAGTAGTTGTACCCACAGGGAGGGCCTGGAAGAAGAAGGGGTGGAGGAGGCTCCCTGTAGCTGGCTGAATTAGTCCTCACTGGTTTGGTCTGGCAGCTGTTCTCTGAGCCTGGCATGCTGACAGACTGGCACTGTGGCGTTATGTTTTTGGGGCCAACCAGCAGACGGTTAGGGAGGTGGCAACGCCATGCCCACCAAACACAAACTCCTTCACCATACCGGGCTTTGTCTTCCAAGCAGCTTGCCATACTCGCGTTACTTGTTATGGCAATATCATTGGATTAGTATGAGATTAAGTTGGGTAATTAGAAAGGGCAAATTACACTCATGTCATCAAGGAAAATGGAAATGCCACACTAAGCCGGTTATGACACGCCATAATAAAAAAAAGTGACTATTGTGATTGGCTGAAGTAAAGTGAAATTCTGAGAATTGTGAAAGGGAAGAGCACTATCCAAAAAAAAAAACGGTAAATTAAATGGAATACAAAAAGTATTTCCGTGTGTTTCAACATCTGCTGTAAACTCTGTACTCTATATAGCATAAGCATTTTACAGATTTACAAATCCTGATGTGATGATGGCAAAAAACTACACCTTTCCAAACATTTAATTTTTTTGTCATTAATAAAAGTTTCATTAGAATAAAACAGTAAATCTATATTAATGTTGAATCTAAATGTTGACCTATAAAAAGAGTTATCAATAAATAACCGATTTAACCAAGGTTGCTTTATGTGTTATTTATTTGACTATGTCATCACTGTGATAGTGCCATACTGAAAGTGTCATCATGTATCTGCTGCAGGCTCTTAAAGGTTTATTAAGTCTTTGACCACTGCTGTGTGGAAGACGGTGTCACTACTGGGTGGGTCTGCCAGGGCCAACTGGGCCTGTCTTGGCCCAGATGCAGCGGCTTCTGTCCAGGCATGGCACTGGGATATCTGTCAGGCCCAAGCACACCAGCTGCTATCTGCATGTCACAGACAGCTGTATCTGAATATTCATAGAAAGTGCAGATTAAATTGTGTTTGTTTGGTCCCACATGGGGTGCATTCAAACAGGCCAAAGTGTGAAACTGTCCAAAAGAAGTCGTAGGTGTAATAAAAGCACTGCTCGACAGATAGGGTTGGTCATAGCCAGACAGCAGCAAAACAATTTGATTACCATTATGTACAATTCAAAAATTGATTTTAGCTGTTGTGGCATGCTGGCTCATTAACTGTGTTAATAGTTTGTCCATTTTATGTTGGGCTAAAGAAGGAGCAGAGAGCAGATGTCCATCTTTTTTACCAGTGGCTACTTCTGTAGCTGTAATGCCTCCGCTCGTGCTCAGTCCAGTTTATCCTTTGGTGGATTCTATTCATCTTGGGCCAGTAGGAGATGAAGCAAAGACTCACTAACTCACACGTTCGCATTCAAAGCAATGGCCTCCGTCCATAACCATGGCTTTCTCAACCTTAGCCTCCTTTGAGATGTGTTTTGTAGGGAGTTCCAGTGGATGTTGGCTCAAAAAATCTGGCTATCGACAATAGAACCTGTGAATGTGTATTAGTGAACGTTTTTATACTGGAGTTCTGTAAAATGAGCAGATGGTCTTTAAGTCCCCGTCTGAATAAGTGGAGTGAACCAGTGGGCACACAGAGGAAGATTTGTGGGTAAACTGTTTTACCTCCCCTCTCTTTGTGCTGTATTGAGGAAGGCAAAATGGTTGCTAACTGCTGATGGACAATGGCTCAGCTCTAATGAGAGCAAAGTGTTTTGGTGCTGCTGGTATAATGAGAATGAAGTGGGGCAGCTAATTATTGCAAGCAACTGAACGTATCACAGCCACATGCGGCCTATATTTTAATTACACTATAATACAATTGATGTAATTGCACAGTAGTTTTTAAAAAGGTGTCTTTTGATGACTGCACCAAATGTACAATATTTCAACTGCACGTAGGATATACAGTACAAATACAAATAAGGTGTATCTTATCACGTAAGCCGTCTACTGTATGATAATCCATCACATGATAGTAAAACCATAAGGTGTTGCATTGCATTGCAGTGTATTTGTTCAGGCAGGTGTGTTAAGGCTCTTATCTGCTGTCTGCTTCTGCTTTGACCCTGAGAACATACAAGATTATACCAATAACAGCAGCAGTAAAACCCAGAGGTCATGAAAGCTTTGATTGTTATTGGTCAGGATCTTCTTGGCAGCCATGTTTGTCTGGCGGGTGTCCTGGTGATTTATGGAGGAAATGGCGTGCGGGTGTTCCTCTTCTACTTGCCCACTGGATCCGTCAGGCGTCTTAAAAAGGACATCAGAAATTGCCAGTTTGCTCAATAAACAACCACATTTCTACCATGTTTTCTCTGCTAGCTGTGGATCATATGTGTTTGTCCAAAAAAAAAACTTCGTTTTGTTTTCAATCGGTGACATATTATATCATTTGACTGTAATCACTATGTAATGATCTCTGATAATTGGCTGTATTTTGCTTCCAGGAAAAATTGACTATTGGTTGATTACAGAGTGGATTACAATTATAGATAAGCAGCAGCAAACACTCACCTCATCAACAAAAAGCTTGCAGTGATTGCAGTACCAGTGCTTAAGCAGAATCAAAGTGGATGGTGGTGATTGCCCTTGGAGAGTGGGTAGAAACCATAAACATGTTTATAGCATTCACAAAGAAACCATCTAATTTGACTAATTTGAACTGAAGACTTTGTCTTACCTCTGTGTGATATACTCTAACATTTACTGAACGTTTATTTTACTAGCTTGAATGACAAATGCGTCTGTTAAATCTTTGCCATTTAACTATTTTAAGTTTAACATCCCCCATGAGAAGTTAATGCTTTCTAGATTGTAGAGGTCACTTTTTTCGTCACGTAGAAAAATACTTTATATATTGTGTAAATAAAGATAACCACATGTTGTTTCGACTTTTGAAATTTATGGTTGCAGAGTGTGGGTGTAACAGCGCTCACAGAGCCCTAAAAGGAGACATTTTTACAGAGGCTTACAGTTTCCCATCAAGCGTGCCGTTTCTTTCTGTGACAGTGGAGCCAGAGCACTTTCCCGTCATTAGGAGGACTCCAGAGGAAGGAGCAAAATGGTTTCCAGGCTGTACTTCAACCTAAAGAGAGATGGCTGAGAGGAGGTGGGAGCTCGTTCACAGGTAGTTGTGTCAACCGTTAAAGAGATAGTGGGGTGTGGGAAAAAAAGTAGCAGTAGTAGTGGGTTGCAGTGATGTGCACTGCACATACAGCAAACACATTCACACAGCTGTATGAGGACATAGGTGCACACCCCCCCTATATTTTAGAGTTACTGAACATATTTCGCATTGAGATTAGAATATCAGTTTCTCATTGCTCATAAGTGCTGCCATTAGAACAATGAGCATTGTGATGTCTGAAACGACAAACCCCTGCAATTCTATTAGTTACACCAGGGGATGACACCCATATAGGGGGGGAAATGGGTGTAGATTAGGGAGGGAAATGACACCATTTCCTAATTGAATTGTGTCAAAGACAAAATGACAGCAGGAGTCCTGAATTTCAGTAAGTTTCATGTCAGCAGGTTTTAATGACATGAAGTCATTACACTTATTGTTTTAGTGCTGTTGTCTTATCTCTAGTCTGTTACTTTTTGGTATTTTCACATTAAATAATAAAGATAAATGTATGTTGAGTTAGATAACGATCACATTAAATTGATTTAACACTCCTTAAAAAAACTTCGGTTCAGCATACTCAGCAGGCAAGTTGGGTCCTCCAGCAAGATTCCCACGTTGTCCCCTGTTCAGAAGAGAGCCTTATTGTCTGAGGAGGAGCCATATTGTCTACAGTGGGTCCCATTCTCCTTTGTGCCCTGATAGGTTTACCAGCAGCAGCATGCACTAAGGAGTCACTCTATCCCATAGGACAAACAGGAACCAGCCTGAATGTGTCCCCGATGCTTATCTGTTTCTCTCATGACTACTGTCTCTGCTTTGGAAGTAAAATGCCACTTATTTTGACAGTCTTTCAGGTTAAAGTTTGTGACTCAGAGTCTGTGTAGCAACAATAAATAAATAAAAATAGCAGAAATGAGTCACACTTTAAGAAAAGTGCATTGTGGCTGTCTTGCAGAGTCCACCGAACAGCTCCTAACTTGTATGTTATATCATGTTTCTGTCATCTGTATAAAAAGTGCAGCTCACAGATACAACAGACTTGGTGTTACCATCTGTTGCTGTTTCTCTAGCTATGTACTGTATTTAAGGTAACAGGATTTGCCTACAAGAACATCTAATTCTCACGATTGAATACTCTGAGCCTTACCTGCAGAAGACCTGCTGCCATGATAACAGTATTTCTAAGAGATTGATGTTGGGATCAAATAAGTCTGGAGGAAGCAGAAGTTTACTGTCTTCAAGCCCAGCGTGGGATGCGTCACTAGTAGTAAGTGACAAGTATCACAATGAAGTGACTCAAATTGAGAAGATGAGGTTTTAAATAGTATATCACTGAAGTTTCTATGTTAAAAGTACCAAGAAACCCAACAGTGATAGCTAGAGTAAATTAGAAAATATACAAAACATATTTAATCTAAAATACAGTATGTCAATTTTTCTCGTGATGAGTTTCAATTAGTGTTGTTTTCATGTCCCCAGTGGTTAATATTTGTTAATATGGAAATCAACAGATGCAGCGCTAAACAAGTGCACACTCTTTCCAAATGAAGTATGCAGTATTTGTTCCTGTATAAAACTCCCTGTGACATAATTAAAAGCAAACATGCTTAGCTTTGCATAAACAATCAAAGCAAGAGAACAATCCTCTGTCCTATAAGGGAGGAACTTCCTTCTGATTTCCCCTACACTTGCAGGGATACTGTTATTTCACAGAAGGGGAAGTTGTTTTCATACTGAATCGGTCATTTTTCTTGTTCCCGATGAGTGCCTTGGTCCCCTTTTCCCTCGCTCTGCAACATTTCCTTATCAAAGCAATTTTGAAAAGTTACTTACAGTATTTGGCTTTATATCAAAATCTGTGTGAGATTCTGCACAGCTAATCTAAAGGTTGTGTGCTTAGCTTAGTTGGTTCCCAGCATAGCTCGGCCTGGCATGAGGTAACAGGGAGTGACCCAGCTGCAAACAAGGCCTCATTGCTGTCCAGGGGGGAATGAATACACACATAGTTTGGGGTGAGGGGTTCCCATGTCACAGCTAAGGCCATACTAATGTTTTGGGCATACTTTACAGCATATTTTTATTTCTGTTCTTCTGACAAGCCTCTTGACTCCTCAGAGACCTTTAATTCTTGGTCTCGCTGTGCTCACTGTCAATCTTCGCATCCCAGAGGGTCATTTTCTTCCATGAGAATATTGGTTGTGACAGTGTGATTCCCCAGTGGGATGGTACAGCATGGATCTTGACAAAACTCCATGGTGAAGCCAGAAAGGCATAGTTTTGTAGCTAAATGAAGTTAGGATTACAAAACGGGGAATTGTTTTGTACGGAGCCAATACTTGGTTCACTTTATGAACAGACTATGTCCCCTTCCGGGAGACCGGGGGAGTAGAAGGATGCATCACCTCTCCTTAGAACTGCTGCAGAACCTTGATCATATAGATGAGAGCATGAGGACTGATTAAGGGCCAGGATGTGCGTGAGACATCCTCTGATGTTCAGGAATTCCCTCATTAAAGAGAGTCATGTTGATTTTCAATAAGAATCAGCCTGCGGAATAAACAGCGGTGTTTCCGCCAGCAATTTCAAATAAACACACTTAATTTACCAAACATGGAAATGGGGCTGACAAATGTGTAAATGTAAAGATTTCCTGTGGATTTGGAGAAAAAATGTTTAAGGTCCCTTTATATATACCAGTCAGTATATGTCAGTTAACTTTAAGTAAGCTTAAATTTTTGTGCATATGATGTTCATATAGTATAATTTAGCTATAAATTGTCTTGTCACAAAATGTGAAAATGCCATGAACCTGAAATAACATCAAGCATCATGCATAAAGGTTAAATTTGAAAAATTCTCCCAGTTAGTTAGCCATAGTTTTTGTAACAGCCTGAATTGCAGTAATTAGAGAGGCCATTAACATATCTGTTCGATGTACTGAAAGGTTCAGTGCCTGGGACACATCAGGGTCCTGATTTTGTTGTTTTTCTTTCCCCTTCCCTGCTTCTCCCCCTTCTCATGTCTGACAAATCGTTTCCAGCTAATTTACGATGGTCGAACTGTGGGAGAACAATACCCCGTGGACGTAAGGCTGAGCAAGCTCTAGCACAGAGAAGAGCGAGGTGCTCACAGGAAACACTTGCTGAGATAACAAGATAGTAAGGAAGGCAGGGCCACTGAAAGGCTATGCAGAGGACTGCAGAGAGGAGGGGTGATTGATTATCGAGGAAAATGTTCATAGTGATAGGCTGAGCATCATGTGCAAATATTGTCCAATTCTTGAGCTTTAATTACATACATATTTTCTGTGTTTATAAGAATGTATAATTGTAAATCTGGGCCAGAACGAATAGATCTCCATCAACATGGTGTGGCAGCTTGGGTACAACCCTGCAAGGATGCAGGGAGTCACTTCCTATTCACACCTGATCATTTTTACTGTCTGTGCCTCTCGTGAGCATACACAATGCTCAGCGCAGCCTCTTGGTGAAAATACACATTTGATTAAAAAAAAAGTTGAGATGCGCATCTGTAGAGGTTGATTATATGTATTTAGCCCAGATAATCATTTTTGGATCTCATGTGCACCCTAATTACAGCTAGCACCTGTCCCTGGTCCACCTGCAGCCATTAACATGAATGCCAAGCAGCAATTTAACCATAATTATATCAGCAGGGAAAAGGAAGCATACTGCAACAGTACAACTCAGTAACTTTACTATTAAATATGCTGCTGTTTTTTTCATCATGCAAGGAAAACCATTGTCTGAATAGGATTCGTGGAATAATAAACTATCGGAAACAGGCATATGAAAACATTTGAACCCCCGCTACGCCCCCCTCATGCAAATCTGTGTTTAAATTTTGCCAGCTGGGTTAGGGTTAAGCAATACAGGTGACATGGAGGACAGCGGGATCAAGGTTATCAGTCAGGCTAATTGATGACACTACTTGTTTTCACTGAGCCCAAGTATAGGCAAGAGGAGGAAAAGGAAGGGAGCACAGCGACGAGCGGCCAGGAAAGGCTTAGGTTATTAAACTGATCCAGTGAGCCAGTCAGTCCCAGTGTGGTGAAGGGTATGTTTCTGCTCTGTACAGTCATTCTGGTGGGAAAGGAGAAACGAGGAAGTGACAAGCCCTCTTAAGATCAATGAGAGTGGTGGAAAAAGGAGTGGCCCAGGGCAGCCAATAGGGGCTGGGCCAAAGGAGGCTGCTGGGAGATAATGTAAGGTAAACAAGGAAACCACCTGATGTGAGTGGGGTCAGATAAATGCTCGGTCCTCCGTACAGGCAGGTGCTTCCTGAGTCCTGCTCTCTCAATCAGTTGAGCCTTGCTGCCCTCCTCACTTGCTTTCCTTATTCTTTTTTTTCGTTTTTCCAATCACAAAGAGCGTTCCTAAAAGTATAGTTCATAGCATGAAAGGAAGGTTTAAGATCAGTACACAACCACAGCCTGTTTACTTCACACTGGAGTCAAAAGCAAACTTTGAGGCACAGTAAAAATCAGAATGCATATAGATTCACTGTAATGATGACAATCAAACAGGCTGTAAAGATAAGATTGCTACTAGGATATCATACAGTGAATAATGGTATAATGGTAAGCATGTCTGCATGTTTTGCAGGGGTCAGTATGTGCTGATATGAAGACATTTACCTTTGAAAGAAACAGTCAAGTGAATACTGGAGATTGCAACGACTGAGAATACCTCTTCATACTCACCTCCATTTCTGCTCTTTATCTTTCTCTTTTGTTCTTTTTCACTTTGCTGGTTGGTCTGGGATTGTTCTGCGCTGTCCATTGAGGAAGGAAGTCGGTGTGAGAAAGTGCCTGTTTTTTTGGGACCAACAGGAATTGGCCTCATCACAAGCGGTTCCTTTTTTTGCCGTTGAAACAATGAACTGGCGTCACACCCCTCAACTGGACCTCGGCATTTCACATGGAAAAATGTTCCCAGAATTCCGCTCCCAGGCTCGGGGTAAGGCCGAGGATGGGGTGAGGGTGAGGGGGTGGGAGGGCGGAGGGTAACGGCTCTTAGAGGAGCGGGTGACAAAAAGTGAGCAGTGGACACTTCCACAACCTGGGAAAGACAAGTACAATTATCAGTTTGGTGCACCATCACGGCATTTTGACAAAAACACATCAAATCTTAACTCAAACATTCCTATCAGAGGTACTCCACATATTTAAAAGTATCTATGGCGCAATATAAAAATTACATCAAATTCTACTATCAGGCCACAGAAAGTTAATTAATTATTTTCTAACTTGTAGCATCACGCTAGCGTCTGACCATACAAAGTCTCAGAGAGCAGCATTGTGTGACAGGTCAGCTGAATGCTCCCCAGGGATTACATAAGCTTCTCAAAGCACCGTGTTTGTAATCAGCAGAGGGCACATAATACTGCTCTCTCAGAACCTTACAGACGTCAGACGAGCATTTTTTGAAAATGATATGTGTATTTTGCAGCAAGGCATTAATGAGTGTAACTTACATGGTAATAAAAATATACAATTTAATCCATTTCTGAAAATGTATTTAGGTTTTCATCACTTTGATAGAGGTTTTTTTCATGTTGACCTCGTGGAGGCTAAAAATGTACAGTACCCATCATAGCACAGATAAAATCAACTTGGAAATCACTACTGACTTATTTTGCCATGTTTTCTGAGAAGATGAGGACAATTATTAATTGTCTCTGTTGCGAAACATGTATCCTCTAAACCACTTATCCTTTTAAGGGTTGGAGCTGATCCCAGCTGTCTTTGGGTGAAAGGCAGGGAACACCCTCTACAGATCACCAGTTTATTTCAGGGCTGATATGTAGAGACAGAAAACATTGATTCGGATTTATGGTATTGTGGGTTGAAAAACCCAATCAATCTATGTGATATGTCTATTTTGTTCAGTTTATTTTCCACCTCGCATCAGTGATGGAAAAAGTGCACAGATATTATTATTATTAATGTATATGTTGCTTTAATGTTGGAGCTGGTAAAGTCAGTGCTAATATTAATTACTTAATGCTGAATGAAAATAACCAGTTAAAGTACAGTACTTGAGTAAATGTAGTTAATTATTTTCTAATACTGCCTCCCACAGCATAGTGCTGCAAAAAAATAAAAACAAGTTACTGGTGCTAGAATGTGCTAGGCTGCATCCATCACCATACTAAATCACCATGAATTTTATGAGAACACAAACTCTGAACAAAGAGATTAATTTACATGGCTCTGTTAATTAATCTAAATCCATTTGAAATGTTCCAGTTTTAAAAGAAAACATCAAAAAATCCATATGCCTGCATCAAGAAGCAGGATAACGCTGCTATTGTGTCATTACGTCAGTGGACAGCGATGAGAAATTGCTCGTCTTACACACACATTTTCCACATAAGGAAGAAATCAAATGTTTTAAATGCGGCCATTGCACCGTGAAACGTTTTTTTCTTTAATGATGGAATATTAAAGTATGACATCTATCCTATGAATATGGTCTGGAGAGCAAAAGGTTCTTGAGAGATGTCAAATATTGGACAGACACATGAAAATTGCCTATGAGAGCCAAATCAGAGGAGTAAGAACTGGGGCAACTTGGGACTCATGGGGTCAAGTTGGAACAACACTCCACAGCCATTAGGCCTGGCAGCGAAGGAGCTCCTCTTGCGCTGCAGAAATTAGGCCAAATGCATCACTGCTGCAGCCTGCTAGTTTAGACCTGTGAGAACATATTCATCACTGCACACATGAAGCCCATCTACACAATCTCAGCAGTGAAGACCCAACATCAATGAGCCTTTACTAGACAAACAGGCTGCACCCGGACTCCTCAACACCAGGATCCCACTGAGACAATTAATCAAACAGCACCTGGATAGCCCTTGCTGTCTCAGTGAGAGACGGTGTAAGTGTGGACAGAGTCCTAAATAATGTCAAACATGGCACAAAGCCCACTAACGTATTGGCCACAGAAACACAAACTGGCTGTGGAAACATATACATCTTCCATCTGTGCAGTACTTTACTGTCGATACCATGGCCAAAGCTTAAGTTAACTAGGATAACAATCACTCTGCACAAAAGGACTTGCATCTGTTGTTTGTCCTGCAGAGTGGAGATGGGTTTGTGTGTATGTACACAGTAAGCAGTTATGAGGTCAAATATAGTTCAACTAACTAAATGGAATCCAAACAAAAGGTCACATTTCACTCTGGTAGCTGCTGAAAGCTTCTGACAACACAAGTGAGTCTTCACACTCGCTGAGCCTTTAACCTTCAAAGACACACATCCATGTGCACTACCCTAAAACATAACACTCCCACGCACAGCACCAGTAAAACAAATTCCCAAGAATCTCTGTCCGTGAAATCGGAAGCAAAGGTAGGAAAGTGCTCGTGCATAGACCAAATGGGAAAAGGGCAAATAGGAATTTCAAATCATCGCAGGAAAAAACAACAGACCCTCCTAAAATACTTCTAGGTCTGTCTATATAAATAAACAATAATGTAGTGTAGTGTACTCTAGAGGTCATGTGCCCCTGCTCAGGAAGTGGAGCAAGAACAGCAGATAAGAGATCATTAAGTCTCAGGATAATTAAACCAGAATCACAGGCCTTTATCAAATCCTCCAACCAAATCGCAGCATCTAACAACATGGCATGCCAAGGTGAAATTACTAGATGTTAATAACATTGATGGTGTTCAGTGATTATGGTGAATTTCCCTGGAGGTGACTAAAACTCTTGCAAGATTAGATTAATATTGATGATTACTTTGATGAAAATTTCTTCTGACTCACAAAGCCAGGCAACTTCAATAAGAAACCATTAATGGGAGCTATATAAAACCGTGCCAGTGGCGCATCTGCTCATCCAAAGCCCCACTGTGTGGTGTATAAAGGGAGTGCACCTGTTCACACCTCACACTAACAGGTAGTGTGTGAACTGCAGTCCAATGAGGCCTGAAGGGTTTATAGGCTCAGGATGGTCATCCTGACTGGCTAACTGGTTTAGTTTTAACAGCCCTCTTCACACCAGCACGCTCTTCCCTCTCCTCCATTTATCTCTTTCCTTTTCCTGCTGTGAGGTTTTGTCTTGCGTAAAGCAGTGATGCTTTGACTCTGGCAAGGGAGGATTTCCTCAAGGCTACAGTAGCTTCTTCTACACACACACACACACACACACACACAATTAACCTTGTAATCACTCAAAAACTGCTCAGACACAAAAACATGTTTGGCTTTTATGTGCTGTACTGGGGTGTGTCCTTCACATTTCTTGAGTGCAACACAAACAGCAGTAACAGAGGAACAATGTTATTGCTACAATGTGTAAGTAGTAGGGAAGCAGCAGAAGAAGGTGCTCAGTTTTTTTGGCAATAGTCCAGCCTGTATCATTACGCTTATCCAGACCTCAGTCTTAATCCAATTCAAACTTTGTATTCTAACGTTTTCCTGCTCCAGAGCTGCACATTGTAACGGTCTGGTTTTCTGTTTCTCCTCCAGCTTTTCGTCACCAGCAAGATGCTGCAGGAAACTGAATCTGTGACCATAGTCCTTTATGCTCATGTTGTTCTTGTTTTGCATCAAGTCCAAAAATAAATACGTCACATTAAACGTCATCATATAAAAAAGGCTCCTATAGGAGGGAAATGCCTCCGCTAATATGTAAAAGGAAATGACATCATTAGGTTGGAGAGACAGATGCTTGTGGTCCCTAATGACAGTCCATCTGTCAAAGGTGGAGCTGTTCTATTAGGATCAATAGAGAAAGTGTAGTTGTTCATACTAGTTGGGGTAACCAGGGGAGGGGAGGTATGTGCTGCCTCTTGGCACATGGGCACACAGGCAGCTGTTACACATATCAGATCACCCCAGTCTAATTTATGCACTACAATCTGAGCAGAAGCCTTTAAAAAGTGTTTGGATGAGCTGTCATTTAAAGTTATAATGCTGCTGGTGTAGTGACACCGATCATCACAACATGGCATCAGAGGTCGTGAAGGCCTCCAGTGTGTTGCTGGTTGTGTTGTAAGGGTAGAGAAGTGCTGACATGGCAGTGTTTTGTCAACACTATAGCAAGAGGGTATCTGGAAAGTTCCACAACAGACGAGGTTTCACCTAAATGAATACAGGCATCCATATGAATTTTAAATTAGGTAATTTATTTACGAACAATGTGTTTTTAAAAGCCTGCAAACGTAGGCAGAAGCTGACCAGCAAGCTATTTACTATACTGCATATGTACAGTCATATTTTCTACTTCCTTCTCATCATACACACATAACGTTCCTGGGGAAATTAATTGTTTCCCAAATAAATGTCTTAAGTTAGTACAAGACAGCATGGTGCTGTGAGAGAAGAAAAACACTCCTTGCCTTCCTAATTGCAGCAGCAGGGGATTCCTCTTCCGATGGCGACATGCTTAGATGTCTCAGATCCATTGGCAGCGCACATCAAAAGCCCCATTGATTGGACAGACAGATTGGGGCATAGAGATCAAATGTGCTGTGAAGAAGTGTTAAACTGCTGTGCTTTAAACAGGGTAAGTTTCTGGACTAAAAGGGACCATCTGTTAGCACCGTAGCTAATTTCCATGGCATTTGCCCAGATTGTTGATACCACTGAACACTGGCCAGAGTGGCCCCAAATCAGGACACATAGCGCACTGAATCTGTGTGGTCAGATCAGTCTAGTAAAAATAGAAACAAATATTATCATTAGTAAAGTGACATAATCACACTACAGTCAATATTTTTGCATCTGTCTCTATGTCTGTCATCTTATACTTGTCTCATCAGGGTCACTGCTATAGTCATTACCAGCCTTTGCAAATGAACAGTAAATAAATATTGGCATTTCCAGAGGACAGTGTAATTTTATAAGGTCTTCGACTCGTGAGGGATACAATAATCTCAGTGTGTTTTGGAAATAATAAGTATCAACAGTTTGCTGGTGTGACTGTTTTGAGTAAATGTGTTTTGAGTTTTTTTGTCTCGTAGAATTGAAAAATTCCAAATTCTATGACCAAGGGCCACTGAAACTGGACCAGCATTTTTGATTGGATTCAATTATTAGTATTTTAAAACATTAACAGTGTTTTAATCTATAACTTATAAAGGATGTTGAAAAGCCAGGGATTCATGGGAACACACATTAGTCAAACAACTGCAGCTTCTCATAAACACTAACTTGCCTAGTAAGTCTGAGCTCACAGATACTTTCATACCTATTTATTTCCCAATCAAAATGTTATTTTTAGCATGTGGGTGCCAGCTAAAAAGCCATTAAGCAATCAAAAGTCACCTTTCAAAACACTGTCACAAAGAAAAATGATGTCCTGCATGAGGCTGCAGATGGAACTGTGGTGGGCCGATAACTGTTTCCAAGGCTGTGTTTACAGAGCAACAAAGCAGAAAAGAGTCTGCTAGATTATTATTTGCATTGGCCAAGAGTAAATAACCCATAAAGAGTAGAATATCAGGCAAGGTTTTCTGTCTATTTATATTTAGAAAAGCAAAATAAAAGACTTGATAAAATCAGGAGATTAATATGTAAATATTAAGAAAGCTTGGTGAGTGCATCATCACACTGACGTTTCTCCACATTTGATCCAAGCCTGTGTTTTCCTTCATGCTGCACCAAGAAGGTCAATCCAAGAATTGCTGCTTGTTTAGCACAGTCTAAACCTTTACAAGGAATTGTAACCTGAGCTACAGTCAGGAAACCTTATCCATAGCCCATCAAATATTAAAGTGTATGGATGTTTTGGTGTGTATGAAGGAAGGCAGGAGCACCATTAATCTGTATACTTGTCCCTACAGAAGAGATGTGGCTCTAGATTACATATAAACCAGTAAGATGCCTCACAGATAAGTGGCTTAGAGTAATTTTATAAATAAAACAGAACACGGATAAAGGGTTAAATCACTGTACAGAACTACAGTGATCATCCACAGGATCTGTGATTCAGTAGTGGAAACACCAAACTCGACTCAGCTCCAGACTTGACAGGCCATTGTCTCTGCCCTGAAGAGCAACCTCAAAACCTATAAGTCAAAGGTGAGGGTTTTGACATGAAGCCATCACATCAAGCAAGCTGTCCAGAAATCTTCGTGTCCAGGGAACGGTTCCGAAATCCTGTTCCCTCACTGCCTCCAGACCAGTTGGCCTGCTGCAGGGGTGATAAAAGTAACAATGCTTGTGCCCAGCAAGAGTTTACATGTGATAAAAATGTATGTGGTATTTGAATTTATTTGCACAGCAGTCTTTATATACTGTTTTGAGTTCATTTTTCTTTCCTCTCTTGGAACAATAATATACAGAAGAAAGCGTTTGCAATTGGCAGTAGTGGAAGTTAGTTCAACAAACACTAATAGGATACAATCTTTGCTTTAATTTATACAAATGGGTTTTCAATTGAGGGCATTATGAGTTATGATGCTAAATAAAGTGCCCGAACAGCTGGGTGCTTGCGCTTGTTATTGTATTTGTCTAAAGCATAATAAACAGTAACTTGAAGTAACTTTTCCTCTCTCACTGAGCAACACAGTATATGCTCGTGCGTGTTTCTGTATGTCTGCCCAAACGATAACTATCCAATTATCAAAACAATAACATCAGTTCAGGGCATGTGGAATATGTAAATATTTCCCAAGAAACACAATTACACTGATATTCATCTCAAACTTTTACTTGTATTTTTCAGTTAACGCGCCAGTTTGGTGGAAAACGCGTGTTTGTGTTTGGGATGTGAATCCATTATAGTGCAGCTGTGGCTGTTATCTCCCTCAACAATTTCTTTTTTTTTTTCTAAAATAAACACAAGAAGAGAGAATGCTGCGAGATCAGAAGCGCACATGGTGCAGCCAAACGCGTAAAGACGCACAGAACCCCAGACAGCTACCACAGTCTTAACAGTCTGTTAATACGAATTTAATTATCTCTAATGGCAAACATTACATTGAATGGATGTTTTTATTGGTATGTAATATAATCATAAATTAATATAACCTGGTCTTGCAATATCTTTTCATTTCGTTTTGTGTTAGGAGTTAATCTGCATGCGAACCGCTGAAAGTTGCGTTTATCTGAGCCAAGTGAGGCAAAACACATCCCCTGTAAAATTGTAATGGATGTTGACGACATTTTAAGCAAAACGAAGGTGGAGAAGAGAGTGGGCGGTGTTTACTGGCTGATAGTGTCCGTATTGACACTACACTGCGGTATATAAGCCGAGGGGGACGTCAAACACCCTTCACTGGGAGTCAGAATGCGCTGATGCTCCGCCACATGCTCGCATCACTGTTGGCAACACAGGTCTCGTATCGGCACAGAAAACTAACACAACATCTGACCGGCACGATGGATGGGCAACATAAAGACCGCAGAATGACTCACTTGTGGATATTGACGTTACTGATATTTGTCTAATCTCTAGCACTGGATAACTCGGTCTTTTCCAACTTCTTCTTCTGGATACGGATTGTAGAGCTGGATCTTGTCCTGTAGGCTTCAGAAGAAGGATTATATTTATTCTGATCCCTTTTTTTGTCGTCACTCCGTTTTTGCCAACACCACTTGGAATAGGAGCTTTTGTGGGAGGACAGGCTGATTTTTGTAAGGATACGCACTTCAAACTCTAAAGAATGGCCGTTTGGTTTACCTCTATCCTCGCAATAGTTATAACATTATTTACTCAGGTATATATTTTTTATCTTTACAACCAGGAAAAATATTCTAAAAAAGATGTTGCATTTTTTTTCTGTGCTCACTATTTGCTTCCTTTTAGGTTTTGGGATCAGGTGTGTTCGAGTTAGATCTCCATCACTTTCAAAACACTAAAGGTTTGCTGGCGAATGGACGTAGTTGCAGCATGACCGGCTGCCGGACTTACTTCACGGTTTGTTTGAAGAACTTCCAAACCGTGGTGTCTCGTGGAGACTGTGTATTTGGTAACGTCACCACATCTGTTCTGGGCACCGACTCCTTCAGCATCCAACGGGACGCCAGGCTGCGCCTGCCGCTCAAGTACACCTGGCCGGTACGAACATCTGTCCTGTCGTGCGAAAAGCTTCATACACTTTTATTATGAGACCAAACTGAAACCACTATGATCATCACCTGAAAATATAAAAATGAAAAAACTTTGACTTTCTATCAATGACAAAAACACTTTTAAAATATGTTGAGAAAATCGCAAATACTTAGTTTTTATTATTTTAAGTAACGCAAAACTACTTAGGCTGCTGTGGTGTTACATATGTTATTGATGATTATGACGTCATATACATGTTATCTTTATATAAAAGTCAATTTACTGATCCGCTTCTTACTTCTCCCCCTGTCACGTTCACACTGTGCGTAGAAACAATAGAGTGCAACTATATCAGCATTCATCATCATACATTTTCTTCTTGGCATAATTTAAGTGAAATTATTTTATTATTTTTTATAAATGATTTTATAATGTCTCTGACCAACAAGGCAGCTACATCAGTGTATCAACGAAACATGCCTGGAGTCACTAGTAAACTCATATTTAGTTTGTTTTCCGTTTTTGACTTGTCCGTGTCCTTATCTTGTCCCTACAGGGTGCTTTCTCGTTACTTATCGACGCCCGGTATTCTCCTGAAGCGGACCCACCTGGAGGTGAGGCGATGCACTCCTGTCTATCCTCCACTAGATGGAGCCACGCCGCGTGTGGCCTAATTGACTTATCGTCCCACTTTTTAATCAGCACCCTCAATTAACCTTTTTAAAGTGGTGACAAATTCATGTGGCATTTTCAGTATCATGGATAAATGTTTGTTAGGATGTGCTATGAGTCACAAACAATCCCTTACAATCACATCACTCCAACACAATCGCACTTCCCCTGTTTCATTTTTGGCATACATGGGAGAGCAGACAGACTTAGATGAGAATATTAGGTGTTGCCAAAAATCCCGTGACAGCCTCTTCCTGGATTTTACACCTTTTTTGTTAAATCCTTCATAACACGGGACTAATGGTCACACTTGAAGGGAAGAGGAAATTTCATTGTAGGTTACAGATTGTGTAAACTAAATAGGCTGCTAGTTAGATTTATTTTATAAACGCTATCATAAACTGATGTGGACCTAACCTTTGTAGAAATAATTCTGTTCTGATCACCTCCATGTTTTCCTTCACAGATACCACCAACCCTGAATTCCTGATTAGTTCTTTCGCCATCCAAAGACAGTTAGAAATAGGGAATGAGTGGACTCAGGATGTGCAGGGCGGGACGCAGACGGAGCTGCGGTACTCATACCGCCTCATCTGCAAAGAAAATTACTACGGGGACACTTGTTCCAAGATATGCGCTCCGAGAGACGATCACTTTGGCCACTACACCTGCACGTCTGACGGGCAAAGAGCCTGTCTGCCGGGATGGAAGGGAGACTACTGCCAAGAACGTAAGGAAGAGTCACTTCACCATACGGACGCTTTTCTTTGTGCTAAAAGGTTACAAGGCCAAATAAAGGTGCTGCTCTAATGAAGTGGGCCTAAAATTAATCTACTGATGAATTATTAAATGATGCACACAAACATAAAATAAAATGATTACGTAGCGTAAATCATTTAGATCCAAACCTCACGTTTGTGATTTTTTTCTGCATAGCTTTCTCGTATTCTTCCGGTAACATTTAGTTCTTTAAACATAAGGCTAAATAAGAGCTTTTAATCCCGGGCGGTGGTCGCCCAGCAGCACGCGCCGGGGTTAATCGCGGCATTATCGCCCGCCACGCGCCACTAAATTGCGGGGCTCTATTGTTGAGGCGGTGCAGGGCAGCAGCTGCACGCGGGGCTCGAACTGCCCACCGACAACAATGGGGCAGCTGTCCTGCTTTTTTTTTTTTTTTTTTCAGAACAAGCATCTGCTCCGCTCTAACCAACTGTTTAACACCACAAAAACCATGCGAAATCAATGTCACATACAGAACAGGCGAGGCCTTATTATTGTTTTCTTTGAAATGGTGAGGTAACAGGTTTTATTGTGCAGGGAAACACATTTACAGGTGATAAAAGCCGCATTAGCAGCTTGTTATAAAGACTAAATTTGAAACTTCAAGTACTTAAACTGTCTTATTTTTCTTTTACAGCCATCTGTCTTGAGGGCTGCAATCAAAAGAATGGAAACTGCACATTACCTGGAGAGTGCAAGTAAGTGTTCGCTTGTATGTTCACTGTCTACTCACTGTCCTTTCATTTAATGTTCAGCTCTTTTCTCTGAAACATTAAACAACAATTACCAACTATTATAACACTATTAGTTTAGCGATTAGCTTATTCTGTTGTAATATATGTATAAATAATTTTTAAGGCTATTAAAACTATGGAGGTAAGTCTGTGAAGATTCTCAGTCATCCAGGTAAAGTTGTCTGAAGATTGAGTCATGGCAACTGGACTTCTTTCTTCCAAGTAGACTTGGAAGAAAGAAGTCCAGTCCAGGTAAGGTTTTCTCTCTGTCACAATGTGAACATAACTGTTAATGGGTTTGCACCAACAGTCATGTTGTTATGTTTTTTTCTTTAATGCAGATGCAGAGAGGGCTGGCAGGGACTCTTTTGTGATGTGTGTAAACTACACCCGTCCTGTAAACATGGTACCTGTGAAGAGCCGTGGCAATGCAGCTGCAAAGAAGGCTGGGGAGGCATCTTTTGTGACCAAGGTGTGTAACGACCACTTTCCCTAAAAAAGCACAATAAAGATATGGCACTGGATGAAATGTTAGTACTGTAAATAAAACATTAAAACGTGGTGTTTTTTTGGTTCCATTCCTTTTGGTTTCCAACCATGTGTTACAGATCTGAACTACTGCACCCATCACAAACCCTGTGCCAACGGGGCCACGTGTCTGAATACAGGCCATGGCAGCTACACCTGCACCTGCCTGCCAGGCTTCACCGGGGTTAACTGTGACTCACCAGTTCGGGAGTGTGACCGCCAGCCCTGTCACAACGGAGGCCACTGCCTGGTGAGTTCAGAAGTCTCCCTCTCTCCTTTCCCACAACACAAGCTTTCCTGTTTTTGTTTTTGCCTCAGTCTAGCTGCTAGTCCAGGAGGATGCTATCGATTGTCAAGTCAGTAGATGACCCAGTTCACAGACTGTGTACTGTAAATAGAATTCATACTAAGGATAATGGGGTTCATTGGAGCAGCCGTGAACAGGATATGATAAGAAAACATCTGACAGGGAGCTTTTGGATAAACTTTATATCTTTTCCCTGCAGGACTCTGAGAACGGCTATGAGTGTGTGTGCCCGCCGGGGTTTGAAGGCACACACTGTGAACACAAGATGCTGACTTGTGTGGATACACCCTGCTTTCATGGTGGCAAGTGCAGAGAGAGGGATAATGGGCATAATTACATATGTGAGTGTCCAGCAGGATACACTGGACTCAACTGTGAGAAGAAGATGGATAAATGTACCTCACTGCAGTGTGCCAATGGTAACACATCATTCTATCTAAATAAAACTAATCTTCCCTTTCTGCATATTTGTTATTGTTTTATACAATGGGGCAGTTTCTATAAAGCTTTTCTGTTTTGCACAGGTGGACATTGTGTGATCCATGGTAACCTCCGACTGTGCAACTGTCGCTCAGGCTTCACAGGACAGCGCTGCGAAACGAACATCAACGAATGTGCCAGTAGCCCGTGTGCAAATGGCTCCACCTGCATAGATCGTATCAATGATTACACTTGCACCTGCCCTCCAGGGTACACAGGCCGCCACTGCAACGAACCTACAAACCGCTGCACCTCTCAGGCCTGCCTAAACGGAGGCACCTGCACCATTGGAGCTAAAGGCCAGCCTACATGCATCTGCCCTGCCCATTACAGCGGCCCCCAGTGCCAGTCTAATGATAAGACCCCCAATGACAAGCTGAGCTTGGTAGCCATCAGTTTAGGTGTGGGTATGGTGGCTGTTCTGGTGCTTTTGTGCATGGTAGTGGTGGTAATACGTCACATTAGGAAGCAGAGAAACAACAAGAAAGACTCAGAGACAATGAACAACCTCTCCAAGGTGGACTTTCAGAAAGAGAACCTCATCTCTACTTTGGAACTCAAGAACACCAATAAAAAGGTCGATGTGGATGTGGATTGTCCCAGCAACAAGTCTAATCACAAGCACCTCAACCACTACCACCTGGACTATAATACCTGCACGGGGTACAAGGACGAGCTGTCCATTTTGGACAAAGATGAAAACTGTGAAAAGACAATAGAAGACAAAAAGCAATTCAGTAGAATGTATAGGTAAGTGCACATAACAAGACTAAATTATCACTTTTATTATATTTTACTCTATCAGAAAGATTTAAATATGCTGATTTCAACATTTTGTTCTCATTAAATGACATTTATTATTCTTATTTTTCAGTATAAGGCCCGAGTGTAGAATATCAACAATATGTTCTTCCAGAGATTCAATGTACCAGTCTGTCTTTGTAATAGCAGATGAGAAAAATGAATGCATCATAGCAACTGAGGTAATATTTTTCATAATGAATCAATTTTCATGTTTCTGTAGAATCTTTATTATTATTGTCCAGAAATCTTTTTGTTTTTCAGATGTTCTTTGCCGCTGAAACAGTCACTAAGTGTTTCTATCTCTTTTTCTCCAGGTATAATAAATGTCATCATTTGATTATCTGTGGACTGTTTACACGTGTGGAGAGACTGGGATTTATTTAAATGGAAGTTGCTGCTCTTGAAAACTTGATAACTGGATGGAGCTGATGTGCTCTTCGAATGCAATAGAACTAAAGCTACTAAACTTTGTGCGAATGTAAAGACTGAAACAAGACTGCAGGAAATAATGAGCAAATCTGACAAGTGGATGCGCC
Organism: Ctenopoma multispine; assembly: GCA_034779795.1. Classification (NCBI taxonomy): domain Eukaryota; kingdom Metazoa; phylum Chordata; class Actinopteri; order Anabantiformes; family Anabantidae; genus Ctenopoma; species Ctenopoma multispine. The sequence goes on from JAUYWH010000004.1 coordinate 11,089,344, forward strand.
TTTGATGGTTTTGAGTCAAACTCTTATCTGCTTCCTTCAAGTTCACCCATGGGCAATAGGCCTGTTTTTTGATTAGAAGAAGAGGACTATCTTGGTGTCCTCCTCTCCACCGTCTTGCAGTAATCAGCAATCAACCAATCAACTTACTGCCAACAAACTTGTGGAAGGAGAAAGACTTTTCTGTTCTTTGTGACCTGCAATGTGCTATGCAAACAAAAATCTAAATTGTGCTTTATCAAAAAAACAACAGCAACAAAAACTACTGAAAACGGTTCGTTTTTGAAGTATATTTAATGGTTAGCAGTTTTGCAAATTAAATCCGTTTTTATAAAGAATGTATGCAGCCTAGATCACAATGCCTTATACATGTTTTTAAGAGAAAATTGTGCCCCGCCTTATCTTGGTTCCTTTGCACAGCAACATGGAGGTAGTATAAAAGGTCAAAAGATACAATATGCTATAGCACCATGCAGGGAAACTCATGATAAAGCCTTGTTTTACTTTATGCAAGGTCACCTTTAAATATGGACAAAGAAAAGGGACTACTGTACCAAGGACACCTTCCATGGAAATTACTGAACCAATAATGTTATTTTGTAAGATTAGTATTTCATTAGTAATTTAAGATTATAAAGCACTGATCTTTCTCTTTCTATGTTTTATAAGATTATTTTGTATATACTGTATATTTATATGTTAAGATTAGAAGTATGAATTGTACATCTTTTTTTAAGTCGATGCCCCAGAAAGGTGAATTTATTTTTAAAGTGTTGTTTGTGTTTTATGTTATTATTTTTTGCTATAAAAAAGAAACAATGAATACATATCTGGTACACAGTTTGTCTGTTGGTCTTCGATGGTTGAGTGTACATGTGCTCAAATAGAGAACTACTCTAATTTAAGTGTTGGAATCATTTAAAACTTTATTTTGTGTCAGCTGGTATTAAAGTAAAATCATTGTTGATAAATCCAGTCAGATTTTACCAGATAGAAATTCCAATGATTCCATGTAAATGTCCATAAGCTCTGTTTGATGTGAAATCAATGTGGTAGCAATCAGTCAGTGGAAAGCATTGTAATTGTCAACATTATGAGAAAATCCAAAAACAAAAGGACACATAATCAAAGAATCTGTATGTGAAAATAAAGATTCCTCGTGGTCTTTCTACTGAAGTTGCGATGTATGAGTGGGATGTGAAGAATTTATCACAATATGCTTGTCCACGTGTCATTGAGAGGCACATGCTTCAGTCCCCCACTACTGAAGCATGTGCAAAGCAAATAGGGGCCCCACAGCCCAGCCACTGTCAGAACCCCCAGGAGACATCTCTTACATGTAATGTGTCATCAACTCTTTAGATTAAGTCATGAATTGAGCTGTGTCTTTTACTACCACTCGGGGGCAGTAATCTATATGCAACGTTTCAAGAAAAGGAGTTTCTTCGACTGGATCATCTCAGCTCTTTAAATATCTCGTACACCAAGTGACAGTTCAGGGGACACGTTAACTCAGGCAGTTGTTCATAAATAATCAGCCTGCATGGGCACAATGCAGAATACAGACACGTAAGCAGCTTAAGACAGCACAAATAAAACTGTCGCGGCTTTTTATAGGTAAGGTGATTATCTGTTGGACTATCGCTGACTACTTAACAGCCAGGGGTGAAATTGGTGCTCCCATAGTTAAAAGGGGAATAAACTGGTAGTGACAATACAGATTTCTACGTGTGTGACCGTGATTATGTAAAAAAAAATATAATAAATAAATAAAAAACTGAGAAATGAAAAAAAAAGAAAGAGAAGAGATATAGTAGGAACTGCAACCTACAAGCTGCTCTTGTAGTTGCCACATAGGTTTTCCAGACCCAATGCTGATTGGTTTATCAGTTTAGTTTAGTTTAGTTTAAGCCCGCCCATGTGGGATTTCATTGGTCGAGACTGCCTCCCCGCTGACGTACTGTGAACAACAAATACACGTGTTTATTAAGGTACAGAAGGGAATCAGAAAACACAGCTACACACCAAAACAGTGTTTTTTTACCAAACTCCGTATATTCCCAGGTGCTTCGCTTTCTGCGGGGTGGCAGAGAGGTGAGACTGGACGTTTGCCTTCAGCACTTTACTAATGTGTTGGAATGTGATTTGGAGGACACAGCTAAACAAATTAGGAACCGGTGAACAACTACGCGTTGACAGGAGCGACGTCATTGTGTCTTCTCGTGTTTAGCCAAGTGACTGCAATGAAACCTCAAGATATTCTAAAGGAAAAGAGCAGCCTGTGGATATTTGGATATGGTTCATTAGTGTGGAAACCGGGTTTTGCTTTCAGAGGGTGTAAAATCGGTTACATTAAAGGATACAAAAGGCGCTTCTGGCACGGAGATGATTTTTATCGAGGGGACAAAGAAAATGTAAGTTTTGTACCTGCACTTGCCACTAAAACATTCATCCATCTACTATCATATTGTATTTCTCTTAAATTACGCCAGAAACGTCTGATGACTTTCTGATGATTTAAGTAGTTCGTTTAAAATGTGTATGTGTTGTTTTAAAGTATAAATATTGAAGGTGAAAACTTGTTGCTCTCCACAGCCAGGCAGAGTGGTCACACTAGTGGAGGATCAGGAGGTAAGTGTGCCCTTGTTCTTAAAGTACCCAGTCTGCTTGCATACTATATGCACCATGCTACAGTGAATAGTTTTTTCCCCACATTCCTTTTATATGCTCACTACAGTATCTCCATTTCATCTGTTTTCCCGGCAGGCTTCTACATGGGGTGTGGCGTATGAAGTGACTGACACCCAGGTTGAAGAGTGCCTTCAGTACCTGAACATGAGAGAGGTTGTGCTGGGCGGATACATAATAGAGACAGTGGAGTTTATCCCTAAGGATAAAAGTCAGTGTCCGCTGCTGGCTCTCGTCTACATCGCTACTTCTGACAACCCCATCTACCTCGGCCCAGCCTCGGACTTGGAGATTGCCACCCAGATTGCCATCTGCAGTGGCAACACGGGCCACAATATTGAATACCTTGTCCGCCTGGCAGAGTTCATGAGGCTTAACTGTCCAGAGGTGAAGGATGAGCACCTCTTCTCAATTGAAGCAGCAGCTTTGAACATTGTCCCTGACTGTGGGGGGTTTAACCCCCCAGACCAAAAATCTCCACTGCCGGGGATTGTATAAAAGATTACACTAGGGTGCTATGTGTCATAAAAATCTAATAATAATAACCAAATATCTTATTTTACTCAGCATGAACTCAGCTTCTCTAGTTTTGACCTATGAAGACAGACAGTTACCACTTACTGTATGCAAACCTGAGAAGCATGTGATGTTCAAAAGGTTAAACTAAGAGATTACTTCTCCTCCTTCTCCTTCGTATACTGTGTAGGCCTAGAATTAAAATAATATTTTAATAAAAAACATTAAAATCTACATGAGCTAAATGGTGTTTATGCTTTTCCATGGTTTCCATGCCTGTATGCTCTATCACATACAGATCCCCCGTTCCTCACACTCCCACATCACGTGCCTGAGGAATGTACAGCTACAGTGTCTGCCTTATAGAAATGCTGACTGCACAGCTGTTGACTACACAGGACAAGCAGGTTTTAGGTTTTCATACATGTGCTCAAAAATAGAGCTGTCCGAGCTGTGCTCTGCAGTTCTTGAGTTTGTGTCTCAACCAGCAGGGTATAAAAGCATTTTGTTTCATGATGCCAGGCACAGCGGTGGTCCATCATTTAAAATTCTTGTTGTGCAACCAAGCATTCCTCAAACCCACAGAACTGTACTTAAAGATCTAGTTTGGATTACAATGTTCCCAAACACAGCATGCAATACAAACACATGTATGATAAATCAGTTTATGTTATTTGGGTGTTGTACATTAAAATATATACACATTTTACACAGCATAAAAAATCAACAGGACTACATGATGAAAAAATTCTGCATCACACGTCCAGTAATGTCCTGTGCTGCTGGTGTTAAGAGTAATCTGTGAATTGTATACAGTCCATTGCAGAGGAAACCACAAACCAGGGAGGACTGCCTTCCCTTACAGAACACACAGAACATATAGAGGGTTAGCTGAGCGGTGGGATGCAGTCAGACGTTCCTTTCCATATGTGTAAACTCGATCACGTTGCAATAACGTGCACATGTCAGACTTACACATAGTGTGATTTTATCCACTGAGGCAAGCTCAGTGCAATGTACTGTACAGTCGAATGACATACTGTTCTACTTTCCAAGAACTCAGCCTAGAACTAGGGCAAAGGTTTGAGCTACAAAAGCACATGGGAAGGAAACATATACTTTTCTTTTGTAAAGCAGAAAAGATGACCAAGCATGGATAGAAGGTCTCCAAATCACTCTGACCTATCATTACACAGAGCACTATGTCCAGTGGCCTTTTTACAATGAACAACAATAAAACTGATATACACCACATATAGTATCTAAGTGCTGTACAGTGCAGTGACCTTTTGAAACTACAACTTTACTGGAGAATTAAAAGCAGAAAATGCTCCTCTGCTGTCTGAGACACAGTGTTTCGCTTTTTAGTGATACTAATGAAATAATTCTGTTTGAGAGGCAGACAGTTGTGAGTCAACACCACCACTGCCAAATGCCTGCGGGATCTTAAAACATGACATGGTGGCACATGATACTCACAACCAGTCCTGGTAAAAGTAGGTCACGAAACAAACAAAAAAATAAATCTGATGATTCAGAGCAGCTGGTATCATCTTTCCTCCCAGTCCACACCCTATAATTATTTTGTTTTCTCCATTCTTTGTTTGTGTTTTTTGTGAAATGCCAGTCAAGAACAGCTAATTTTAACTAAGAGCTCACAGTTGACCTTCACATCTTTTAATCTGATGACATTTTGTTCTTTCTCTGTTCTTTATTGTCACAATAAAAACATCTAAAACATATAGTCACTAGACAGTTACCACAGTGTAAAGCAACATGGAGCTGCCCCAAACATCTGCTACGCTACAGTCCTGCTTTAAAGTTTGTGAACTTTTTAAAATATTCCCTATTTTTTTCTGTATAAATATGACCTATAATCTAATCAGATTTTCACAAGTCATTAAACTAGATAAAGGGAACCCAACTGAACAAATAAGAAACTACACTTGTTCATTTATTCAGTGTGGAATATGATCTAATTTTAATATTAATGTCTTGTCTTAATATTTAGGTGACAAAAGTATGTGAAACTCTAGGATTAACACTTACTAAGCTGAGTTCCTCTCCTCCTTTCCACTTTTTACATCATTGTATGTTATTAACTTTGTTTCTTCTCTCTCCCCTAGTTGTGCTTCGTTATATCCCTCTCTCTCTCTCTCTCTCTCTCTCTCTCTCTCTCTCTCTCTCTCTCTCTCTCTCTGTATCTTTCTTCAGGTATCCTCGACCCTGGAGCTGTAGTTGCTGGGCCAGCCAACCTGCTCAGTGCCTCGTCTGCTGCTCCTTGTAGTTGTATTGATCTCTGTTGCCCCAACTGGTCGAAGCAGATGGCCGCCCACCCTGAGCCTGGTTCTGCTGGAGGTTTCTTCCATTAAAAGGAGTTTTTCCTCTCCACTGTTGCCTAAGTGCTGCTCAAGTGGGACTGTTGGGTTTTCTACATTACTTAGTGCCCTAATGCGACTTGTGTTGTGAAATGCCGCTATAAAAATAAAGCTGAATTGAATTGAATTGAATTAACCGCGGAATAACTTCTTCCTAGGCAGAGATGTATAAAGTACACAAACAAACAAACAAACAAAAAAAAAAAAAAAAGAAAATACTCCAGTAAGGTACAAGTAGCTTAAAATTGTATTTAAGTACAGTACTTGAGTAAATGCACTTAGTCACTTACCACCTCTGAATCTAGGACATTTGCAGTGGTTAATATCAGTATTTATGAATTCACAATTCAATCCAACACCGAACAACAACGGTGTGCAAGGATATCAACCAGCAGCTCTAAGTTGAAGTTGTTCTGTTGCGAGACAAAAACTCTCAAGGAAAATGTCCAGGGCTGATAAACATTTGCCAGAGCTGTTTAGATGAAGTTGTTGTTGTAAAAGAGAGTCACACCAGTCAATGAAGGCATGGTTTCACATACATAACGTGCATGAAAAAAATGTTGATTAGGTCATATTTATATAGAAATGAAGAAAATTCTAAAGGGTTCACAAACAAGCACCACTGTATAAAAGTTATTAAAATGTGTTAATTGATTAGGCATTTATTTATTTATTTGCAGTGAAAGATCAGGTATTCTGCATTAGAGCATTACAACTTACCCTGACACCTGTCATTAGCACTACAATAAAGACAAATCAGTAAATGGCCCTTACCACAGTGTAAGGGCTCTTTGGAGAGGTGCAGAGGGAATATGAGACCGTGGGGGTAACCAAGCTACAAGATACCTAACCACATAGGAAGTTCCAAACTTCAAGCTCCATATGTCTGAGTTTTTTATTCTTTTTTTCCCAATAGTTATACTTTAAAGCCAACATAAAAGCAATCTATTGCTATAAAAATGAAAATACATATACATGAATACTATAAATGCTCTGTATGCACTTTGAACCCCTAATCAATATAAGGGGTTAATTAATCTATCAAGATGTCGTAAATACACACAATAACGCAAAGTCACGACTGAGGTCATGTCCTCTGGATTTGCATTTAGCCTATCACGACCCTGAACAGTGGTCAGATCCCCAAAAAAAATTATTACTACTTGTGCTTTTTGGAACCTCCATCTGCATGTTAATGTGCACTCAGGCTGAACCCTGACCTTCGACCTTGACTTGCTCAGTACAGGGCTGAAGGTCACTCTAGAAGTGTGTTAAAAAGAAAGTGATTCAGCCACTAATGGAGTCCATCCACTTGAGAGCCCTAGCCCTCTACAAATGTGAGGTCAGTTCTGTCCATTGAGGGCCACATCACCCCTCTCTGGTCTGCTGCCAATGGACAAGTGCTGAGTGGACATGAAAGCTACTTCACCACAAGAGGAAGACTGCCTATTATTACGGCGCAAATGACAGCTAATGATTTGGCAATAAACCACATGTCCTCTTTCAAACCACAATCAAAGTAATATGTAATGTAAAGTGCCTTGAGATGACCTTGTTGTGATTTGGCACTATATAAATAAAGCTAATGCTTCACATGTTATATAATTTACTAAAAGAACACATTTCATAATAGCCAGATCAAAAGACTGAATCTGGTTTCAGTATGAGCTGCAGCTCATCTTGTTTCATGATGTAGAAGAAAAAAAAACACACTCATCCATCACTGTGCAGTGATAAAAATTATTATTTAATCCTTTCATCATCACCAGTGGTTGATGTAAAAATTTCTTCTTCTCATCCAAACAGGACATGACTCACACCCAATGGGTCTTTTAATCCAATCTGTTCAGAGCAGGACTGGGGACTAAACCAGGCTTGACAAAATTAAAACTGCAGCCAGAGAGCTACCTCCTGTTTCATTAGTCTGTTCTATCCCGGAGGAATGGCCCTTCTTCTGTTCTTAATTTCATTTCCCTAATCTCATTCACACTCAAACCCACCACAGCTGCATTGGCCTGGTTTAGAGGTGTCAGTTCCTGAGGGAAGATGGTTCAGTGAGCACATCTCTGAGTGAGGATTTTAACTAAAAACTTTAAATAGTACGAGTATTTTGACATTTCACATAGCAGGTATTTTTTGTTTTATATTATACAAGACTGGAGACCAAACTGTCCCTTTTACTGAAAGCATATTTGACTTGACAGTAGTATTAAGGGGAGGAGAGGTAGCACCGTGACCATATGCTTCCTGCTCTGCTTGGTAGGAATTGCCAGAAAACATCCAGTCCACATTCACTAAGCAATGCAAACTTGCTTGCCTGTCAGGCCTCTTGTCAAAACAATCGATTACAGAATGGAAACATTGCGTCTTGATTTAATTGACACACAAAGACACAACTGACGCAACTAGTGTAGCAGACAGTACCACAGAATGATTGAGCAATTTAATGAAGATGTATTTACCATATAGTCTGCTTACTTAGGGAATGACGTTATCTTTCGGTCAGGGCGTCAAGACATGCCAAAAATAAAATCATTGTGTAAGATTCCCGTCACAAGAGCCACACCAGAACTGGTTTGAGAGTTAGGTGGCTGTGACACGTAGACAACATGAGAAACAACCACAATGTCATGAAACTAACCAAGAATAATAATAAGTGGGCTGAATCTGTTTCTCCCAGTATGTGTTGTAATCAAACTTTATTATTTGGGATGCAAAAGATCTTTCTGTTGTATGTGTAATAATAATGTATTTCAATTTTAAAATCATCTTTTTTTCCCTTATATCCTCATTCTCTTGATTTGCCTAAAAGAAACATGTACAAAGTGAAAAGTATTGGGCCAACCACAGAACCATGTGGAACTCCATAACTAACTTTTGTGTGCGTGAAAGACCTATCATTAACATGAACAAATTGTAATCTATCGCTATATGAGCTATAGTACATGAGGATTCATCCATTAGTTAATTTGTAAAAAAAATTATCAAATCAAATTGCTGCTGAGAGTTAAAGGAGTACTAGGATCAACAGAGCTATGATTCCTTGTTATCCTGGCTACAGAAGAGGTTGTTTTTATTAATGATGAATTGTTCTAGTATTGCAACTATTGCTACGGTTTATATATTTTTCTTGTTTGCTTTATATTAAAGATGACCCTGACATTATGATGACTCTAAGCTCCCAGGTACTCTGTCTCATTTTCTTACATCTAATCAAAAGGCCGTGGAGGTTTCCTGCCATTTTTCTCTTGAGAGTTTTCTGTCAAAGAACAGGAAAGGCAACTCTGTTTCTCATAAAGTCGCAAAGGTTCAATATCAATGCCAGTTTACAGACTGCAAACAGCAGCAGAGTTATTGTAAGAGTCATGGAGTTCTGCAATATTATGCTTAACTAACTATAGTCTATAGTTTTAAGAAACAGTTTCTTTGCAGAATTGTGTTTGCAACCCTAATTAAGGATCTTTAGCATTGATTATAAGGTTAATTCATGTTGTTCATATGGAAATGTGTGTTCAAGTCGTATTTGTTCTTTCATTTAATTCTTTGAAAAGTGTCTTTAATTGTCATTTGATGCAATTTTTCATAAGCTTCCTTTCTCAGAAATTGTCATGTTGAAACCTTCCAATACTCAACCAACAGTGAAAAGACACTTAATTACTGCAAAGGTAAATTATGAAACAGCCTCCTCAGTGCGACCACTGTTCTTGCTCTTAAGTGTTGACCAACACAAACCACAACAAGCATTTTTTTATGTTTCATTTCTAATGTGAGTCCAGTATTTCCTAAGTGTATAATGGCAAATAATGATGCTTTGTGTTTGTTTGGAAAGTTTTATCCCTTTGAAAAGATCGTGTTCTCATGTTAATCAGCCAATTGCGGCTGAGTTTCCTGTTTAAAAAGATTCTAATCGTACTATGCGAGAACATATGCTGTGGTGTGGATTGATGTGGAGCCAATTGAAACTAAAAAAGAGAAAACACAGATGCTTCAAAGGCCAAAGGGTGAGACCCCTGTTGATATTGTTATCAGTTCCCCGTAATGCCTCAGATCAAACATTCACTGATGTGGATTTTTATTTTTATGTGGATGGGAATCATCATGACTAGAATAGTTGCTAAAGGCAATGTTCGTGTAGTTTATAGCAGCTGGGCTTTGGTTCAAACTATAAACCTAATCTTGATTGTTACAAAGTGGGAAAAAGTCCAGAATCTTTGCCATTACACTTGGGGATAAAACACCACATTTTCCTGTGATAAAAATGTTGGTGTGTTTTGACCATACAACAGTCCTGACTCATCAGTCAAAATTTATTTGAGTTTATGATGTCCTACTTTTGATAGCACTTAAACATGACATAAAATCAGACGTGCTAAGACAGTCTGGAACCAGGTGATCTGATTTGATTTAGTTTTGTTTAATTATTATTATATGCTTGTGCACCAATCCCAATTAAATTAATTAACATTTTTACTTTGATGTGTTAATGCCAGACATGTATGGGGTTAAATGCATAGTGGTTATGAGCCAAGGAGATCCATTGAATGATACTTGTTTGGCAGTTTTGTAGCAACACTACTGTATAACCCATGAAGGACGGAGGGACCCCCTATAATGCTCTCAGGAGGGTAAAGTGGGATTAGTCCACTGCTCCTGGACTTCTGCCAGGGTTTAATGGAGCAGGAGTAACTAAATTGAGGGGGCTGCTTGGTGGCTAACAAAAGCCCTTAAAAAATGGGACAGGTCTGTCTTATCCTGAGCTGGTTCAAATGATACAATATGGGTTATGAAATTAATTCAGATTAACTGCAAATGCTCTGATCCATCAAAAAAGGCAAGTAAGTATATCCTGATTCACACAATTACAATGTAATCACAGTTGTGGCTTATGCTTTCCTGCAATAACTGGCCTCAAGTCAAGAATCTGAGGAACAAGGGTTGATGAGGAGGTAGGGGAGGGGTGGGGGAGTTCCACAGGGGTCTGAATTCCCATGAATCACTTGGCAAAGTGACCACAGAGTGCTATATCTTGAGTTGACTTGGAAAGGGCACTGTATTCTATTGCGTGTTACACTATGGTATGACTCATTTATAGAACAGAAACCTCACAACAGAAACCAGTGCTCAGGTCCTAGAATATCTCAAGACCTACTTAATAACCTACACAAAATGTGATACAGGCATGTATGGACCTCAGAGGACGATTAATGATTTTCGTTATCCCCTGAGTCGTCCTTGGGTGCCACCATAAATTCACATACAGCCTGCACAAACAGTCATTATAAGTTTTTAATTTTGTTTGCTAGACATATTAATGGCCCCTCATGGTTAGTTTATCTAGTTAATGTCATCAAGTCAAACTTTTGATTCACCCCATTACTTTGGTGTGTGACTAAATACCTGAATAACTAATTAGAAAATGTTAATATGCTAACATAAAGAACAAAAACTGTGAACACAGAAAACATTAAACAAGCTAAATATTTACATTAATGTCAAATAATATTTAGTGGAATATTTAGTGTGGTGCATTATTAAAAGGGTTAAAATCTCAAATAGAAATAACTACAAATCACACATGACACAAGAAGACCTTAATTTAATTCAACAGTTTCTCTATTATGCCTATGTGTCAAGCAAGCAGCTCAGGAACTTCAACAATATATTATATCATGTTGAATATGTGTATAACAAATGACAGTGTCCCTGTTGTGACTCTAAAGTCAAACCTAGGAACTGGATAAGGAGAGAGAAAGCGTTTGCATTACATGGGGTCTCTTGATGATGGCACCCATCCTCTTCTAATCCTTACCACTTAAGAGCCTAGAGAATATCTACTTAAAGAAACATTATGCAGAAAATGTTATGCAAATGGCTCGTTTATCGCCTCATCTCTCTGTCAGCCACTTTTTGTGCCCTGTGTACAGTGTATCACGCTGATCTCTGGCTTAGGGAGGTGCATAATCTTTTAACACCTATCTGGCATATTTTCCCATTGTTGTCTCATTTCATATATTCAAGAACTTCAGTTAGTTGTTGTTTATGTTTTTAATGATCAAAGGCCTAGTTAAGTGGATTAGAGTTTATCTTCTTGTACATCTTTGCATAGGAGTCTGTAGGAGTCATGCAGACAACACAAGTGTGGAGTGTGAAGATATTTTGGGGGTTCCCTCTCCTAAGCTGCACTCAGTAAGACACTCTTACTAAGCAGATTATCTTTATAAATCTATGCCTGTCTAGTCATGCAAAGAGAGAGAGCGTGAGAATGCGGACACAGAGCATGTTTACAATGTCAGACATCAGCCACCTCTCAGCAGTAAGTCAGTGTCGTCATCAACACACTGCTGACATCTGCTGTACAAAATGAGGTACATGCAAAGTTTGCAAATACATCTACAGTACATTTAGCTGAACAGTGCCTGAATTTGTTTTTGTAACACTGAAGAGCTGCTCTCTGGCTCTATGAGGATAAAAGAAGTTGTTACAGGAAAAGAATATCTGGATATAGAGATATTTCAAGACCGCTTCCTGTGTTTGACATTTACCTTGGATTAAGGAACAGCATTGTGACTCACAGCTGTCAGAGGTGTAGCATGGGAGCCGAGCTGGCAACACGATGTGTGTCGGGGACCAGATGTTGTCCTCCTACCACAGGGAATAAACTCTATCACTCACACTGCAGGTGGTGGGAAAAAGGGGGGGGGAGAAAGGGAGAAGAGAGTAAGTGAGTGAGAAACAACGGCAACAGGAAGCAGAGACCTTACAACACAATGCTCACAGAGTTTCCTGCAGGCTCAGACAGATAAGGAACAACACTTTGTTTAAAACTGTATTTTCACCCCCAAACATTTCCAGCTCTCTAAAACTACGTCTTACAGCGCTTATCTAATTCTTCTGTACTGCGATGCTTTGTTTTGTCTGCGTTGTTGAGCAGAAAATGTGGATAGTGATGCCTCAACCAGTGTGAGCAGAAATGCAAAATATATTCAGTAAGAGAAAGTTACTATTGTTAACATCATGGCACTCTAACCTACTTCTTAAAATGCACATGCAGAAAAAAATGTGCTTCATGACTCTTTAATGGCTTGATGATAAGAAAACTGTTTGCATCATCACTTGCACGCCTTAGCTTCTGAACAGCAGTCTAACATCCTACAAGAATACCACGAGAAAGAAGTAGTGCAAGGTGCTGTATGATCAGAACTAGGCGTTTTGATATTGTGTTAAAAAAAGGCATCAAACGAGCATGACCATGGTAAGCACAGCATTGTTAAGCTTAGCATTTGGTGTTTTCTTTGAATAAACACAAATCAAATATGCACAATGGATACATGGAGCAACTATATAACAATGCCAAACAATACAAATACACAACTTGAATAAGAATTGTCCAGTATGTCTCAACACAAGTTCCAGTAATGACGAAGATGAATTGAGTTTCTGTCTGTTAATGTGTTTTAGATGTATGGCTGTCTAATCAACATTTACTTTCCTTACTTTTATGCACGTAACACATCATTTAATTCTTATATAATAGGGTGCTATGAGGAGTTCATTCTCAGTTAATAAAACATATTATTTGTGTGTATTACTGAACCCGGTCACCCTGTAAAAGACAGGATGAAACATGGCACATGAAGTTTCAGCTATAAACTGCAGCTGGTGACAGTCTAACAATGCCCCTGGCCTGTGCCTTTTGTCCTTTTACATGAGAAAATAAAACTGCCTTTGAGTACCTTCAGAAATTTATAGTTTGAAATCACACAAACAATACAAGGTGGAAAGTATTTTTTTAGCAATGTCAAAGTTCCTGAGATACTATATTTTGAGAGCATGGATTCTGAACGCTGTGATAAAAAAACGATTAAAAGACTCTAGTTATGAAATAAAAAAGGTCTAAAATGAAACATCCATATCCCATCGTGAAAAAAACAAATATGAACCAGAACTTACTGTGTATTATTCATTTATTACTAAGTTCATCACGTGTCAACATGTCAACCATTCTTGGGATGTTTCATTCTCTAAAAAACAACCTGAAAAAGAAACAGAGAAATTGAATGGAGAGTCTGCAGCAGACGCTGGACCAACGTCTCCCTCTATTGACAGAATATGGTTTTACAACTCCGAAGATTAAAAGATTTTTTAAATCGTACTTTACTTTTGTGGCCCGATTATAATATCGTGGTCCTTATTACAATCAAATATATCACAGCTTATTACAGTGTTTAAATAAGACTGTAACTCTTTTTTAGCGCAGTTTACGTAAGAAATCACGCAGTTTTACGCTATTCGAAGCCTCGTTTCGTAGATGAGGTCTGTATGTAGTTGAGGTCATATCAGCTGACCTCTACCAGTGGGAGTGACCATGTAAATCTGCATCAAATGGAAACAGTCAAAGTGTTGGGGGTCACTCATCTGATTGGGCGCCTTTGTTCTTTCAAATCGAGGTGTCCTCCTGCCTTTATTGGGACTAACGTGTCCCTGGGGAAGAAGACATCTTTTACAGTAACTAAAAGTAAGACTTTCAGGCTGCTTGGATGATGGAGTACTAACACAAAGAAAAATGGCACAGACCTGTCACAGACATGATAAACCAAACAGACTGAGGGAAGAACTGAGCTGCATGCTGGTTGGTGATGGTGCTGTAGGGAAGTCCAGCATGATTATCAGCTACATCTTTAATGGATACAACAGCGAGTACAGGCAAACAGCTTTTGATGTTTTTACCGGTAAGTCAAAGTAATTTTAATTAAAGGTCAACTGCTGCTTAGATTAACAATACAACTAAAACTGACTGTATTTCTACTTGACATCCAGGTTTGGTTCATGTGAATGGAGTTCCAACTCATATTAAACTGATAGATACTGCTGGGCAGGTAAAAATCCCATGCCAACATCTGATTTCTCTAGACCGATTAATTCTGTGCTTCTCATCACTCTTTATTTAATCTGACAGGAGAAGTTTGGCCATCTCCGCTCTCTGTGCTATGCCCATGTGGACGTATTCATCCTCTGCTTCAGCCTGGTCAACCCCGTCTCTTTTGACAACATCACTTCCAAATGGATCCCACAGATCCGTGCCGGCAACCTGACCGCTCCCATTGTTCTTGTTGGAACTCAGTCAGATCTTTGTCACAGTGTGGACATCCTTATTCATCTGGACCAGCGGCGCGCCAAACCAGTGCTCTTCAGCCAAGCCAGAAGGTTGAAACACACGATCAGGGCTCATTACTATGTGGAGTGTTCAGCTCTGACGCAACACAACCTGAAAGATGTGTTTGATTGTGCTATATCTGCTGCCATTAAGCACAAACACACTGGTATACAATCCAAAAAGCTCAGCCTGCTCAAACGTCTAAAGAACTTTTGTGATTGCAGGTGGAGTAAAATCTTCAGATTCATGTGAAAGAAGAATTTAAACAACCTCTAACTATTTTCTCATTGGTGTTATAAAATATGCATTTTTATCAGCATATCTCTCTGCAGAATGTGGATTGTGCACTATAATCCAGGATTTATCCACAGTTTGTTGCCTTAGTGAGGCTATATATTCTTTGGTTTCATGTTTTGTTTGTTGCTGTTGTTCATATTTGTGTGTGTGTCTGTGTGTGTCTTTGTGAATAAATGCACTACAGTAAAAAATGCATTTCATTGTCAGTTATTTAGTTTTTTCTTTTAATCGTCATTTTGAAATGCTAAAAACATTCATTCTGTAGCTCCAGCAGTGAAGATACTGTCAGTGAAGAAATGGAGGGAAAACACTACATGCCATGTTGGACAAATGGCCACCTGCTGATACTTTGAAGTGCTAAATAACAAAACAAAAGGCCTTTAAATCTGTCCTCTCTTTCAAAGCTTATGTTGAGGTATGTTTCTACATCAGTTAGCAGTTACTTTTAACACCCTGCAGAAGTTTCCTCTAAATTGGTGGTCAGTGGTTTTCTATTTCAGTTATTTTCTCAGAAGTAATGCTATTTTATACCATCAGCTTTGTGATGTTTATTTTGTAGAAGAAAAACAATACAAGAAAAAAATGCATAATGCATATTTTATTTTTGTTTTTTCTTTAACATGCTATTTCTTAATGTAACACCTATAGCCTACATTCATAGTTGTCTCTTGTCTACTACTGTTATTATCATTGCCATTGAACCCCATTGTACATTTTCTTTTTAACACACTGCCACCATTTGTACATATTACTCAGTTATTATTAGTATTTTCTCATTCTTATATTTCTATAGTTAGCTCTAAAATGCTGTTCCTCTGACCAAGACTCAGAAGAAACATAATTTAATATCATTTTAGGTAACTGCAAAAATATCCCTAAAATAAAATAATATATGGGCTGAAAAGGTACATTTTTGGGTGTTGACCAATCAGGAACTATGGAACTACGTTTCCCATCATGCAACAGCACTCTACCCACTTCTGACCCTGTGACTGAAAATAATCTGATCAGCTGATCTGACTTGGCAACAAAATAACGTAGCTAGAGAAGAAATCCTACAGGGGGGGGTTGAAGAACAAAACAATGACATTGCTTGGAAGGAACCAAACAGGGTAACAGATTTTAAAGACTTTAATAACGGAAGCGCGTAGATTTTCCTCTCGTTTCAAAGTAAAATAGTGCGCAGATGTCCAGGCTTTAGACGCCGACCGGCTGGTGTTTTTGTTATGTTACAGCTCAGTTGACAGACTGGAAGCTAGCTGCTTGTTTGGACGGCTGTGAGCTGTTCGGGCTTGCTAACTCGTTAATTACACATTTTCTTTGGAAAAAGTTGTAAATGCCCTTTGAAAGTAGCTAGCTATAAGCTAAATATTTCTGTTACGCTACCAAATCATCTACGGATTTGCCAGAGAGCTGTTGATGGTCAGTTTGTTAGCTAGCCCGTTTTTAGCATCAGTATTTGCACATTCATTCTTTAAGGTTCAGTCCATTGTCTTGGTTTGTACTGATATATACGTTTCTGTATCATCTATATTTTGTGTACTAGTGCAGCTCATTGCTAAATGTAATGCACGAACAAGCTAACTGTTGGTGTTAAAAAACAACCTTGTAACCATTGTGCTTTTTCTTTATTACCTCATTATTAAACGTACTAAAGTACGTTATTAACACAGTTTTAAGTGTTGCAGAACTTACGCTGCGAGAACACGTTTGAAAAGTTGTTTCTAATATTGTAGAGACTCAGTTGGTAGTCAGCAGATCACCAGCACTGTTACAATGCACATGTTTTAAGTTGATTAAGTTGTTGTTTTTCGTCATTTCTGTTGCCAATATCACTACATTTTCATTTTTTATTTTCAACTGGTGCACGTACTGGGTGCTATTGTCAAAAGTGTACCAACAATACTCAGCTCTGTATTTAAGTTGATCTTGTAAACAATGAGTGGGCATGGCTCATCTTCAGAAAAGGGAGTTAATACCAGTGTAATATGTCAAGAAAGTTATGACTGTGGTGGCTCTGAAGAGGCTGCGTTTGAGTGCGCCGAATGCAAAACACTTCAGTGTATTCGTTGTGAACTCAAGCTTCACAGTCAGGAGGCTTTGAAGAACCATAAGCGAGTTCAGATCGGTCCTGGGCACATCCCTTACTGTGACCACTGCAAAGGAGTTAATGGAGACCACGAGAAACGCCGCAGGTCTGTGGTCCGCTGCCAGAACTGCAAAGTTAACTTGTGTCAAGACTGTCAAAAACGCACTCACAGTGGAGGCAATAAGAAGAAACACCAGCTCACATGTTATCCTCCACCACCCAAGCCTGCAGCGGTGAATTCTGTTCAAACATCTGTTCATCCAGCGGCTCAGATGAACAATGAGATCATTTCTCAAAGAGTCAAACTTATGGAAAAGGTTACCAGTTTTCTCCTGGTTGATGAGAATGAAGAAATGCAGGTGAGTAGTTAGGAACAGAATGAGAATATTTCTATCAGACTGCTAAATCTGTAATTTCATTTTTAAACTCTGTTTTTCTAAAGATAAAAGATGAAGCTTCGTTTGTGAAGAGGCTGAGCTGCGACCCTGACCAGCTGCTGAAGGTTGTGTCCATCTTTGGCAACACAGGAGAGGGCAAATCTCACACCCTGAACCACACTTTTTTCACAGGGAGAGAAGTCTTCAAGACTTCACCCACTCAAGAGTCATGTACAGTGGGTGTGTGGGCAGCATTTGACCCCATTCACAAAGTAGTGGTCATTGATACAGAGGGGCTGCTTGGGAACAGTTCCAAACAGGGCCAGAGAACCCGTCTCTTGCTCAAGGTGCTCGCCATTTCCGACCTCATTATTTACCGCACCCATGCTGACCGTCTCCATGACGACCTCTTCAAGTTCCTTGGGGACGCCTCAGACGCCTACTTGAAGCATTTCACTAAAGAGCTGAAGGCCACGACAGCCCGCTGCGGGCTGGATGTCCCACTGTCCACTCTCGGTCCCGCAGTGGTCATCTTCCATGAAACAGTCCACACAAAGTTGCTTGGTTCAGGTAAAATATCACAGTGTTAGTCCCACTATTAATGAGTGCAGTGTAATGACTTTGTATGTTACACACATATTAGACTATTTAAACCTTTAATTAGAATTTACATAAAGGTTTTCATTACAGTCCACTGTGACTGTGTCACCATGAATTTATGTCTGCATCACAGTAATGGAGAGGAGGCTGTGCCTTAAAAGTAAACTGTCAAACACAAAAGGTAATTACAAGTTTAGCAAATATTAGCCAGTGGTGCTTCTCTGTCTTTCTTTCTGTCTTTCTTTCTTCGTCACCAGTGGCAACAATTGGTATTCCAACTTTTTGAGAAATGTGTAAACACTGCTTTTTGGACTGACAAGACAAATGTCCGTACACACCCAACTTCAGTCACACACTTGAAAGATACAGACCTGAAAGACAGTGCCGATTGTTTGCATGCTAGAACTCCTACATTACACTGCTGCTGCTAATTGTATAGGAGGAGAGGAATATTATTAGTACTGTACACTATAGACACTAATCATTGCTCAGGAGAGAACACACACATACAGTTTTTTGTTTTTTTTTTGCTTACAGCCTTAAGTTATTAAGTAGCCATTTTTTTTGACACTTCAGGAACACATTTTCCCACATTCCACAGCCACAGTGGATACACCAAAGCACAGTAATTTAAAAATTATGTAAACAAATGCTAATGGAATATTGACATTATATTGTGTTTATACTTCACAGTAACTTATCCATTTGTTTTAGATAAGTCATCTGAGTCAGTAGATCGACTGCTGTCGGAACGTTTCAAGAAGCTTTCTCGTTTTCCGGATGCTTTCAGTTCTGTACAGTACTGGGGCACACAAACTCTTAGCCCCCCTACAGACTTCCGTGGCCTGCAGAATAAACTGGAGCAGCTCCTTGATAACAACGCCACACGTTCCCCACGCACCCCTGTGGTTATCTTCAAAGCCTTGCAGGTAGGTCTGGGTGAAGCTCAAAAGTCAACCAGCTTCCAACTTGTTCCAAACTTTCTCTAAAACTGAGCTTTGATTTGAGTTCTATGTTTTTATCTACTGGTCATCTCCTGCAGGCTTTGAGTGAGCGCTTCAATGGGGAAATAGCAGGTGAGCTTGTAG
Source organism: Ctenopoma multispine (assembly GCA_034779795.1). Taxonomy (NCBI): domain Eukaryota; kingdom Metazoa; phylum Chordata; class Actinopteri; order Anabantiformes; family Anabantidae; genus Ctenopoma; species Ctenopoma multispine. Next base: position 11,108,528 of record JAUYWH010000004.1, read on the forward strand.
CCAACAGCTGCTTCTTTCCTGATGAGTACTTCACCTGTTCCAGCCTCTGCCTCAGTTGTGGGTCTGTGTTTTTCTGCTGTTTTTAAAAATTTTAATCCCTTCAATCCCTTACTATATTAAACTGTTTAACAGTCTGTCTTCCTTCCCAACAGATCTGGTTGCAAGAACAGCATGAACCACTTAGGAGAAGGCGTGTGCCATGAGGCGAAGCATCGCTGTCGTTATTCGGTTCAGTATGATAATCGCATTTACACCTGTAAGGTAAAGAACACTAGCTCATACATCTCACAGATAGAGATAGAGCTGACATGTCTCTCTTTAGCAGTAACGTCGTGATGCTTCTTGATCCATTCTTGATTACTCTAATGTTAAAATCATTCTGTGGTGCATCATCTCAGGCTTGCTATGAAGGAGGGAAAGAGGTGGTCGTTATCCCTAAGACCTCAGCCTCTTCAGACTCTCCATGGATGGGGCTCGCAAAATATGCCTGGTCTGGGTATGTAGTAGCTGAATGAGGGTGCAGGGTAACATGTAACTAGGCTTAGTAACCCAAGTAAAGTAACAGAAAATGACATTCAAACTAGCCTATGTGTTTCATAGCAAATAACCATTTCATAGACAATAAACTTTTATTTGTTTTTTGTAGGTATGTCATTGAATGTCCCAACTGCGGAGTGATCTATCGGAGCCGTCAGTACTGGTATGGGAACCAGGACCCTGTGGATACAGTTGTCCGCACTGAGATCCAGCATGTATGGCCAGGGGTAAGAGAAACAAGCTGTTTTGTGTATATATCTGATCTAGATTATATTCCCTTTGTTAAATTCAATAATACAGCTAAAGAATTACTCCTATTTGTAACCATTTATCTAGTTATTAGTAGAAAAAACTGCTTATGCTTTTTGCAGTCAAATGGCTTTTTAAAGGACAATAGCAATGCAGCACAGCGTCTTCTGGATGGAGTGAACCTTGTGGCACAGTCTGTGTCAGAGCTCAGTGTCAAGCCTGCCAAGGCCGTCACCTCCTGGCTGACAGATCAGATCGCCCCGGCCTACTGGAAACCCAACTCCCTCATCTTGGTGAGTGACACACAAGCCCCACCCTCCTCCGTCTCCACCAACAGCCAAGTCAACACATTGGTGTCCAGAGGGATGTTTACTATCTGTGGTGCTGTTACACAATCTATGTTTGCAGGTCACAAGATAAAACTTGGACAGACGTACTTCCTCTCTCCTCTAGCTCTTGGTCAATAACAGCTTATGTTCTTATTGTTTTTGTTTTGTACAAGGTGTGCCATAAGTGTCACGCAGTCTTCCAGGGCAATGACACCAAGCATCACTGCCGTTCCTGTGGAGAGGGTTTCTGCGATGGCTGCTCCTCCAAAGCTGCACCTGTCCCTGAGAGAGGCTGGGGTCTCGCCCCTGTCAGAGTCTGTGACGTCTGCTATGAGCAGAGAGCTTCATATGCAGGTACACACACAATTGCAGTAATGTCTTATGTCCCTTGATTTTTGCATTTGTCATAAGTGCTGGGTGTCCTACTTTAGCAAAGATATTTTCTCTATGTAGAGCTGCTTGAAGCAGAACTTGAGGAGGAGGATGGTGGGACCCTTGCTAGGAAGGTTGGAGAGGTTGTCACCAACACCATAGGGGTTGTGGTCACTGCTATTGATATCCCACTCGGTGAGTATTTAACCCAAAAAAAAGATTGTTATGTAACAAGAATAAATGACTCACTAACTGTAAATATGTAGGTACACTGCCCTGTAGTGACAGATAAATGTTGTACTTCAGAGTAAGCAAGAAAGCAGTGAGAGCTTGTTTCTAGTTTGAACGCAGGCAGTAAAAACTCCCTTTGTAAGGAATATGGGGTGCTTTAATAGTCTGGTTTTATTAGAGTCTGTAACATTACCAAAAAGCTCACTGGTACCTCAAATTATATTAAGATTAAGGAAACAAACAGACAAGAGACATTCTTTAGTTTGTTTTTCATTAAGCAGATATTCAAGTACAGTATCAAATACAGCATGTTCCTTTAAGTTGTAGTTTTTTGCTAACAAAAGATGTTCACCTTCCTATAGACATTAGCCATAAAGCATAAACCAGACTTTGACAATGGACATGTTTCCATTCAAATTTTATTATGAGACATCTTACCTTTGCTGTATATTTAAGAGTAAAATGATATAGATGTGTAGATGTTGCATATGTGACATCCAAATGTAAGCATCTTTTAGTGGCCGTTCTGTGCCAGACTAATACAGGTTTTTCAAGGCAGGTATCATTTGAGATATCATCCAATACTATTGTTTTTACATAATACAAACAAAGATTAGCGGGGTTCTTCTCTGTATCTTCCACTTCCCGTTCCATACTGACATCTAAAAGGCACTTTGGTCAAGTGTTCATGATTTTTGAAAATAGAAGTTGTGTGATAGACAATAAAACCACAATTTCACACTATTAGATTTATGTTAGTGTGACAGCGCAGTATAATGTGCTTCTGAGGTACTACCAATAAATGTATTTCTCAAATTGTACTGTGGTATTAATGTTATGCGTTTTCTGTAGGCTTAGTGAAAGATGCAGCTCGACCTGCCTACTGGGTGCCTGACCAGGACATCCTGTCGTGCCACAACTGCCAACGTGAGTTCACTGCCAAGCTATCCAAGCACCACTGCCGTGCCTGTGGCCAAGGAGTATGTGATGAGTGCTCCCTGGAGCGTCGTCCGGTTCCATCGCGGGGCTGGGACCACCCTGTGCGCGTGTGCGCCGGTTGCAACCAGAAACCTGGAGAACTTTAACAAGACTAGCCTTCCTTCCTCACTGCACTGGAGAGAACCACTCACTGACTTAGCTTGCAGTCTGTCACTGCTTTACCTCTGTTACACCAATGGTTCTGTCTTGTATTTGAGGCAAGGAAGATATATATATATATATATATATATATAGGACTTTTAGAAGATTTGGGGTTTGACAGTTCATGTGGCCTTTGTAGAACAGCCAGAACATTTGAGTTATTTTAAAGAGTGTGAAACATCTTCTTCCACTCTGGTTATAGTAAATATTTTAACTCTTACTGGCGTAGATCCCTAATTTTACATTAAATAAGGCTGTTGAGTTATTTTTCTACTCTCAGAAAATATTACAAAAATGTATCATTTAAAGAATATTAGTTAGTTGAGAACCCTGTGGGGTGATTAGTTTCCAGCAAGTGTTATTACTGAGCATTGTTTCTCTTATGTGGTACATGTAATGGGAAGGAGATGTTAACTGCAGGTTCCATTGCATGCTGTATTGCAACATTTTCATTTTGCACTAAAACCCTTTCAGCTGTTATAGGCTGTTGCTTACCATGGCCAAAAACACAGATATCCAGGTGATCATGAAGTCCCAAGTGTCCCTAACTGAGTTAAAACCTTCAACGGATTGGTGGATATCTGGTGTGCCAAAACCATTCAGGTCACTGTGTCTGTGCTGGTATATTGTTTATTTTATCGTGTAATTTGTGGTTGTTTGAAGACATAGAACTATGTTAGAGGAGTGTATATTTAAAATGTTGAAAATTATTTATGTATTGAAAGATTAAAAAAAATTGTATTCGCACTATGGCATGCATGACTGTCTGAGAGATCCATGGCCTTCAGAGGACAGCCTCTAAATAACACTCATTATCTCTTTTATCAACCATTTCTGTGTGTATGTACATATTATAAAATGTGTGTGTTTAATGTTTAGAATTGGTTTCCTGAGATCTTGAATTCATTTTTTTTAGGTATTTTCAGTTTGTTTGGGTGTTTGGACATTGTTTTCCAGAATGGAAAAATATCCAGGTTTGTCTTTGACCCACATATTTCATGCACACTTCCGTAAGAAACAATCTGACAGAAAATTGACTAAATTTATTCAGCTCATCACAGATAGTTTTTCTGTATTGTATCTTTTCTTTTTGTTTGACTTTTTGTTGCTTAATATATGGATATTTATACTACTTTGTAGTGAGCTAGCCTTTTTTTTTTCATTACACACAAGGAACACATGGCAATGAAGAGATATTGAAACACTAACTGAAAGCTTTAATTTGTGTTGCATCATTACTACTTTTGTGTTGAGTAACTGTTGAGAGTTGACTAATGAGGCCGTTACATGTGGATAATATACAAAGCACAAAGTGATGCCTTTAACACATATGCTTGTATTTTACTGCTAAACATGATGGAAAAAAGAGTCTGTTGATTGTAAGCTTTGTAGATAAACTTAATCCTCCCTTTGTTCCTCACTTGGAACTTTTTGGTTCTGATGTTTGATGGGAAGATGTTGTGTCTGCCTTGTCTCAAAATAGATTTATCTGTCTGAATGTTGCGTCACACACGCCCTCCTCTGAGATCCTAATAGCGCACAGGATAGAATAGGAAATATATCATGTCAAATTACTTGTACTAGAGTTAATTTCCTTGCTAATATGTGCAGTCTGTTGCTTTATATATCCTTAATGGTGTTTAAGAAATACATTTTGTGAAGTCCAGTTTTTTTTATTAGGCTGGGTGCCATTACCAACAAGCCTCACATGCACAATGCAAATCAGTCAGATTGATGCATTTTAAACTGCTGGAAACTAACTTGAACCAATGATGTGTGGATATTTGGATAAGATTAAAGCTGTATTGACTCTTATCTGTCAAAAACTGTCTATAATCTGGAATTACCTCCAAGTCTTAAGTATGTGTGTGTGTGTGTGTGTTCATGTGTTTAAGTCAAAGAGTGTGTGTCAAACCACTCGCTGTACTGTATGTGGGAGGAATAGATCATGTGCGTGTCTGTGTATTATGAGTCCTGCATCCAACACTACAGCTTCAGATGAAGTGAGGGAAAATTATTTGCTTGGTGCTTATTGATGATGATGATGAATGATTTATAATTATTTTAATAAATAATTAAACACAAGCTTCCATGTTGATATCCTGTGCCGCTTGGAGTGCACTGACTTGCTGAGAAGGAAACTGCTTTGTTTATATGGATCCACACCACAGTGAGGGTCTCTTTAAAAGTGCTGTAATTCAGTTGTGTACAATATAAATACAAGGGAAAACCCTTTAAAATAATTTTGACAGTTTACCACATTAAACCACGCCCCATCCGCGTATGCTGCAAATGTATTGGTCCACGAATTCAACGCGAGCTCTGATTGGTCAATTCCTGTAGGTTTCCCTCAGAACTGCAAGACGCCGATATTGCGTTACATTGTAGCAAAATGGCGGCTGTCATTCAGAATCCACTAAAAGCGTAAGTAATTTAGACATTGAGAAAATTGGGAATAATTACTTTGTTGCCAAGTCGTATATTAAAACTGTCTGTTTGTGCATGTCATTTTCAGTCGTGTGCATATGGCAAATTGAGCTGTCCAAATCTATTTTGTGTACTTCTTGCATGGCAAAGTAGCCTCGTATAGTTCTTTTATTCTCCAAATTTTAACATTTAGTCTTAAACATGTGCGAAAGGCTGCCTGACATTTTGACTGCACTAGACGAGCGTTTCCTCCACACGGTTTAGCATTCAACACAAGACAGTGTCGTCTTTCCTGGGCTATAAATTTATTTTAAAACTGTCGACAACGTGCCTTTGCGCTGCACGGAATAATTAAAATCCGATTTTCGTCGTGCTCGGTTGGGCACAGCGGCGGAATATCATCTGACATTCCGAAAGTCGTTTATAGTTGGTGTGAATTGTCGACATGTCAACTTTGGCTCCTCCGAGCGCAGACGTGGTCAGGACCCGGTAAAGCAAGGGAGGAGGCATTTTGTATTTGCATGCTTGCTGGCTAAATCGACAAAAAGTGTCAGCAATTTGAATCCACCGTTGGAAATAGCCCCTCTGTGCACAAATGGCCTGTGCAATAGTCATTTCTGTCCCTCAACTTCAAAGAAATGCTCCACCTTTTTCTCAATTTCTCTTTTGTTCTTGTGTATTGTTTCACCAGTAACACTGCTAGACATTCATGTAGCCTAAGTTAGACTCTTAGGCTTTTGCTTCTTTGTATTATTTTGTTAAACCTAGATAACAATTTAGCGTGTCCTCTAAATGCACATTCAGTTGGACGTGACAGCAGCATTCAGTGTGTATTGATGGGTTATAATGATCATCGTGGCTCTGTGGGGCTGTGGAGGTAGAGTAGGCACTCCACTGTGGCTTTAAGTGGAGGAGTGCTGGAGATTAGCTTGGTCCAGGATCCTGGGCCCATCTGTCAGAGAGATGCTCCGACAGAGAGGAAGTGTTGGGTACAAGCAGGAGAACCATCTGCTCCTACATAGAGGTACCATGGCACCTCTGTGGACTGAAGCGCAATGAGTGGACCACACAACACCTTGCACATCACCCACAGTGCTGCTATTGCTATTGTGATAATGTTACTACACTCAGGAAGAGGTGTAGCATATTGTTTGTGATACATTATTATCTCCTTTTTACCGTTACATATTCCTATTATATTTTCTAGCATGTATTTTGCACTGGTCACGTTTTAGGAGTATTATTATTTAGGCGTAAATTAACAATAATAATAATCATTTGCAGGCCCATTTTGTCCGTGGCAAGATTTAGCAAGGCATCTCTTCACCTACACATTACATGATGGAAAGAAAAGACTAAATATACAATTTCTGTTTATACATAAGGCAAATGAACGTGCTTGAACTTTACCTGCTTCACGGTTTTACCCACAATCATAGCCTCTTTCTGCTGCCACCCGAACAGCTCAGTGAATTCTTTAATGTAATGTATGTAAACAATGTAGATAAATAGCACATCCATGTAGCTCCTACAATTTTCTAATGTGTTTTTCATTGGTGTAGGATTTTGATTGAAAGTACATTATCATTATTACCTTTTTGGACCCTCTGTTGTGTCCCGACAAGCACCAGTGTGCGTCTGCTGTCAAGCTGCTGTTTCATCTTAAATTTGTTTTAGCATTCTGATGTGGAATGTCTCCTTGCTATAAGCTGTGCTTAATGAAGTGTTTCAATCTGCTATAATTAGCCTCTGTCTTGGGTTTCTGACTTCATTTCACACGTTTGTCAGATTATAATTAGTCATACTTGACACTAATTGGATGTTGCTCCTGTGGACCAGTTTGACCTTTTTTAATATTAAGATGATTCACTATGGGGAAATGAAACCCTCGTTTGACTTTGCTGTGGAGATGTGGTGGCAGATGAAGCTGCAGTGTGCAAGCCTGTGCACGCCTGTGTGAGGTCCATTCTCGTTTGAACATGGAAGGACGGTAATCTCCAGAATCTGCTGATTAAAATGGAGTCTGAAATATTTAATTAATAAAAAATCTCATAATGCTTCTCATTAAATCTTTAGCCACAGCTGGAGTTTTCGATGGGTTGGACACATCTTCCTGCCACATCAGCCTAATGCTTCCCCATTCGTCTGCTACCTTGTCATTGGCGTTTAGTAGACTTTAAGTGAGTCAGGCTTGCTGTTTATTGGCACTGCAGTGTGGAGGTGTATGGTCTGGTTTTACTCCTGCCCTCTCCCAGACTGTGTTGTTCTGATTGGTGTAATCATAGGTTGTTGTCAGGATGCAGTCACTCTGTAAGCCCTCCTCCTCCTCCTCCTCTCTTGTTATGTGGTGGCTGTAGCTTCCTGTGCAGGAACAGTGCACCTGCAAATTTGAGAAACCTCCTGAACAAAGCAAATGAGACTAAAGTTTGGTTCTGTTTTTATTTTATTATAAAGGCAGATCACATAAGTGTGTCACTGGTTTAAAACAAAAAAAATTAACTGGTTATGACTGGTTTGTTATGACTACAGATCTCTTAGACTCTATAGGCAGCTCTTCTGCAAACTATAGTTTGTCATCAGATATGCAAAATGAGTGTTGACACATGCTCACATTACGGACACAAGCATGTGACACAGTGAACTGTTGGCAGGAACACACTGATAGTGGAGGCCCCCTTGGCCACAAGACTTGCTTTTGTTCCGCTCCCTTATGCGCATACTCACCTTCTCTACTCAACTGGATGATAATTGAGAATGTATAGCACAAATCTGTGGGGCACCTTTAAACCTTGAAACTAAAATTTAATATATTTTAATAGGTCTTGAGATTAAGGGATTAAGATTAGTTCAAAAATACTGTAAATCTTAATTAATCTCTTTGTAGGTGAGCCTGATAGTATGTGCACTGAAAATGTTAGCAATATTCCTTTAATGCACAGGAAGTCTGGGTAAACACAACCAATACAAGTATAGCAGGTTAAAATTGAACCAGGAAACCTGTCTAAAAACTGTTATGGATGTTTACAATCGACAGCACAGGTAATACCTTTACTATTTGCTATTATATTACTATTTTAGTAATAAAAAATAAAAGTCAAACCAAGCATGAGTGGAAAAGTCAGCTACAGAGATAGAGGTGATGTGTGTGCATGTGTGAGAGAAGGACTGTGTGAGTCTCTCTCCCATCCTGTGCCATTGGATGTGTGGTTCTTGTCACTCATTACAAGTGTCAGAAAGATGTCTCACCTAGGCGAGTGCACCTGCTGCCCAGGGCTATGGGTGCCCTGCACAGACGGCCGGTACCCACAGAAGGTTTTCACCACTTATTTGTTCTCTCTCTTCTTTCATACCCCCACCCTACCCTAACCCCTGCACATTTCACTTTAGACTGATAAGCATCCCCTCTTGGTTAATTCCACTTGCGTAATCTCAGTTTCTTGACACTCCATACCCTTTCAGCATACAGTCGTAGTGGACCTGAGGGAGCATTTACAGCTGGTCTGCTTTTAGTTAACTGATATGCCACACTGGGTCCAGTGTGTTAACATCAAGGAATGACAGTGAAGCTAACTGGTTACTTTGACGGGAATTTGTTCTTGGATACAATATAAGCTTTTTAACCTCCTTTCTCACATCTTGCGTTGTTTTTATTTTTCTATCTCCCTTTTTTCACACCTTTCCACCACTTCCTGTGCTCCCTCTGTTCCTGTGACTTTTTACTCTTCTCAGTCACACTGACACAAAGCTTCTCTTTCCCACAAGCCTCACAAGCTGTTGCTTTGTCTGAACTGCAGTGCCGGACACCGTTTTTAGCCTGGCTGTTCATCTGTTGGATGGATCTGGAAGACGCTGATAAATCACCCTTCCACCTCCTCCCACCTCAAGTTTAAGATTCCAGGCTCGACTCACAGCCCATAGTTCATTAGTTTCACTTCAAAATGGCCGTCTCCCTAACACTGTAATTGAGAACACGTGGGGGAACTTCATTATGAGAATGTTCATAGTAGAGGAACAAATTCCTAAAGTAATGTTTGCCCTGTTGGCCCTATGATATAACAGCACACTGTGAAAATCACACACAAAGTACCTTGCTATGATTTCAGAGTTGGAGCATTTACATCTATTTTTGATACAGTCTAATTAGAACCTGTTCTGTGCTAGGCACTCTGCTGAGATTAATTAAGTAGGCTAATTACCATACCAGGCGTGTGGCTGCGATTGAGGACTTGAATGTGAAATATCCTCCCCCATTTCACTCTGAATATTAACATTGAAACCCTGAGGGACTGCCAAAATCTCAGTAGCACTAAGAGAAGTGGAACTACAGTAAAGTGTGAGCGTCTTCGCTGCTTGCTAGTCAGAGGAGTGACTTCATATCAGACCCCAGATATAGTGTTGTTATGATAATGTAACTCCACTAGAGCCTGTCTATAATCTGATCAGCGCCCATAGTAATATTTTAAACCTCAGGAGTGGGAACAGCAGAGTCATTGCAGTGTGGTAACATACATTCTTTGGCCAAAAAAAAGAGTCACATTCTCTAATCTGTTGTTGGACTGCCTTATCTTTGATTATAGCTCAAATTCACCACAGCATTGTTTCAGTAAGTGTAAGCATTATCGCCACATTTATTTTCCATCCGGAGTTAAATTTATTTTTCATTTTCTTCTTGTGTTGATGATGGGATTGGACCATAACGTCTTTATAAAGTCTTCTCCAGCACATCTCAAAGATTCTCTATAGGGTTATGGTCTGGTTTCTGTTGTGGCTAATCCATGTGTGAAAATTATGTCTCATTGTCACTGAAGCCCCCTTTCAGAACTTGAGCCCAGTGAAACATTGACATTCTGGAATATACCTGTGCCATCTGGAAACTAATTTTGTTGTTGTCGCTTAGTAGAACTCAGTGACCTTTTTTTGGAGCAAGGCAGTGTATATACAGACAGTATATACACTGCAGCAAAGTTGATCCTTCCATAGTCCGAAGAAGCTTGATCAGGAATGGTCTTTGTGGAAGGATAGCAGCCAAGAAATCACTTTGTTCTGTTTCTAGTTGTTCTAATGTAAAAACCGAGAAATATATATGTACATTGTACATATATGTACAAATATATAGTACATTTATATAGTTACTGACTCAACCTTCCTCTGTGAATTCTTCAAAGCAGCTGATTTCAGCTGATTTCTGTTAACATCGCCCCCTGCAGGTTGGGCGACCAGTTCTATAAGGAGGCTATTGAGCAGTGCCGCAGCTACAATGCCCGGCTGTGTGCTGAACGCAGCGTCCGCCTGCCTTTCTTGGACTCTCAAACTGGTGTGGCCCAAAACAACTGCTACATCTGGATGGAACGTCACCATCGCAGCCCTGGTGGGATACACACATACAAACATACAATCATACAGAAAGTGTTTAGCGAGAGTTAGGTGTTTTTGGTCCAATAAGTTGTGCCTGCATCTACATTTTCCAAAACTGGAAAATGCAAATAATTACTTTCATCATTGATTAACCTGTCAGTTGCTTTTTTGTTTAAACAGAGACATCTATATCAAAACTGTGACAACAGAATTTTGCTACAACCTGGGGTTATCTTCAAACTTATTTTGTTCATTCAACAGTCCAAATCTAGGAGGTTCTTCAGTTTAGCTGAAGAAAAAAGTATGTTTGTCACAATTGACGTAAAAATATCAGTCCATCATTGAAGTTTTTTCTTGTTGTCAAAATGTGGGTCTGGTCTGTTTCCTGTTTTATATATTAATTTGATTTTAATGTTTTTATGTTTTGTACTGTTTTTCAGACAAGACAATTTAGTTTGTTCTGTTTGAGCATGAATTATTATGATAAAATAATTTATTTGCTGGTCTGACCAGCATATAAATTATTTCAATCAAACGGTAAAAATAAAATTATGATCAGATTTTTTTACTAGCAGATTATTAAAGGTATCTGACAGATAAAATTTTGACTAATACAATAATCAACTGAAGTTCAGAAAAATAGAATAACAGAAATCCAAACCATTGTTTATATATTATCTATCAGCTAATTATTTCAGCAATAACTGATCTGTTTAGAAAAATCTTACCACTGTTTAACTCGGATCCTAAAACTAGATCTAGATCCTAGAGCTAATCATCATTGGTGAAAAGCTGAAACTGACTTGTTGCCATGTGCATAACTATTATTTTACAGGGGTTGCGGCTGGGCAGATGTACACATATCCAGCCCGCTGCTGGAGGAAGAAGAGACGGCTTCACAACGCCACAGATCCCCGTCTGGGTCTCTATGGTCTCCAGCTCGGTAAGACCCCACAGCCCCTTCTCAACAAGCCACCTGCCCATTGCCCGCTCCTCTCAGTTTTTCCTCCCACCCAGCTGTCTCTTTCCCCCTGTCTTCCATCCACTTCCTTCAGCTCATGTGATTACTAGTGATGATCTGGAATTATCTGGCTAAAAGCACATCACTCTGTCTCCACGCAGAGAGTAGAACAGGCTGCCAGTCATTTTTCAGAGGATGAAATGTGGCTGTGTTCACCCCGGCTGGTAAACTTGTTTTGTGAGAAGTAGAACATGTAATTAGATTTACCACTGCTGGGAGCAGTGAGACTGAGTTCGGCCACTGCAGACAGTATTTAATAAATGTTATGGAATGAAGTTTGGTCTTCTCGGGCTGCCACTTGAAACAGCTCGCTCAACACATTTACCCTCTCTTCTATATTCTCCCTTGATCTTATTTTCTACTTACCACCTCCCTTGTTTATTGGTTTTGTCTCTTTCTCTCTGGCAACTCTTTAATCTCTTCATATCTATTTGTACCCTTCTGTGTGTGTATTACTGTGGACAGCTCAAGTAACTGGTCCATTCTATGCCCAAAGCTTGTATACCTACTAGGATGTTGCATTATCCTAAGGAATGAACATGACAAAAGAGAATGTCACACAGAAACATAGTTAAATCTTTTATTTTCCAGTAATTAAAAGTAAGTAAGTAAAAAAAAAGGCTTTGGAAAACATACTGTGTTAGAAATCTCCATACTCATGACGTTTACATTTTTGTAATGCATGAAAAGACACATGTTCATGAAGTTGAAAAAGTAAGAGAGGGAGAGAGCCTGGAAAGAGGAAGCAAGATGGAGAGATAGCACATGAAGCAAGCCTTTGTTTCCCAAACACATCCCATTGTAGCCTATTGTTTTCCACTGAGCTGGCGCTCACTAAGACTCCACCACTACCCTGCTGTCCCTTCCTTTTTCCAACAACACTGGATTGTATGTGCTCTTTGCGAGTGCCTAGCAAAGGAGAAATGTAGTCTGATTTAACCTGGCATATTTTATACAGAGCACGTTGTGCAGCTGGCCAGAGGTGGCCAGCACAGGGCAGTAACCAGAGCCTGTCTCGCTGCCTCGGCAGGCTGTCTAACTGATGGTGTGCTAGAGACTCAGGCTGCATGCAGAATCAGCTCCCTGCTGCAGGCTGCTGCCTGCTCTATTTTTAGCCCCCCAGCTCCCATGGGTTAGGAGGGAGGAAGGGAGGGAGGTGGGAGAGGAGGGGGGTGGGGGGTCTGTCTCGTCGCGGAGAGTTGAAAGTCAACGTGTACAGACACAATGGTGAGGGGCTGCCACCGTATGATACAGGGGCCCATTTTAGAGAAGCGTGTTAGATCTGCTTCTCATGCCTACCTCTGATATCTGCCTCATACCTATGCAGTCCTCGGTTGCTTCGGCACTTCATGTTCAATATTCTACAAAACTCTTTCTAGCAGGTGCAGTGGTGAGATGAAGGGCTGGTAGAAAGCTGGTGAAAGGGGAGCTTTGAAGTGTCCTCTTTTCAAACATCCACAAAACAACTGGATGATCATGAAGCTCTCTGTGGAGAAGAGATTGTGTAAATAAGATGTGTGGATCTGACTGACTGTCAAATCTTTTGTTTGCTCTGCTTTGTCTGCTCAAACTGCTTGCCTCCTACACTGTTTGTTTAGATCTTAAGCTCAGTGTAGGAGAATATATCTGCATGATGTGTTCAGGTTAAAGTGATAAGCTACTTAACAACATTGTACCTCAGAGATTCCTGTGACGTTAGCAGTGTCTGCATAGTACAGCATTACCAAGAGCTCACCGGTGACGATGCATTCTCTTTCAGAATGAAAACATATGTTTGGGGTTTTTTGTGATATACTCCTGTGAAAATAGTTGTGATGGCACATTGTGTTGGTGGCAAAAATAAAGAAATAATTATATCAGCGGCTATAACAAACAAATGCTCCAGCAATATGCCACATGCATTTGTTAGTAGTAGTGTGAGCGGGAGAGAATAGAAAAGACAGAATGGAAATATGCTAATAGAAAGCTGCTCACGTAGGGCATAAACTGTGTGTGTGCAGGCGCGAATGTGTAGGTTACAAAAAGCTTACAGTTAGGATTACATTAGGGTAAATGTAACGCTTAGGCATTTAGTTGTGATGGTTAGGGTAAGGACCTAGGGAATGCATTATATCTATAGACAGAGTTCTGACAAGGATAGAAATATAAACGTTAGTGTGTGTGATGGCATCCACCTGACTGAGAAGTATGAACACTGAGCTGGTATTTCGAAGGTTTATCACATGTTACCTGTTTGTGTCTTTGTGCAGACGGTGGCCTTATGTCCAAGGACACTTTGCCCACCCAGAGCACAACACTAGAGGCTCTGCTGCGAGGAGAGGGTCTAGACAAGAGGAACAACTCTAAGAACGATGAGGAGAGCCTGCTGGAGATCCAGGTTGGTGCACTCGCTTTATGCTCTGGTTAAAATTGTCAGCTAAACACTTGTAAATGTAAATGTTTAGCAATATCACTTGAGCAACTGGGGGCTTTGACACTGAGACTGAAGTGATGTGCCCCAACTGGTTGCCAAGGCAACCTGCCAAGTTTTTCCAGCTGACCTGCAGGGCTCTTTGGTTGACTGCTGTCTCACTGAGAGGCAGCAAATGGACTGCTTCAACTTTGACTGCAAATGTACTGACCATCTTGTATGGCAGTAATAACAAGTAAAGTTTGATAACAATATGAATGAGGAGTGTAAATTGTAATTTAAATGCAGATGTTTCATAAATATCGAAATGGCTAATTTTTGCAGTCAAACTGAAGAGAAGTCAAACCTTATAACACATTCTACCCAATATACATGAAGAGATGTGAATGTTTTCTCATGGACCATACAGGAACATAGGGCTTAGAAAACCATGGTTCATCCTGCTTTTCAAGGCAAACGGTTATTTTTTACTGTCACACAAATGAACTTAATAACTTAACTTAGAATTAAAGAATATCGTTCTATCAATCATTGATTTCAATCAGTGAGTACTTGTACTTTAGTCTGAGCTGAGTAGTGAAATAGTCTATCCTCTCTCTTTGTCTCAGAGGGTTCTGGAGGCAGATGCAGCAGAGGATGCTTTCAATGATGATGACGACTACGAGGTGGACACTCCCAAGAGGAGACACAGGGGCAAAGGAAGAGTAAGTGACCAGTTGTCAAGTACTGCCACAGTAGTCAGGACTCCACTAGAAGTTTAAGAAGAATGTGTTGTCACCCAGTGTCTTTAAGATGTTTCCTGCACTCTGGAGCAAATTTTCTTCAAGGACCCCTCTGTATTTGCTCTTCCCTCAGTTCTGCCCATTCTCCTTTTCCCTGCTGCTAAGAAGCACCTGGCAGCACAATGCTGTTACCACCATGCTTCAATTAAATTGCTTCAATTTCAGACCAGCTAATCTTTTTCATCGTGCTCTTAGAGTCCTCGGCAAACTGTAAGCAGGCTGTTGTATGCCTGTGTTTTGTCTAGCCACTCTACCATAAAGGTCTGAAGAACCTGCCTCTGTTTAACAACTGTTGAGGCCACTGAGCTCTTGGCAACTCCTTAAGCTTCAGAAGTGGTTTTTACTCTTGTATGTATATGTGGGCATGATTTCATTGCAAGTTGTTAAGAGTATATTTCTTCAGGGTCGGGGTTCAGGTCGCAGGAGGACAGATCTGGATGACGACAAGCCATATGTCTGTGACAGTAAGTAGAGAACATGAGGGTTGTACTGTTTGTATCATGATGATATAGGATCTGAATAGCTTGTTTACTTCTCTTACCTTTATAAGAGGCTAAAGTGATCAGGTTGGTGATTATCTGTATTCTTGTCATTAATAATAAATCCCACAAAGAGACTGAAACAATCAATCGCATCTACTAACTGTACTTTCTGTGAATCCAGAAACTGATATAGCTTATTCTCTGTGCCAGGGACATCCGTTGTTGGTCCATATAGCTCTAATTTATTATTTCATAGTATTAAATAACTTCTTCATTAAATTTGATTCAACAAGGAAAATTTGGCAGGTGGTTTGTTGAGAAGTGGCTGTAGTAGTATAAGTAGGTTAGTGGGCTATTTTTCCCCACTTACCAGATGAAGCCCACAGTGACTTCATATCCTGTTAGCAACTGGCTTTTATATACAACCCACAGATCTAGAAATGACTCCAAAAATATGTGTCAAGAGGTCAATCCAGTGTAACACTTTCTGAAGACGTAAGCACAGGATAAAACCAGGTGAACCAGTGCCACTGTAGTCTCAAGTATTCCTGCATGTGGAAAAACAAAGTAGACAGTATTTGATTTTGTTATCGTTGTGGTCACTCTCCTTCTTTGTGTCTTTTCTGTTTCAGACAGATACAAACAAAAGCAGAACTCCAAATCTTCAACCTCAGGTACCCTGATTTGTTGACTGTAGTTTTTTTTTAAGATATTTGTTTTTGTGGATTGTTGGGAGGTAATGTTATAGGTGATGTGTTTAGTGTTTATCGACTTAGCCCCTATATTATCTTGCAACTGCAGAAAAACTGCATGTAGATGTTTTTAGTTATGTTGCTTTATAACATATATCTCCATAGTTTTCCAAACACTGGGTTAAGTTAATGTCTTATCACAAATGAATGCATGATGCTGCCTTATACAAAAGTGGTCGGTACTGAAATTACAAATGATATGTTGCCAGAATTACATTTACATAATGAAATATAACCATGGTAGCTGGACTGAACATTTGCCCTATGTTTGTAGCAGTTTATGCAAAGCGCTACAGAAACCGTACGGGACTAAGTTACCACTACACCCATTCCCACCTGGCAGAAGAGGGCAGAGCTGGAGAGAGGAGCACGGTTGTGTCCAGATCTCCCTCTGCACCACAGACTGACAGACACAAACGTAAGACATGTGACTGCTGTTTCTGTGATGTATCCTGGTGGTCTCTTCATCCAACAAACTATTATTAACTTATTATTACATGCTGTTCTGCTCCAATACTGTCCTGTGTTGATACTGTGAAAATGTCATTTATTTGGAAAATACTTAGCTTTGTAGATTTTTTTTTTTTAATTACTGAAGTATACTGAAATCACAGTTAAATAAACTATCCCTAAATGTTTTCCTTGGCATTTTCTGACAGGTCCAAAGGGTTCAGGTGGGACCAGCATTCCCAACAATGACTGTAGTAAATGCCAGGGCTCAAACAAAAAAACGGGTAAATCTGGGCCTCCCTGCTCAGCTTGCCAGTGCACAAGTGAGTTCCAATCTTTTTTTTTCTATCCAAACTGATTCCAAACTATAGATAATCAGAAATATATGCTGTCTTGTTTTAGTAATTTGTTAAAATGCATTACATGCATGCTGTTTGTTCCTCTTCTATCCCGTGCCCAGCTGACCGTGGAGAAGAGAAAGAAGATGGGACTTTTGTCGGAGCCGAGGAGCTGTTCGGCACCACTTCAGAGAGCGACACTTCCACCTTTCATGGCTTTGAGGACGATGAGCTGGAAGAGCCTGCCACAAATGGCAATGGAATATCTAACCGACACAGATAGAGCAAAACCTTTTAGATTTTAACAGACAATTTTTTTTTTATATGGACTAACCTCTGTCAAAAATCTGCTGCTTCTTTTTCAATGTTTTTTGTTTGCAGAAAGCACAAAGTGATTTCAGAACAGAGATGCAAGTGGTATTTTATCTACTGAACGTTGTTGAATAATTTATGGACACATTTTATATATAAATATATATATTAACTTTTAAGGCAATGAACGACCGTCAGTGTTCAGTTTTCTTGACAAGGACTCGTTCTCAGTGAAACCAGAAGACATTTTTGGAGTGTTTTTTTGTTTTTTTCTTCCTCACTGGATCAGAAGGAGCATAAATGTTATGAACTAAAAACACTGGAAGAATTTGACACATGAACAATTGAAACCTTTAAAGGCATGAATGATCTGTTTGGGACATGATTGAATGTCATTGCAGAGCCATACTTGAGCTACTGATGTTTTTGAATCAGTAGTCAGTGTGACTGTGAAGGTCTCTTTCTTTTTTTTTTCTTCTTCTCAGACTTGTGATAAAACTTGTGTGAAAATGAAGGAACCGCCACCCTGGACATGTTTGGATGAAGAACCCTATAAATATACCCTTTATAGATATGGTGGAAAAAATACATTTAAGGTAAGTAACAGGTTATCTTTTCTCATTCAGAAATGTAAGCTGATTCTTGATCAAAAAATGTCTTATTTATGTTCGTAATGTACTAAATCTTGTTGCATAACTAGACTGTAGGGCTAGAAGTTGGATTAGCATTGAATACATAATACATTGTCTGTTTTATTGGACAATCAAAAACATTCACACTCATTTGTCTTTGGAAATTATAACAGTCTTCCTATTTTTAACTGCAGACATCTAACGAACAAGAAATGTCAATGTTAGG
The DNA here is from genome assembly GCA_034779795.1 of Ctenopoma multispine. Lineage (NCBI taxonomy): Eukaryota > Metazoa > Chordata > Actinopteri > Anabantiformes > Anabantidae > Ctenopoma > Ctenopoma multispine. The sequence goes on from JAUYWH010000004.1 coordinate 11,126,573, forward strand.
AAAGCTTTTTTTTTTTTTTTAAAGAAACGCTGCTTGACGCTATTGATGGCAGAATAATAAAATGACTTATTAGCAGATGTTGGCATACTAATATTTGCCTAAGATTATCGCAATCTGACTAGCGTGTACCCCGCCTCTCTCCCTGTGACAGCTGGGATAGGTTCCAGCTAACCCGCAACCCTTAAAAGGATAAGCGGTTGGGGTAATGGATGGATATATGAATCATCATCAATGATTGAATGTGAAGAATCAATATTCTTTCATGTCAAAGTGAAAATAGAGTTCCACAAAGTAATGTAAATTGATGTAACTATATAAATCTGAATATTTACAGCTGAACCAGCTGAACAGCTCTGGAATAAATTAAGAGACCACTGCACAATTATCAGTTTCTCTGATTCAGCTATTCAAAGGTATATGTTTGAGTAAAATTAACAATTCAGTTCAATTCAGTTTGCAGAAACTGAAAAGGTCCAGTGTTTTCAGACCTCAAATAATGCAAAAGAACCCCAAAACAACAACAATTCATGTTCGTTTTTACACAACACATTACTAACGTTTTAACTCAATATTTGGTGAGATAACCCTGATTTGCAATCACAGCTTTCAGGCAGTGGTCTCTTAATTATTTCCAGAGCTGTATGTGATCAAAATTTAGTTCAGTTGAGATGACTTTTGCGCAGTAAGTGTGTTTCAAGTGTAGTATGAATACACCTGTATCTGAAAGAACTATTTAGTGGTGAATCAGTATTCAGGGTAAATACTACTCTGTAAAGGAAAAAAAAGAGTAATTCAAGCAAGACCACAAAGAGGTTATTTGCTTTTTATTACTTTATGGAGATCTGTATTCTGCTGACATGAAAGGGAATTTCTTTCTATTTATGGGAACTGCCCACTACCATCACTGTGAGGCTATATACACTTGTGATTATTATGTTTATGTGTGAGTTTAATCCATATTGTTTGTGTTTTGTAGGAGCACTCAGCTAATTGGCACGTGGCCCAGAGATGAAGGGGGGGGGGGGCACTGAAGAAAAAACTAATAGGCCTTAGTGTCCCTCCTGATGTGGACATAACATAACTGACACAAATGGATGAATAGACATCCCCCACTTCTACAGGCCATGTGACTTAATTGAACCAACTGCTCCCATGACGATATGTATCGATCACCTCTGAACATTTGAAATGTGAGTAGATCCAGCTTCATTTCATCCTTTCTGCACTGTGCTGGAGCTCCACTGAACTAAGGGAACACTAAAGGCCAGGCCTTTGAACTGTTTGTGCCCGATGGGTGCACTTGGGGCCCCTGTGACCTAGCCTGCCCACTCCTGCTCTGTGACTGTGTGTCTGCTACGTGATCTGATGTGACACTAAGACGTCATTATCCTCATCACTGTGCCAGCCTGCCGCTCTGCACTGGAAACCAGCTCTGACAGCCATGACCCTCGAACTGGATTGGACCAGTGACCCTCTGACCCCCAGCCATAAAGATGGTGCTTAAATCCACCACTATTACATGCAGACCTCTGGACTACTGTAATAATACTCTGACATTAACACAAAGGTTTTCTGCTTCTGTCCCTCTATCTCCTGAACCTGCCTGATCTCCAGTGGGTCGCAGTAATTTAGCTATTTTTTTTGCATCCTTTGTCTGTTGTTTTCTGCTCTTTTAGTATGACTTCTTGGTTTTGTTCAGACTATATGATACCTCTGTCCTGATCAGGTGCACAATAGCCACAACTACTCAGGCATCTTTCCTTTCCTTTCATTTCCTCTGCTGTTGATTGTTCAGCCACTCAGCCCTGATTCATGTGATTGTATTCAGCAGATAAAGAGGGACAATAACAACATGCAAGCATCCCATTATAATCTGCCATTATAGAGATTTGGGATGCTGCACTCATGCTATAGGATAATATTGCAATAACAGTCTGCTGATTTTATCTGGTGTCACACTCACCATCTGTTTTCTGTTTAAAATCCACAATCTCAGTAGATTGGGACAACAGTGGGATTCATCTCGGATGCAGTTAATAAAAACAATATAGGGTCAGATCTTCAGTATCGCTGCAATGTAATAGCCGCACTGTTTTTCGAAGCAAACCGTTAATCCTATGTGTCTGGTATGACTTACCGTGCATTCAAGTCATCTTTCTTCACTTCCCTCAGGGACCCTCCACACAGCAGTTGATCCCCTCTTGATTGGGAGGATCTGAACTTTATCAACTAACTTCGTCTTCTTCTCTTGTATCAGTTATGTGGTGTGTCCACAGCAAAATAGGTCACTGTGTCTTTTATCTTCCAAAGTCATGCCAGTAAGTAAAAGCATGTGTCATCAATCATAACCTGCTAACTGTTACCTACTGTATACAAACAGGCCTAATGTGGTGCAGTTATGAACAAAAGGAGAAGCACCTAAATGCAAAATGTCAGTGATGTCTGCTTAAAAACAATGTGTCACCAATCATTGAATAGCCTGCATACCTCGTCAAAGACACAGCAATAGGCCCTGCTACTCTCTTCTCAAGCCTGTCGGGGGTGGAGAGGGAGGAACAGGGTGGGAACGGAGCCAAGAGGAGATGAAATGGACATGACTGGGCGTTTGTTTCATCTTCAGCTGTAAATAGAAGTTAAAATGGAGAGAATGAAGAAGTCTTTGTTTGGTAAACTATTTTTATTGTTCTGAAGAAATAAAGAATGAATGGTACTGCTCTGCTGTTTTTGTGAGAAAGGACACGGGTCATTTTAAAAAGGCAGCAGATAAGCAGAAGACTCCTGAACTGAATCAACAAGTTGGAGTGACCCTGAGACTCTGGATGGAAAAACCACTTGAGTTTGTAAGAGCAGTGGTAGCTCATGACGACAAAAAGAAGCTCCAGCACAGGGGAGCTCATATTGATCGGTAGATACTGCTTGAGAAATCAAGAGCAGGCCTTTAGATGTGTATGAACAATGTCTATAGGGAGGTATATTCACTATTAGCAATGTGTGGGATGTGAATATCAACTGCAGGTTTGGGGCACTAATAAATTATCAAAGGGAACAGAAAAATGTAAAATCACATTAGTGCTAGAATTTCACACTGAAATGCAGTATTTTCAGTAATAGTATAAAATCTGCCACAAACATGGTTTGGGTTATAAGATATTTAATAAGATACCTAAACAATTTGATATTCCGCTTCCATAAACATTGACAGACGAAAAAAATGTCCATATTAAAGCAGCAGAGGCAAATATTCTGTTTTCTAGCACCTAGTTTAAGTTAAAACTTCCTACAGTTCCCATAATGCAACTACAAAGCATATTTTCATTAGATCGTACTTGCATACCTGCTATGTACTTCCAATCAGGGCTACCAGTTTATAACACCGGTCCTCTGTTGTACATGTTTAGTTTCCAGGTCAAAAAGAGGTATTCTATCAACACACTTACATTTTTAAACTTTTTAGCCGTGGTACTATCATGACACAACAACAACCTCTCACTGTTCCAGTAAAGTTTGGTACAGATGTTTCTTTTCATTTAACACTATCAGGTCAAAATGAATGAATTAATACGTTACTTTAGCTCTACTTTGTGTTTAGTGCTAATTAGCCAACATTAGCATACTAACACAATGAACTACAATGGTGAATATGATAAAGAACTTCTAACATGCTAAACATGTTAGCATTGTCATTGTGAATTCACTAATTTGTTCTAAGCACCCTCACAGTGGTAATCACGGAATCGTGCTACCTGTTCAAACTTAACAGGCTGATTCTTGCAAGCAGATTAATAACACTGCAGATGACGGGGAACACAGACAACCTGTCACAATTAAAAGAGCTCTAAAACCTGTGTATGAGTTACACTTGAACATACCATTGCATATCTGCAGTACGGCAGTGTTATCCACCTGAAAAAGATGAAAGCGGGCACCATGGTCTTCCACACTCTTCCACACAACAACAAATATCAATAAAGCAATGGCACAGAGACAGGTCCAGAGTTTTATTATTTGGTACCCATGAATAGATAGCAGGTGCTTGAGTGTTTTAGAGTGCCAGTAGTTATCTTGCTGGTTGAGAAACTAAAAGCACAAAATGCCCTGAATATGTTACATGCATAGTAATGTGCCCATATCATAATAAAGTGTGCTTTTTGGATAATGAAATGTAGCCAATTTACATCTACAATGCACTCTGTATATAGCGTCATTGTGTTTGTGCTGAGAGTAACATTTGGTACATTGACTTGAGTTAAGCGTATTTCTCTACTTTATAATCAAGAGGTTATTGGTTTATGATAATAATGATAGTTTTTAATATGACCTGTACAGTGCATTATAGTGACTCTATTAGAAAATAATTGATGAATGCTCATTCAGCAGCATAGTCTGTCACTGTAGCAGTCTGTGGCCTCATGGGGGAGCTGTGAGATTAAAATCTTCTCAGTCCGAGCACTTTCCTGTCTGCAGAAGACGGTGGAAGGACAAAGTGGAGCAGAGACGCCTTAAATGTTCAGTGTGCTTTGCCCACCTTGGGTCAAATTTTATTCCCATTTCCCGTTTTGGTTGTCCTTTCACTGAGTAGTGTTGCTCCCATTCAGGGCTCTTCCTTGTCTGTGCATTGATTTTGGAGAGTCAGATCAACTTAACACTCGCTTTATGATTCAGTAACATGCACCATTTCCCCCCAAAGTCATTAAATGGCAATTATTAGGTGTGTAGTAGTTGTGGCATATGTTTTGCTAAACAAAAATGGAAAGCCTTTTATTGTTTTGAGCATTTTGAACATAAGACGACATATTCATGCAGTAAAAAAAAAGCAGCAAAAAAATTATCCCACATTGGGCAGCAAACCTTGTATATATCTCCATAATCGGAGAACGAGTAGTTTTGACATCATGATGTTCGTTTTGATGTGAACACAGCAAAATACAGTCTTGTAGCACTGTTGCTGGTCCTGTGGTTTAACCACCACCAGATGGACCCATGGCACTGTAAACTTTAAAAACCACACTAAGGTGGGCCCATGATGGCCATGCAGATGCTATCTGACATGTCACGGTGCACACCAGAATTAAAGTAAACATCAAATCACTGTGATTCACACAACCATGGGTTACGTTTCTAAGCCTCTCTATTATTCATACAGACTGGGAAATGATAAAGATGACTGCAGATGTTGCAACTTGTCTGGGTGAGAGAAGGAGGAGGACCAGTTTGCCAGTAAGTTCACCTCAATACAAAGCAAATTCTGAACAATGTCATTTGGTGGAAACATGCAACAGAGCAGTGAGGATGCTACATTAAGCCCTTATGCCAGATTTGGAATGTAATGAAGCATGGTACATACCTTCAAAAATCTATTTTGTAATAAATATAACACATGGGGAAAAAAACAACTTTGTATTATTGATTACTGCCAAGAAATAGATGTAATAGAAATTTCAAGGCTATAAAAAGAGCTGGATAAAAACCTAAAAAAGAACAATGGTTTAACAGTTATTTATTGCTGGCTGCCTTGTGAGTACAGAGACATACGTACTATATGTGTATATATTTCAAGGTATATCTTAGCTAGGACTGGGTCCAGCTTTTTTACTTTGACTTTCAATTCAAGCTAAATGTTTGGGGAATTTTTTTTAAAAAGTAGTTTATACCAAAGGATCTTGTTGCTTTTAATCTCCAATTAATATGTATACAAAACAAAATAAAAACAATATAAATGCATCTGCTTAGTCTGCAAAGAGTCAAACAACCAATTTGCCAACTAAGAGACGAAAATAGGGCAGCCTTAGTCTGAATGTGCTTATACTGTACTGTATGTTGCATGCCATGTGGTGTGTTGGCTGAGGTTCTCCTTGTTTCTCCATGTTTTCTTTCCCTCAGTGGTTGTGGTTCTGTTTGGGGTGTTCACCCCTGCAGGCCCAGTGCTGCACTACCAATATGGCAGTAGTCCTCGGAGCACGTCCACGAGAACCTCCACAGCAGCCCTGTCCAGCCAGGCTTCACTGAATGTGCCCCGGCCCCTGTGCGGTGCTCACCCTTCCAACAGCGTCTGACTGTGCCCTTCCAGCACAGACTGTGTCAAGATGACTGCATCAGGCCCGTCAGACGCTTCCCTGTCAACGACTTGCCCTAGAAGATCAATTAAAACGAAAACAGATTATTTTACTGAGATACTGAAAGTAGAAGTACTTTGTAAATCACAATCTACACCAGTAATCTGAAATGCTAAGCTGCAACTGTGTGACTATCACATTATCTTATTCACACACACATTTTACAACAGGTCTAAAATGCCACAAGAATGTAATATGGTTATAACTGCAAAAGCCACTGATAGTGAGCCAGCCAGTGTGGTTTGTGATATGAACAGCCCCAGCTCCAAGTGACTTACCACACTGCGGGTGAACTTCTCCAAGGAGGTGCGGCGGCCCTGCTCAGTGTCTGCTGGCTGCTGTTTTGGGAGGGGGGGAAGCAGGGTGAGTGTTTTGGGTCAGGTACGGGTGTCGGCGAGGGTCGGCAGTGATGTTAGTTTGTGAGGAAAAAAGGGGGCCAAGCATTGCAAAAATGGGGGCCGAGGACAATGCAGGAGGGGGTTGTATTTGTAGGAAATGGAGTGGGGTCAGTGACAAGCCAGCAGGAGCAATGTCCAAATGGGAAAGGGCAGAAAGGCTAGCATGAACAGAGGCAGCTGTGATTTGTTTGAAAAGCTCCATATTACACAGAAACACCTAAACGAGTGTTTGTTTAGCTGTGCACATATTCAAAATTACATTCATAAGCTATCTGTCTAGATTAATACATTAATAATCCAGCTATCAGAGGTAAACATCTGCTACACTGTTTCATGCTGCATCCGTATACTGTTTACTTCATATCCGTTCACTGTATGGATAATAGTTTGTGTTGTTTTTTTATTCCTTTCTCTCACAGCAGTTTGTCCATGTGTGGCATATGACGTCATGTTCACTTGACTACTTCCTTGACATTTTAAAATATTTAGCAGTTAGATTGCATCTGAATTTTGGTCACAGTGGTTTTGCCTCTGAGCTGGAAAATGCTGTTATATGACAATGAAAATGACCCACCTTTTTGAGCATGTAAGTTGTGAACTTACTTAATAAACCACATACTTAGTAAATGTATTTCACCACTGTTAGTGACTACTTTGGCGTGTGTAACAGTAATTCGACAGTATATTCAATTTCTGTCTGCATATCTATGATTGATATGGACCTGAGGTGTCCTTTAAAACATAAAAATCAAAGGAAAATGGGAAATGCAATAAGACTGACAAAGGTTTATAAAAAAAAGAGATGATCTGGGTCAGTGGGTGCAGCTCACCTTCTTTCTGGCTAACAGGAGGTCTTGGTAGATGTTGGATCGCAAAAAGCGTGCATAACTGTCACTTTTCATTAACTTGAAAATGTGCTCCTGCAAGAGAAAGGAAAAACAGATGAGTGTGTGTTGACTGGTGTGGTACATATGAGAGATAAATAGAGGTCTGATTATGCCAATGCAATGCATAGATGCACGTGTGATCCGGGGGTTGGGGGCAAACTGAGCATGCTGACACGGGAGGTGAAGTCCTGTGAGACAGAGCTGAGTAATGTCCTGCCAGCGAGAGGCGTTGCATGTTACACATCACCAGCCCACTTTGAAACCATGGTGAACTAACTGAACAACCTATTCATGCCATTACTTGCCTCATTAAGACCTGGCACAAACATACTCCATCATTATTCTTCTCGTCTCTCTCTTTCTGTTCCTCTGTGCTCTCTCATTCATTCGCTTGTGTAACATGACTGGGGTGAAAGGGTTCAGTGTGGTGTGCGCAGTGAGTGCTGTGATCAGGGACAAAGTGGAGGGTATATCTATCTGAACTCGAAATGAAGTTTCTACATGCCTGGTAGAAGCCCTGAGGAATAAACAACACACCTGAGCATCCTCATAGCTGTATCGTCCAGGGTCTTTGAGGTTCTGACTGGTGCGTTCATAGCTGTGAGAGTCCAGGTTGATGGAGCTTGGTGCCCCCTCAGCGAGGAACTCCTGCCATATCTCCTGCGCCCTGGAGGACACTTCCTGGAGTGGACGTCTCTTCAGATCCTGAACCGCTAACCAGAACCTACAACAGTGTAATTTATGGTCAGTAACTGAATAACTAAATTCTGTAGTTGTTCCCTTCCTATTAATCTATCCTGCATAGGATCAGAAAAATGTCTAAAATAAAGTGAAACGTCAAAACATGAGCAATTTGAATAACAGTCTCACCTCAAGTTCTCCGAGCTGAACTCTGATTCCAGGAACTTTAGGAACTGGTCTCGTCCTGCTGGGTCTTTCAGTGCCTCCTCCAGAGAAAAGCCCCATTTTTTCACACGTTGCTGGCTCGGGTCACGACTGCTCAGAACAGAAAAGAACAGGATGAAATAGACAGAAATAGGAGAGAATAGAGAGAGTGGTTTGTTGTTTTCAAGTAATACTGCCCCTCTGTCTACAGAGAGCAGAGACCAGCAGGTTAGAATACAGTCAACCTTTGGGAATGCCAGTGTTAGTTTCCATTTGAGATGAGATACAGACAGACAGATCTCTCCCAATTCAGCACAACAAATGTTCCCTCAGCAGCAAGACCACTATGCTCCACCTGACCTCAGCATTGGTTTAAGGCATTATTACCCCCAGCTAAACTCTCAGGCCACATTGCAACCAGACCCCTGCAGCCTCACCTTGCCTCCAAGTCCCAGAAGGAAGTGTCATCACCGATCCAGGGGTTGGAGGGCTCTGTGGCTGACACGAAAGGGTCATATTCCATGAACTGCTCTGTGTAGCTCATCAGACTGTCTGCCACTTTGGAAACCTTCATACAGTGTCTGTCCAGCTGGATGTTGAGGAAGGTAATCTGATGAAGAGGGAGAGAGAGTAATGAGGAGGCTAAATAAGGTAGCAGCTCCATCAGTCCACGTCCCCGACTACCGTTATGATGGATGGGAGAGGCGGGCTGGTGGTAATGACCTGTGAAGAAGACTGTCCCATCATAAGTTACCTCCTTCTGTACGTCCTCTTTAGTGGGTTTCCTGGTCGGCTGGGAGCTGATGTGGACGGGACTCGGCTGGCTCTGGCCGTCATCTGGTACGCCATACACTGACTGGAGGGAGCGAGGAGACAGTGTTTGTTTTTTTTGTTGTTGATGTAGTTATATTTTGTTACTACATTTCTTTTGAGTTGACACACATAGACTAACACACACATGCACTCTAGCATTGTTATGATCTTGCAAAAACCTTATTCTCATTACTCCTTTATTTAAGGAGATCAAATTCAAAATGAAAACCGTACAGTTAAATTAAACTTAAAACTGGACAGAAAACTTAGTAGTAGTAGTAGGTAGTTAATCGAAAAATCTTCAGGGAGGTCAGGTTGTCTACCTCAGTATTTCTGAGAACCTGGTTATAGCTCTGTGTGGGATGATTGTGGGAACAGCGCTGAAATAATAATATTAATGTTGGGAAGCCAAACTGTATCAGACCAGCTTCGTTTCTTCTGCTCACCTTTTTTACTCTGTGTGGGTTCCTCTCTCTTCGGCACTTGCGGATGTCCATCTCTGTGGTGTTGACACAACCTGGCTGTGGGAGGCAGCAGGAGACAGTGACTGTTTTCTGGGTCAGATAACCCAGCGTGTATTGTCTATGCCTGTCCTCCTCACACAATATGATGCTGTTTCAAAAGGCTCATATGCAAATTGACTGGCAGCAAATCTGATTCTGTTACTAACAACAAAGGAGGCTCACAGCTACAGAGTGTGTGGAGATGAATCTGCTGCTTAAAAGGCTCTAAATGCTAAATTTGTCTACATTTTCAATAATACTTTTCTTTTTTGTTAATTTCCATTTCTTCATTTCCTCTTCTTTTTCCGTTACTTTGACCCTAAAGTAATGGAGTCTACGACCCTAACTCACCACTGGTCGATGGACGTCCCAGAATGCCCTCTCCTGGCTGTCCAGGATCTTCCTCTCTGCCTTGTCCTTTTTCCTGTCAATTCTGTGAAGAGAGGAAACCTGCCACTCATATATCAGGTGAAACTCAATACACCATGCTTCAGAATTAAAGATGCACAGTCATCAAAACACACACACACACTGCCGCACACATGCTAATATCACTGAAAGAGGAGCAAAAAGCTGAAGAACGTGGATCTTAACCTGTCTGCTCACTACACCAGCTGAATCCTGTTTGTTGCCGCTGGTGAAGCAGAGGTCTTACATAACTGACATTTACAACTCTGGCCTTGCATTGTTTACTCCCAGATGGAAGAAGGTGTACTGCTGGCCGTGTCGCCTTCAGTTTTACAAAACAGCTGTGACCTGTCGATTGCATTTCTCTGAACATTTTTCTGTAGACAGAAAATGAAAGTCCTGTCCTCACTGACAGACAGAAACAACCAGTGCTGTGCCTACACATGCCAGCAGGTGGAAGTAATACGAAGAAACAGGAGATAGAGGGAAAAGACGTGTGTGAAAAGACGTGTGTGTCACAGAATAAAAAAGCACTGGCAAAACAGTGAAATAACACTGCACACCAAAGCATTTTCTTTTCTTTGGGGAAAATGCACTCACATCGTGCATGTAGCCAGAGATTAGTGTTTATAAGCATGAATATATAAACCTGATTTCATCCACCTCTCCCCATCCTCACAGCTTTCCTCACTCTGACACTGTCGTATTAGATAAACACTCACATGAAGAGGTGACATGTTGTGATTCGCATGTGTGTACTCACTTGACTTGAGCCTCAGCTTGCATGAAGATAAATTCCCACTTCCTTGCGAAAGCCCGCTGAAGCCGGGCAAGGTTCTCCTGGCGGAACCAGTCAGGTGCAGCGTTGGAAGATTATTATTTGAATCAGTTACATTATCCATTGACTGTGATGGCATGCCATAACTTTGGATTACTGTACATGTAGCTGCGATGAACCAGCGTGTTTAGAGAGTATACAGTAAATATGTAGATGCACATGCATGTTGTAGACTGTTTAATTTTTATTATTAAATCACTGTGATAACTGTAAGGGGGGTATAAATATGAAGGGGGGTTATGTGTCTATTTCTAGGACTAGTAACTTCCTGGGATTTTCTGGAATTTCTGACTTTGACATAACATGACAGTTACATATCTTTAGAGGTGCTACTAATCATATTTTGTTATCGCTTGACAAAAACAAGCCACTGCAAACTCATAAGTACATTAGCATTCAGCTTTGATATGTGTACATTATGGAGGTTTAAGGAATTGCAATTGTGTGTCCTTTACAGGACCCACAAACAAGCATCTGTCAAACATACACTACATGACCTCATTACAAAGAGAGAAAAAAAAACTCTGTGTCCTGACTCGCAGGCATGTAACAGTGAGAGCAATGAGACCTAGAGGCATAAAGTGACCTGAATATGAGAGAAATGAAGTGTACTGGACAACAGTTGCAGAGTAATTTAGAATATTAAAGTGCAGTAGATTGCTAATGGATAACAGCACAAGATCAGCGTTGCAGTAATGCCTCACTTGTGGCTATATTGATAACTGACGGAAAAATATTTTTATTTACATCTGAGGCCAAACTGTGTTCCTGAAAAAAAAAAGCCTTTTACAGATTTGGATTAAAGTCTATTATTTCATAATGGCTGTTTTTCTGGGAATAATGGATTTTATCATTTCAGGGCCCCAGAGAAACACTGTTTGTTTCATCTTTTTCCTTTTGTTTTTCAGCAAAGTGAAACGAACAGGAAATTCAGTGATGTCATCATATTAACGGTAACATTGAACTGAGAGCTTTCAGACAATCAACAGAACCAAAGTGACAGTGTACTTACAGCCTCATAGTCAGCTAGCTCAAGCCTGGCTTTATTCTGCATGGTGCGCTTGCACAGGTAAATGGCTAAAGGAATGAAGAAAGAGTGAGAGATGAAGAGCACAGCAGAGTTAGTCTGGTGGGATGTCTACTTTGTACATATAAAATAAAACAAATGATATCTCCAGTGGCCAGTGGTCTTTTTTAACTTTGCTCTCAGCTGTGTGAACCAACAAACATGGCAGGCTAAGTGTCGTGTTCTGAAATAACAAACCTCGACTAAATTCCGCACAGCGAGCCAGAGATGGGGTCATATCAACAACTGATCCATTATTTTGTTCTATTATTTTGTTCCATTGTTTTGGCTAATCTTATCTCCTGGGATTCTCTCTGGGGAGGGTTCCTCTGGGGCAGATACATTACAGGGAATGACCCCGCAGATCGATACTCACAACAGATCTACTGAACTTCAGTCATGTTTGAAGAGAAACAGCTGAAGGAATTAGTAAGATCTTACTGGTTTGGAAAAAAAGATGCAAAAATTGACAGTGTGTGACTCACCATAATCTGTGTTCTCAGGCTCCCAACAGTTTGAAGGCCAGAAGTATGGAGACTGATGAATACAGAAAGGGATGAAACAGAAACAGATTTTGTTTATTTACTCAAATAATCAGTAACAAATTTGTTTTTTTGCTGTAAGTGCCTGGATAAACAATAATATGTTTCAGTATGAATATTTAAATCTCATTTCACCCGCCACCCACACTCTCTCTGTATTCATCTTCCACACATAGAAGAAAACTCTTAGTTTGATAATAATCCTCGATGTCCATGTGCTGCACCTAGCTATCTGGGGAGCAATGGTAGCTATATCCTCTCTATCCATATTTAATTGTCTGTTGCAACTGATATTACACATTTAAAGTTCATTCCCTTCGCCATTAATAATGGATCACTCACATCTATCATGCATTCTTAATAAGAGGGCAGAATTAGAACTTGGTGGTACTCAACCACATTTTTCATTCCCACTATTACTCATAATAGTAATTGGCCTAAGTGAATAAGGCTGATGCTGATAAATGTGCTTGATTGAGTGTAATGTGAACAGTAAGGTTAACATGCCCTGATTCCGCATTGTCATCATTTCAGCTCTGAGAGGATTAAGCGCATCTACGACTTCACAACTGCAAGTGCAAAACAGTGTGCAGAAGACAAATTTGGGTCTTCTACAAGAGCACGGTCTATTTTTAGACTGTCACTTCTCACAGCACAGCTACGGAGACTGACCTAAACATTTCAAATGCATCGCGGATTCTTTTTAGAGGTTCTGATGACGTGCTCCTGTTGCATCACAGCAGCATCAGAGGGGATATTTTTAGCCCCTGCTGAATGAGCAAATGTGACACATGCTACCGTCCCTGAGCAGGCACAATAATGGCTTTTAATCTTGAGCAATTGAGGTGAAGATAAATGCATTCAGAGGTAGATTATGGGGGGGGGGGGAGCAGGCATAGGCTGGAGACAAGAGACTGGTGAAAAGTGCAGAGCCAGCAAGCAGCCAGCTCAGCACTTCCCATAGGGGAGCCTGTCTACTGTAGCAGGCTGGCTGGTTTTAAGATGCTAATGGCCCAGTCACATTACTGAGTCATCACGGAGCCCGTAGCCATCAGAGGGACCTGTCAAAGTTCATGCTGGATCAGATGGTGTGTAGAAATAAACAGCTCACTGACAACGACTGGCCCAGGGGCCCTGTTTCTGCGGCCCACGTCCTGCTTCGATGCAGCGTTCAGCAGGCATACATAGTATCGACCTTGGTGGCATGAGTAATAGGCTTAGCGAGGATTGCTCTCATTAGCATCACGCAATAAACATATCCCTCTGATAAAATACCATCATCTCATTATTCTATATTTAAAAGCCTCCTAACACATGTCAAGGACACCCTCATGGTGAAGCTTTCGGTACCTGAAAGCGATAAAGGGTTCCATCATCTTTAAGTGTCAAGACATGGTCAGAGATGGGGAAGATGTAGCCATGGGCAGCGACCAGACTCCCAAGGTGAATGGCTTCAGCTGTTGACACAGATGAGAAGGAGAGGGAGTGATTTGATATTGCCGTCCTCTTCAATTGAGTTCTAGAGTTCTCACATGTAATCAAATCAAATTTCTCATTAGACATACCTTGATCCTCAATGGAGAGGTTTTTCATAAGCCACTGAACAATTTCTGCCCCTGGGATTCACAGAAGGACATTCATTGTGAGTGATGTCACAGTTCCACATCTGCAATAGATTCTACAAACGCTGAAATTGATGAAGTCTCTTTATGATTTCTCTCTGTTCAAAGCTGTGGGTCAAAGCTGAGTAGATGTCTAAATATAACATTATGTTAACAGGTGTGCGGTCCTTTCTTGTGTCTGCTCCTGGACAGCACAATATTTGGCCCAGCCTTTGTGATCGGTGGAGGCTGATGAGAGAGACTGTGAGACCGCCGGGCCTGGGGGACCCTTGTGAAGGAGTGACTCAGAAACAGCTTCTGGGAGTGAGGGAGTAACCCTCCACTGGTGACTCATTTCATACACAAGCACACAAATGCACAAACACATGGAGTACAGTGCATACACACAGTAAATTTCATCAGTGGCTGAGGTCCTATAGGGAAAGACATCATCTGCCTCTAACTGTAGTAGCAGCAGATTAAAGGAGCCCAAAAAGGCATATTTGCTTCACTGACTCTGACTTCTGGTTCAAACCTCACCAAGTCCACTTACACACAGGGATTTGCAGCATATGTAAATGTGCAATCACATATGGTCATAACCACACACACATACTGACCTGATACCACACTGGGGATCTTGGAGAGGAAGCTTTTGACTGTGCGAATGGCCACACCTCCTGCTTTCTCATCTTGTATTCGTGTAACAATGTCTTCAATCTGTGGGTAGGCCAGAGCAAGAATATAGTAATCACATATTATATTTTCTATTGCAGATTTAAAGAATAGTTATAATAAGATGTTATTTTCTTCATAACAAATGTGACCTGCCTGTTTGTTCACATTAAACCACTGGCGCAGCTTTAAAATCTGATTTTATGGCTCATCTATATTGTCATTTTGTGATTTAACTTTACATGTAGTGGCTTTGGAAGCAGATGGATATCAGTTTATTACACAGCGGACACCAGACTGATAAGCCGACTGACCTGAGACAAGGTCAATCCAAACCTTCACTTGTCAAAAGCAGGGTTGAAACCCAACCGCTGGATCTAAATACACAGTATCTGGTTTTGATGTAATATAAATTGACATCCTGGTGGAGATAGGCACAGACCTTAAAGATAAAATGGCCCTGGGTCAAAGGGTGGGGTTATTTATTTAGCTGTAAAATGAATCAACCAATTCATGGCCAGTTGAAAAAGGCTGTCACAGCTGTTCCCCAGAGACAGAGATAAACGTCCCACCTCTAACACAGCAAGAGTTTAAAACACATCACACATCAGACATATAAAATTAAGCCCAGCACGGCACAGATTGATGCACTGAGCCACAACACAGGGGACGAGTACGCTAAACAAGGTAATGACCAGTCACTTAAACAAACAGACATCCAACCATGTACAGATCTGCACATTAAAAATAAAGTATGTACGTAGTATGTTGAATGCATCGTTTATGAGCTCAGATCATGTACTGTTGTGATGTCATAGGCTGCACAGTAGCTGCTATGGTCATTGTGCAGGTTATAAATTCTTCATGACTCCCTGAGCATCTGCTTAGTAATTAAGAACACTTTGATGCTCACTCATACACACTTACATGCATATGCAGACAAGGACACACACTGTATGACAAAGCTGATTAGGTCAGTTTTGAGGGTTCAGCTCATGGACACACACTCTGAATTTAAAGATGTCTCTGCTGTTGTCTCTTATCCAAGGTTACAGGCTAAGCAGGGTCCCTCCTTATCCCATTACACGTGTAGTTGACTTCAAGTCATGACCACAGGCATACAACTAGTTTGTACCATTCAAAGATACTTCTGGAACCTCCGTCCTTCTTCTTTCTTCACTTTACATGTCTGTCAGTGAACTGAAATATTGTATATCATACTGTATGGCATGTAGGTGTTTATATGCATCTGTTTTTCTCATTTTGTTTATTACCTTCATTTAACCTAATGTTTGTGAACAATATGTTTCAAATTACATTTGGTAATACCCATCTACTTTGTCTATCTCTGGTACTCTGAGTTTGAAAAGTCTCGCGGGGCTAACACATGCACTGAAATAGGGCTAAACAGTTTGGGTTATTTTTAGCTATGAAGTGATATTTACAACTGGTAAATAGTAAGTATTTATGACAATGGTAAACTGTGAAAGTATGTGTTTTAGCAGGTTCTTAGCTGTATGGCACAGAGTAGGATTAGTGTAACAAAACAAAGAAACAGAATATCACCAGCCATATCCACTGACCTTTTTTTTTTTTTTTTTTTACATTCGCATGTTTTGTATTGTGCATTTCTAATGTTTTAATGTGCCAGTGACCATGCAGGATTTGAACAACATGTTGACAACAGGAGCCAGGTTTTAAAGCCCATCTGTCAACTATGCCTATGAGAGCATGTGTGTGTGTGTGTTTCTCACTGGTTTTCTCTACACTGCACAACAAGGGAAAGTGTACTGTGTCTGGCAGACCTTATTCCCACAGCAGTAACTGCAACTTTCTCTTTCACATTTGTGTTTTAACTGTAAATAAATTCAGGGAGACTCTGGGGTTATTATTCCTCCTATTGACTTTACATTTATGTATTTAATATTTGTATGTACTTATTTTATTTATATTTTAATATGCATATTCAGTACATATGTGCATATAACATGCACCTTGAGTCTACAACAAAAGAACCACATGTCTATGGATTTAATGGCACACATAATGCAGAGCAGAGAGACCATAAGCAAATGTCAGAATTGGAGATTACTGCCTCAACTCTTGATACAACTTTTTCACAGGAGAGGAGGGGAGAGAAATAGAGTGATGTGCATGTGCCCTCTGTGTTGTGAACAGAGCCTTGGTATTTTAGGCCTGTTTCCGCCTACATGTGAGCATAAACACTTTTACATGAGCACAATCAGGGGCAGCTTAGCACTGAAACAACACAAACCTTCCACGCACAACAACAAAGAAAAAGCTTACAAATCAGTTGCATTCAATCCAACTCTGAAGGACTCTTCAAATACTCCTGGGACACAACAACATGGAAAAGATAAAGTGTTTTTGTTCTCATATAATAATGGACCTTGGACTGGTTGTAGCCACACAGAAAGAAGAACTCATTATCTTCCTATAGGATGACAGAAGACAAGAAGTGCTTTGCACAGCTGCAGATAGTGCACGTCGTATCTGGTGGATGTACAGGCTAATGGTGTTTGCAGCTTGGTGTGGAGGGTTTTTGAGAGCCGAACATTGCTGCTAGCCCACGATAACAGCACTTTGCTCCTCGCCACCAAGCTCTATAAATGATTATCAGGAGAACACTTGTGTATCTTTGCCACCTTATGTTGTGCATTTGCAGCACATGTGTGCTCCAATTTGTCATGACACATGTCTGTGTGTTTCTTCCACCAGCCATCTGTTTGTCATATGTAGGACGGAAAAGTTTTAAGACAAGAGGCCTAAATTCTCTAATCTACAAAACAAAATCTCACTTCTGTATTATGGTTTTGTAATTGAGATTTTATGAAGTAAAATAAAACCACAAGTGACATATACAGTATATTTAACAACTAAATTCAACATGTTGAACCTCAGTAGGTAAGCAGCAAGTATGATAACATTCATTTCACCTGTTATTTAAAATCTTCACTCTATTTTCCAAAAATGTCCAAAGGTGAAGCTATTAAAAACTGTCCCAGTCTACAGGAATGAGACCACTGCTACTAAAAGATGGATCAGGTAGTAATAGTGTCATAAATGATTCAGCAGTCATTAGCAAGCACAGGCACACATGTCACTGTTGAAAGACATTTGGATCAGGGAGGAAAATGATGGCTGTCCAGGTGACAGGCGAAGAGATCCATTTTAGGCCTGAGGATGAGGACGATGTATCTGTAAAGGCTAGAGGAACATGAAATAGTGATGAGACTTTGAAAGGTTTTCAAGTTTGCAAAGTCATTCTTGAACATCTAAAGATGCCTTTTTTTCTGGTGTATAAATACTTTCTCATTATTTTGAGAGCCATGGGATTCATTTACATACCCAGAAGTCATCTATTAGTTTATCATTGTAACAAAAAAAGCTTACACTATAATAAAAAAATAAAACTGTAAGACAACACAACCATATTTTAAATTCATTAGGATTTATTAAAATTGTAATATAATATGTTTAATGCCATTACGAAGAGATTTCACTGCTCACTCGCAGTGACATATCATTCTTAATTTGATGAAAGAAAACTCTGGAGATTAACAAAATAACAATAAAACCTAAGATAGCAATCTTCAGCAACAACAAAAAAACAATTTTTGCTTTACAGTACTTTGGAGTGTTGTTGGTGCAACTGGAAATTTATCAAAGAAAATGTTAATTTTTCTAATTCAATTCACAGCTACTAGTTTGCCGTCTCACATCGCTTTCTTTGCTTTGCCTTCTAATTTGCCTTAATACAGTTGCCGTGTCAATTAGTTTACGCCTAGATTAACTGTTCTGTTTTGCCATAGCTCACATGAACTGCAATATCAACTTCATTCATTAAAATCAGTCTTTGACCCCAAAGCACCACTAAATCGCTCACTTCCTTCTTCTACATTGTTTGGATTGCTGACTGCTGCAGGGTGTCAGAGCACTTACTGTAAAAGTCTCTTTCCTCCAGTGTGTGGCTGCGACTGGACTGACCCCCCCACTGACTCATAGCACAGTAGCCTTCACAGTATTTTCACCCTGAGTGTGTTGTCAAATGTACTGTCTTTTGTATCACGTATTTAGGTTTCCAGATACGTACTTGTGGGTTTGTAGGACACCACTAACCCGACCACTAGCTATTGTTTTTGTTTCACGTGGACTTCTTGTTCACATGTTTTTAAAATGTATCTTTTGGTAACAAACTCGGATAAATTATTTCACATATGAGTTTATTTTATGTAATCAGATTTCCTGTCTCTACAAAATGACACCATAAATTGAAAATGCTATGCATTTCTTTTTTCATTTCTAAAACTGTGCAGCCATAAATTCTGTCTTGATCTATAACTTTTTGGATGATGTATTAGGAAGCAACTTTTCCAAAGGGCACAACCTGCCACACAAGACTCTTCTGAGTGCCACTTTGACCTCTGCGTCATACTGAGTGCATAATTAATTAAGTTCCAGCTGGTGTGTGGTGCCCTAGGGAACGAGGTGAGAATAAAGCATGTTGGAGAGGGAATGCCCCCCACCGCCCCCACCCTGCTTCCTTCTCTAATTTCTCCTCCACCACCATCCAACAGTCTTAGCTTGCCACATCATGATGAGGGAGCTTTGAGAGATTCTCTGCTGGATCTGACACACAGGGGAAAAACAGTGACAGCCGCACAAGGAGCAACAGAGCAGACTGGAAAAGCCCCGCCAAGCAAGAGTGATGGTTTGGAAACTTATACTGCTTTGGAGACGTGTGAATGAATCACATTTGCACGTACTTGACCACACACTGACACATACCCATAAACAGCATGCGCATCTGAACACCAGCACAAAAGCATTAACTTAAGCGCTCTTGGCAATTCTCATTATTACCAAACCCAAATTACCTGCCATGTCTAATATTGCACTTCAGTGAGGCATCAGCTTAGTCCTAACAGTTCTCAAACAGACACATTCACTGATCCAGTGCTTCTCCATATTGCCATCTCTACAGGAATGCCCTGCAGGGAAATACTTTTTTCTGCAATAAACAACTGTTTTCCCATCAGTTCCTGAAGCTGAAAAAATGCCTTTTATACTCCAGTGAAGCCATTTTCCTTTCTGCCAGTGCCTTTCATATGTAATCCCTGTAATCACTAGTGCCAATGGATTGAAAATGCACTAAAGTTAATTGTCTGAACATGGACAAAAGGAACCCTGTTCACTCAAATATGGGCTCCCTTGGTTATATCATTTTGACAAAAGCCTGCTGAAGGTTAAATTTACTGTGTATTGTTCTGCTGAATTGTTTCTTCTTAGGCAAAACAAACAGGAAACAACCTGTGCTTCATGTCAACAAACATGTATACAACGTGTACCTTTTCACCGTTTTCTATTGCTGCCAACCTGCCATTGATTTTAACAGAATATTTAATGACTTTCTT
>JAUYWH010000004.1:11154336-11271958 GCA_034779795.1 Ctenopoma multispine
ATGATGACAGCACAGCTACATATACATGAGATATGCATATGTCATCTGTGTCACTGACAGGCCAAAAAAAAAAAAAAGAAGCATTTCTCTATCACCCAAGGTTTGATTTAGAGATATATAAAGTCAAAGTATGACGAATATCAGGTTGCACAATTTTCCTCAAATTACTTAGCTGACTCTATTTAATCCATCCATCATGGGATTCAGTCACCATGGTCACAAACTTAGTTTTCACTCTTTATAAATGTGTAAGTGCTTCATTAGCATCATGGTATTGGATCATAAACGTTTGCTTTTTAATGTTCCTTTAGTGTCAGGACATATTTCATGCTTAAATGCCCAGTCAGCTTTTAAAGTTTCATCGGCCAAATTGAGCAAAAGTGAACATTAGAACATTAGACATCAGAAACACATCTTGATTTAATGCATAGTACAACTCCACCTCAGGCTACGACTTCAGTAACAGACATGCGGTAGAACTGAAATGAGAAAAAATTGAAATTGTAACCATGTAAAAGTAGAATTCACTGCAGACCTGCTGTATTGGATCACATTAGATTGTGCAGGTGTACCAAACAAAATGAGTGTGTAAAGGGCCAAGAGAGGCCACAGATGTGTGGTATTAGCACATACTCTGCAGTCGCTCTGCTCTCATTCATGATAGCAAAAAAAAATTTACAGTACAGGATGTTTAGTATCTAATTTTATTAAGATGTTCTATTATATTAAGCTCTCCTTTCCTCCTCATTTTTTTCTACTGGTGTTGCATCATTAAGCCACAGAGATGGATTAACTCTATTTTCGAGGTTGAGGTCATAAGAATTAAGTAAAAGTAGACCTACAGCTCATTTTGCACACACACTGCACACGAAAATGATTTGGTTAGCCACTTTAATGGCCTACAGTTTGCTCATCAGCCCTGGATGCTACCGCACCCTTGAAAATTTGATCAATTCACAAAGTTAAGTCCATTTCTGTGGCTTAATGATGAACCACTGGTCAAAAAAAGGAAGTCACTCCTTAATAGAATAGTATAATAGAATTAGATACTAAACATCCTGCAAATATTTATTGCTATACAGAGCAACTGAGTATGTGCTAATACCATACATCTATGGCCTTTCTTGGCCCTTCTTTCAACATACACTTACAGTATTTACCACTTTATGAGACAGACTTGTACAATCGAATGCAACCCAACACGCTAGTCCTGCTGTATGACTTTAGTTAGTTCAGTTGATGATGGAAATTTAATTGAGCCATTCATTTATTTTTTTTGCATGCTGCTACTTTTTAAGTAGACTCTACTCAGCAGATGTCACCTGTCGGGGTCCTACATGTCTCAGCGTTCACTGTTGGCAACATCCTGAAAAAGCAGAGCTCAGTCTGGCCAACTCAATGCAACACCGACCTGCTAGGTTTCACCCTGACATCTTCAGGCTCTTTTTCTCAGATTCATGAGGTGTTTGTGGTGTTCAGTTTTTCTTAAATGTTTTTTCTAAAGGGCTTTTACCATTTTTCCCTTCTTGAACTTTGCTCTTGTCTTCTCTTTCATTTATCTCACTCTACTCATACTCATACTTCGGGGGTTTTCTGTATCCAGTGTCTGTAAGCAGCCAAAGATTGTTTCTAATGGAAGATACTCTACGATACAACTTACAATACAACTGCCAGGGAGCCACTAAGTGTTTCAGGTCCACCCAAAGTGTATGTGGTTTTCGTGCAACAACAAATTGATAACTTTGATAGTTCACAGTCACACAGTTTCATAAAAAACATTGGAGGGGGACACATTTCCTTTCCCTTTTTCATATTTTTGTGTGGTGATTAGACTCTTTGTACTTTCTTCTTAAGTGAAAAATAGTTATTGTTTGTAATTATACTGCTCTGAATGCATTTGTTATGAAAAATGTCACAAAATCTTGTTTGACTGTAATGGGTTGTTCTTATTTTACCATTTTTTACTGATTCATTGTGTCAGCACTACTGCAGGGCAGCTTGCCCAGCAAGTCACTGCTGTCAAACAAGTTAGTGTCAAACCAAAGCACTAAACACCAGCAGCTTCTATCGTACTACTGTCAGGGGGTTTTCCAATAGCCCATCTGTATTTACCCTAAAACATTATTCATGAGATATGTCTTTCTCAGAGTCACCAACAACAGTTTAGCTGGGAATCAGTATCATACATAAACCCAAAGACAGTTAATAGGATTTTTATCCTCTCCAAATAAATTGCTGTAATTTCATACATATTTCCAGTATGTTCATATCATTCACACTGTAGGAGTGCAGTGAACTCCTTCAGTATGCCGTAGCAATGATGAGATTATTCAGAGTATAGTAGGAGGTATTTAAGGCATGCTTCATCTCTAGTATGATTCCAAGCAGCCTTTTTAGGCAGCAATAAAGTAGAAGGTTAGGAGGGTTAGGCAGGGAATTTAGAAGTGGGACACAGCGGTGCCAATCTATCCCCCAACCAAGCTCCATAGTAACATAACCCTAACCATGCATATGCAGCTTTACTCTACAGTCCCAATAAGAAGCACAGAAACACTGGCTGCATTATTAAAAGTGCTCTTTTAAGAGCACATTGTCAGCAATGTGCGAACAGGGAGGGAGACCAGGAAAGGCACTGGCACAGGAAGGACTTTCCTCATTGGAAAAAAGCCTTTTATTTCAGTCACAGTGATTCTCCATGGATGAGGTGAATAATCCTGTCAACACAGTGCTCAGGCTGCCAAAACACTGTGAATTATTGTCCAATTAATCATATTTCTTTCAGTGGATTTCCAGGATTTTCATGTTGGTCCTTCTGCTTTAGTGGAAAGAAGAGACAGGCCAACGGGACTTGGTTATGTAAGAGACAGAGCTTTGCACGGTTACTGTTGTTTTATCTTACTGACCCAACTAGGAAATCAACACACACTGGCACTTAGCATACAGGCACACAGGCTTCAGGGTGACCCTGATGGTTCAGCCCATACCAGCGCCCCAGATAAAGGCTCCCATGGTGCAATTGGAGAGTGTTAAACAGTCGTACATGATAAAACACTGGAGGAACTTGTTCATATAGCAGCAGAGGTGATATCTAGAGCATTTGGCTGGAACGTGGTATCTTAAGTGCACGTAGGAACAATGAATAGTTTCCCAATCAACACCTCGGATAGAGGCTATCCTTAAAAGAGAAGAGATATACCCTCCACGGGCCCCAGGGGCACTTCAGAGAGAAGAGAGAGTGTGACTCATAGATGGCAGCAGAAAGACAGCCAGGCAGGCTTCCTTCCGACCAGCTCAACTATAGCTTTCAAACCCAACAAGCTGTCAGTCCCTGCTGTGGTAGGCAAATGTGGGAAGTTGCCATTTACAGTAATTTCATTTTTCTCTGCAACTCAAGGGAGATTCCATGTCTAGCCAGTATTCTGATTGCTGCAATTGTTTGCAGGATTGTTTCCTATATTTCCACCACGTCCACAATATGGGACTCTCTCTGTGTGCGTTTGTCTAAATCATCCTAAAACCAACTAGCTGACAGTCACCGATGGGTGTTTTAGGTTGTTAAAGTTGGTACTGACAGGGAATGTTAGTTTAAATATCTATGGAGTATAAGGTGTCCTTCTATCATATATCACAACACTGTAACATTGACAATATGCAAATACAAATTGAAAAATATGAAGACCTGCCCAACTGACCCCCCCCCCACCTAGACTTCCCTTCTTTACATTCAGAAGCACAAACATAGATAAAAAATACCAAGAGATGATAAAACATTGTGCAGAATATAAATAAATAAATGGAGGAAATGATGTCTTACAGATCCAGATCTTTCAGAAGATGGAATACTTGAAATGAGCTTCAATTATTAAATAGCAAGAAGCAGAGAAAAGGCTAAAACACGGAAGGGAGGCAAGCAAAAAAGAAGAAGAAAGGTAAAAATAACAAGACAGAGAATCTAAAAAAAAATAGTAGCTGCACAATAAAAACATTTTAAAAAATGACCATAAATTAAAAAAAAAGGCCTATTTTTTCATTATCCATTCACGTAAATATCAGCATGCTAATATGCTCACAATGACAGTGTTAACAAGCTAATGTTTAGCCACTTTTACTTGCATCTTGCGTTCACTCAGCTGGATTGGTTTTAATGTGAATATAATTATAGGAACATACAGTATCTAAAAGGTTTTCATTATTATAATTATTTTTCTGCAACACAATCTACAGTAAAAGTGGAAGTCAAACAATCCCTGTCTTAAAGCAACTGTGAACCTGCTACATTCAGAGGATGACCAAATATGCATCTTCTGATAAATCATACATATATGTATAAAGTTTCTGGCAACCAACAGTAGTTGAGACATTCCAGTCAGCACCAAGTGGTGCCTTTGAGCTTCCAGGCACAACTCAGTACTAGTATTTATACTATGGCTATAATACCTGCTTTTAGGTGGGATTTGATTGTCAATAACTATTCAATCAAACATTTAATGATCTGAACAAAAAGAAGAAAAGATGTAGCACAAATCCTTAATTCTCCCTGGGTAATGCAACAGTGTGGTTTGAGCTCTTATGCATCAAGTAGTTTTGTGTGTCTACAGCCAGTCAGCCATCACGGTTAAAGAGAGACATGGCCCCCAAGTTAGACAGGAGGAAGAGGGGAAGACACGCATGCAGTCACGGGTGAGAGATGTAATCTAATAATAGTTTGTGAGTTTTACTCCATCAGTGCAGCAAAGTGATCTTTCTCCTCAGCTTTATTATATTTCCCACAACAGCAGTGCTTCTAATCACAGTCTGAGTTTCTTTTTCATATATCTCTCTGTACCAGTTCTATTAAACTACCCACCACCTTCTGTCTAATCATTTCAGACATAGCATGGACACAACAACAGGAGAGGGTAGTGTGCATTAAGCCAGCATGAAGCGTGCGTGTGAGTTCCTGTGTCTGCTTTTGCCGTTTTTGTCCAAACTGCTTCTGCTAGACCGAAATTTCTCCACAGGTTCTGGAGGCAATAAGATGTCCTGCAGTTATTGGATTGTTTTGCTTCACTTCCTCATTTCGTGGGAGGAGGGAGCAAGATAGTACTGCAGCACCTAGACTGCACGGACAGAGAGAGTCTCCTCCCCTGCTGAGCACACAGCCACACTAATAGCTAAATGCATCATATTCACCTTTGTTTAACTGCCTACACAGTGAACCTAATACTTTTGTAACAGATATGGCAATAGAAACAATGGTATCTTAACCTCACCTTCTATAGCACAAGATGCTGCCCACACTTTGAAATATTTTTATACACTAGCCTTTCCTCTTTGTTGTAGGAAGCTTTTGTCTTTTAGTTGACCGTGGCTCAGACCTTTGGGATGGAGTTGCCAGTGTTTTCCCAGGCGACAGAGCATATTGGTAGCCATCTGCCTCCCTGCAAAACTGTGCCTTCACGCTGCACCAGGCTGCCCACCCACTGAGTCCGGAGGCCACGGGCAAGCTGCCCTCAAAGACACAGCACCTCTTTTGACATCTTCAGGTAGAAAGTAGTACTTAGGTGAAATGTAAGGAATAACATTCATTAAATAAAAGACCATATAATGCATTAAGACTACAGTGACACTGCCAAGTTTGAAACAAACTGAAATTTTAAATTTACTCTGACATTATTAACTCTAGATAAATAGTTTACACTGCATCCTTAGCTTTCTTCCTGAAACCTTCAAATAAAAAAAAATTTAATTTCAAAGCAGAAAGGGGGAAAAAAATGTCATTCTCAGAATCATCTGTCTGTTGTCACTGTGTATGACTAAAACGTGAATTGATGAATGTTGCCTCAGGCTGCATCCTGACAAGCGAAAGTCGGCCTCTCTTACTGTAAATGCGTCGCCTCCAGACATGTGTAGCATTACATAATGAAGCTGCACTGTGAAATCCATGAAGTTACTCAGTACACAGTATTATATGCAAGTACAGTAGGTTTTCTCTGCAGTGTGAGCGTCTTATAAAACAGAGTTAGACAGGCTTGTTTCAATGTGGCATAAATGCAGAATGAACACAAACACAACAGAATAATATTTTTTGACAGCCATGTGACGTCTGTCATTAAATCCATGCTTCTGAGAGGGAAGCTATTAGTCATGTTTTTGATTAGATTTTGTAAATTATTTTCCTGGATGGATTCTTGGCAAATACTTAAGATGACTGGATGTCCACTGCTCAGGTGGCGTATTTACAGTAGACAAATAAATTGCTGGCATTGCACTTCCACTTTCTCCCATGCTGCCAGATGCTGACGCGTGAGTCTTACACACAATCGCACACAATCCCAGTAACATCAAGCAACTTGAGAGATTCGTCGAGTTTCCGAATACAAAGGAAGCCCTGGCAATTTTCCAGATGAGCTGTTTATCACAAAACATGAGAGTTGACAAGAAATTCTTCATATGTGACACCAAGCCCTGTACTACATTGACAACCCTAAAAAGGAACTGATGCAGCGACTGTCAATGATAACACACAATTATTATCTGACTTGCCCATACCTCCATTAATCTGTTATCTCCTGATATGAGCAGACAGTCATTATAGGAGGGGGAAGAAACAACAGTGTTGGGACAGTGGAACAGGATCTGTCAACAGCATCTCCATTTTTATTCTAATCAAGACAGTAGCTTTGACAGTGGCTTCAGATCCCATGGTTTAAGCCTGATCGAAAGAAATATTTTTTTATTTACTGTATTAGTTGCCACTTCCTTGTAGCTGATCAAGGACCGCCAATACTGCTCACTCTCTCCAATAAAACAGCAGCTATTGAAAGTGAGGTGCCATGTGGATGAGGTAATTACCCTTGACACTGAAGGCACCTCTCGCTGCCCAAGTTCTCACCGATGGGACTGAGAGCTTATTAAGACGTTGGAGGGCTGAAGTTTGCCAGGCTAGTGATGGATACAGAGATAGCGTCCTGAAGTGAAGAGCTTAGAGAGATAGAGTGGAGCTTGTTTCAAGATAGTTGAAACAGAGGCTCCTGACACCTTTGACAGAGAAACCAGTCTGTGGTAGACATACACTGATATGGACCAGTGGGTTGTCAGGAGCCTGTCTACGGGTCATTGCCTCTCAGTGAATGTTTCTCCCGTCATACAGCTCAGACATTGTAGTACATACATAGATTCAGCCTTGCCTTTCTGTAGACAATCATATTTGGGGAGTCCTCCTCTGGATCAGTGGTGCCCGTTCCTCCCTGGTCTCTAGGCCCCTCCGCCATTTTCACTCAGTCCTGTCAAATAAACAGATGCACTACATGAACAGGGTAACCGACATTCACTGAAAGGTGGAAGAACATGACACGATGAGTTGATAAACATCAGTCAGCATTTCTATTTCCCCTGGGAAGCTAAATTTCTACAGGTTTTATTGTCATGACATTCAGCAGCCAAAATGTATGCTGCTGAACAGAAAGTCCTGTCAGATAGGGACAGATAAGAGCGCTCAGGTAGGACGATGTAAAAAGCAATATTAACCAAACTACCAAGTCAAATGATGGACATACAGTACAACAGTGATTCTCAACCACATCACAATGATAGCAATTCAACTTTAGTGGCTTTAAAATGATAATAGTTTAAGATAAAGGTTACTCTTTATCAACTCAGGGGACTCAGTACGGGTGTCATGTCATTGCGCTGCTTGGTAGTAATATGGTATATGTGGGTGTGACGTTGATGAGTCATCCTCCTTTCCAAACAAAATGATGTTCTGAATATCCTCACTGAGGTGATACTGATCACTTAAATGTGTTCCGCGCTAACAATACATTTGTTCTTATGCAAAGTGTTAGTCAGTTATCTGAAGTCATATGATAGTTGCTGTATCTCTGTCCTGCCTGCACTCCTCACGTTTATGGCTTTAATGCCATACATGCTCTGAGAGCTGCTGTTAAGGGACTTATTTACTTCACACAGTCCCAATCACGTTCTCTACACTGTCTCCCTCCTCCCTCCCTCATTCTCACTCTCAGGAGAATTAATTCTGCTTAACTAAGGATTTCTATAACCTGTGCTGACAAATGGTATTCAATAGGCCCCCGTAGCCCCATTTGCCCTTTGCCATTTAGGCTCCCGTGTGTATTAAATGGGTTAAACCATTTGTTGGCCCTTTAATCATGCAGAAGAAAGGGGGTGGATTACAAAGACCAACACATTCACAGTTTTCTAGTACTTATAAAATAAAGTGTGTCAGAAAAGAAATCACACAGCTCGCAGTGCCTCACTATTCACTATTTGTATTTGAAGAAAAAACTGTGCTGAGCTATTGAGGAGAGAAAAAATAAACTAGGCACACAGCATTTCTGCCACAGGTACCTATTTGCACACACAATATGAAATCTTGATACACTAGCTGATTAGTAACACGTCTTGCCAAAGTCCAGCAGCTGCAAGGCGTTTGAAGCAGCCACATTTTGTTATAGCTGCACAATGTTACAAGTTAAAACAACTGCAGACAATAGCTCTGGTGGAGGGAGAGGAAAATTGAAACTGTTCAAATCCTGCGTGCCACCAGCTCTCACAACAGCAGACAAGCAAGGTGGCTTTGCCACCATAGTTGAACACTTTAATCTATTACACCATAGAGCATGCTGACATGCATGAGTGAATAAGTAATCATCTGCTCTCGCCTCACTGTTTGTTATTGCCACCAGAAGTGAGGAGTGCAGCACTCCCAGTTTTGTGCTCTTTTTAGAGTGTGAGCACATCAGGCAGCTAAGCTTTGTGTCCGCCTCCAGGACCATATAGGAAGGCAGGCAGTATGGATTATGTAGCACTTGCCCAACGAAAACAATAGTATGCCAGTGGGTCCCCTGTGTACAGGAAACTAGAATTCTAGATAAAAACCTGCTCCCATTTGAGCTGCTCAAGCATGTCAATCAAAGTGCAACGAAGGCCCACCCGAGATGTTAACTAAATACTTGTCATTCCCACATGCCTTTATGTACAGTCTGACACATGCACTACCTCAATCCAAAACACATAGCAAACACCAGTTTATGATGAGATAAACACAAAAAGCACAATGCACCCACACACACTGATACACTCATATTGAAAAGGTAGCACCCCCCCTCCCCCCGTAATGTCTCAATTAAACAAGCCCACAGAAATCCAGGTAACTGAAAATAAACTAAGTTCACACACAAACACACAGAAAACAAGCCGTTCTCCAGATACACCCGGAACCATACTGGGATGGTGAGTCCCAAAGCCCCATTCACACTCAGCAGGCGTGCAACATAGTGCAATGCAACATCTGTGACACCTGATAGTTACCATTACTGTAGCTTTCATTACCTTAGAAACAAAGTAATGCCTGGTCCACTCTACTCCCTCGGTTGGCTCCCCCTTAGCAACAAGCAGTAGACAGGTTCATGATATAATTGGCCGAGGAAGAGAGAAGGGGATGAAGACAGGGGGATAAAAGCAGTGAAGCAGCGAGAGGAAGAGAGAGAGAGAGAGAGAAAGAGAGAGACAGAGAGAGAGAGAGAGAAGCTGGCTGGTCACTGCAGTATTCCTCTATTCCTCCTTCTCCTCTTCTTCTCTCTTCACCAGCCCTGCCTTTCCCAGGCAGTTTAGTATATCCTCACATGTGTGCACCTCGTTCATCTCCCGTTCTCCCTCTGTCTGCATGTGCTCGAGTCTGAGCAAGAGCAAAAGAGTGTGTGTATGTGAGAGAGAGAGAGAGAGAGAGAGAGAGAGAGAGGGAGGGAGATGCTGTACAACAGAGAGGGACAGATCAAGTTGAAAAAGGGGAATATGGTGGTGGGGATGAAGGAATTAGAGAAAAAACAGAGTGAGGAGAAAGATGGACAGAGAGCGAGTGTAAGAGTGTGTGAGAGAGAGAGAGAGAGAGAGAGAGAGAGAGCTGTGGATGCACAGAAAGGAGGACAGGGAGATGCACACTGCAGCAGCGCCCACTGATGCTGAAAATAAGAAACATTTCATTAGGAGCATATTGAAATGCTAATATAAAACTAGTTACTGTTACTAAGCACACACAGATGCAGGCTATAAATATATATTTCAAACTCTTTGAGTAAGCAACCTCAAAGATAACGCTTTTCCATTCAGCACATTCAGTATGAACAAGGCTGTTTCCAGACTTAGACATATTTCCACAGCTTAAATTTGTATTTTGTACATACAAATTCCAGTTTTCTGCTCCAGGATGAACAAACATGCCCTCGCGTTTCTATCTGCAGCTGTTTCTATCGTATCTCGTCATTCCTTCCTCCTTACAGAAACTCTGGAATCACTGAAACTTAAATGGTAACCTGAACGAACAAACCGTTTTTCCTGCAATAAATGAGATCCCCAAAGCCCCCGAGGAATATACTCCATAAATACATTGCATGGACAATTTGTGATACGCATGCATGCGGGGTGAAACACACAGACACACATACAGATGTTTG
Source organism: Ctenopoma multispine (assembly GCA_034779795.1). Taxonomy (NCBI): domain Eukaryota; kingdom Metazoa; phylum Chordata; class Actinopteri; order Anabantiformes; family Anabantidae; genus Ctenopoma; species Ctenopoma multispine. The sequence goes on from JAUYWH010000004.1 coordinate 11,164,791, forward strand.
AGTCGACAGAACCAGTTCACCAGTTATCAAAAGAAACTGTGTCTTAACCTCACTCCTGTGTTCTCCTCTCTTTGAGGAATGTGTTGTAATCTAAGCAGAGGTCCTGGCTCTGTAAAGCATTGTTCTTTGCTTTTGAAAATATCTGAGGTGCTTCAGAGACAGAAAAGATCTTGCATGGAAACAGATGAAAAGCATAATTCTGGTTATTACAAGTGCAATTTGTTCAGTGTGTTTCTTCAGGCCAAAAGCAAAAAAAAAAAGCAGATTTGAAATTGAACAAATAGAAACTGTTGTTCTCAGTAAATGTGGTAACCAAGGGAAACAGAGGTCGTACACCTGTGAAACCATTCATCGGCCCATGGTGCTTACTCCACACACTTCTCGAATACATTAAACCTTCCAGCATGAAAATGGAAGGGATCTATATTACATTCCACAAACACTACTAGAGCTCATTCGCCATACTGTGCATCTTCGTCGTCATATGACCTGACCCCCCCTCTGATTATAACAAAACCACACGGACTCCAGTGACCTGCGATTAGCATATATTCCTGTCCTGTGAGCTGCTCTAGCTTTAAGGCGTGCCATAATTAACAAGGTGAAAGACAGAAAGACAGACAGACAGGGGGGGACTTCTCTAATCTGCTTTAAGAGAGCCAGTCATGCTATAATCTGCATTAATGCTAAATTATTGAACAGCCTGTTCAAGGCCACACAGTGTATGAAAGAACACTCATGTGCCCATAACTCAGTTGAAAGAAGTACTGGTCACTCTAAGTGTTCCTTCTGTCTATATAAGGTCTACACAGCTTCAGTGCAGGAAACAATCCACAAAAAAATGTCATCTGAAGTTCAGTGGTGTCAGCAAAATTCACATTTAATGCAATCTGATACAGCATATATCCAGCTTTGAGTAACAGGTTGCTGTAGCCTCATTACTACCAGAATCTGTCCCATCCTGGCTTGTGTCTGTTAGAGAAATGGCCTCATGTAATTAATGCCTAAATGGAAAAACAACAGCTCTATGTTAACCACAATACAGCCTCCAACACCCTCCTGCTAGGCCACTGACAGGTATCCATTTACAGTACTCTTAAATCCAACTGAGATGGTCTTTGCCAATACCTTCCTGTTTTCTTTCATTTTTTGTCTGTGGTGCGTCTACATTATATTGTATGTTGATGTATGACATCAAAAGACCATTCTGCAAGACAAAGTATAATTCAACAAAATATCTTTAATAGATATAAACATTTTTTACACATCACAGCTCAATGGAAACAGAATCACATGCTGTCACACATGTTAAGAAAGAAAGTACAGGGCAATCTGCTGTGCTGGGGCCCTGGCTCACAGTCTTTGTCCCGTCTTATCCCATGTTCATCTTTCATATTGCTCATTTTACTCTCCAATATCTATCCATTATCGTAACCGCTTGTCCTCTCAAGGGTTGCAGGGGTGCTGTAGCCTGTGCCGGCTGTCATTGGGCAAGAGGTGGGGCCCTTGGACAGGTCACCAGTTTATCACAGAGTTGACTTACAGAGACAAACACTCACATCTATGGGCAATTTAGAGTCACCAATTAACCTGACATGCATGTCTTTGTATGGTGGGAGGAAGCCGGAGTACCCAGAGAGAACCCACGCAGACACAGGGAGAACATGCAAATTCCACACAGAAAGGCGGCCGGCCGACCTGTGAATCCGAACCCAGGTCCTCTGAGGCGACAGTGCTAACCACTACACCACCGTGCCGCCCACTCTCCACTACATCCTGGCCAAAAAGCAGAAATACATAAAAAAGGTGCAAATTCTGGTGAATATCAAATTCTCCTTTTATACAGTTACACAGTGTCAGATAAAAAAATTAAACACTTACAGTATGAGGCTTAAATAAGGATTTCGCAGGTCATAACATACCAAAGTCAGGTTGGGCTTACAAGCAGATTTACATACTACAACCTGTGGCTGAAATTTCACACAATATCTTACTATGTAATCATATTTTGAACAGTACCGATTAATTTTTTGAAAGAATTAAGGATCAGATTAAGGCCTTTTTTCATGCTATGGATGGAGAGGGGTCAATTCCATGTAGCATTTTACATGTTGTCAACACTAGGTGGCACCATAAATTAATCCACTCAGTCAAAGGCTGGAATTAAGCAGTATGAACTTAAGTTTTAATTTTAAAGATATATTCTTTCATATTTGTGACTGACCATTATTAGTACATGCAGATCTCTGAAACTGCACACATCCCATTTTCTGTTGTCATAAATACTCTTTACATTCAGTATCATATCAAGGGAAGAAGTGAGAAAATAAATGTTAACATTATATATTTACAATAATCTGAATGAGTAACTTATTCTCTATGTTTATGGCACCCATTCTGTTGTGTGTATATTAATAATATATATATTCTTTCTTTTCATCAGATTTTGACCAGTAGTCCTTTACAAGCTTTACTTACATTTAACCCTCTAGATATTAAACATTTGTTACACTTTTACAATATTATTACATAGGAAATACAGACAGGCACTTGACCTTACAGTGTTTATATGTATGTGCTATTCAAAGGGTCTGTCTGTCTGTCTGTCTAGCTACTCACACTGCTACCAGTGTTAGCACAATGCCTTACAGGAGATGACATCACTCATCATCTCATATTTTCATTCAGGTTAACAATAAAAAGAAATCATCAGCGTTATCACTGAATTGGGAGGATTGGAGAATTTTACACCACAGTTGGAAATGTCGGCCTTTATCAGAGGAATACAGAGATTTGTTTAACTCTTAAACAGATTTTTAATTATGTCTGGAGCTTTTTAATGGTAAATCTGTTCACTTGTAATTAGGTCAGCTGGGGAGGCTGAATTGGGACAGTCTCTTTAAATCCCTTTAGGTTACCCTTATCATCTTGCTCTCACTGACATGCAGGAATACCAATAATCCATTCAATTGGACACAACTCATTGTATCATTTGTGAAATCTTAAGGAAGGGAGTGCATGCAGATCAAAACTGTCACACAGTTACGTCACTGCTCTTTTTTTCTGTATTCATTTGTTCTTTCTTGTAATGATTCTTTGGCTTTCATGGTGATTATCGCAGATCCACAAGGCTGAAAAAGGATGGCATGTACATCCATGTTGGCAATGGTTTGTATAAGCCCAAGAGAAACAGAACATGTGAGTTTTTATAAGTACTTCTGTTGTGTGTACAATACTGAAAACAAATTCAGATCACGTTGAGTAGTGGTCAGATTTTTACTGCAGAGCAGTCAGTGGCTGTATGCATCAGTTCATATCAATGGTGTTGAAAACCCACTCTGTGAACTTCTTGAGTTTGGCTGAGGCGCTATACGACTCCTCCAGGAGACGCTGGTTGTCTTCTCGCAGGCTCTGAATCTGAGCCTGCAGAGACGCCTTAGCATCTTTCTCCTGAATGTGGAAAAGACGCATATTGCACAATATATTATATTATATCATGTTCTCCAATTTTAATAGAAAACGTGCTATGAAAAATTTATTCAGCATTTCATTCATAAACAAAATTATCTCTGTAGTATTTTAAGGCAGCTACTTACTTTTTAAGATCAAAACAATTAATGTAGTTTATAGTTTCATACACTGGAATACAAAATGCAGCCTTTTATTGTAGATACTACAATAGTAACTTTATAAATAAAACAAATCAGATTTACTTGACCTCACATTACTGGCTACTTTAATGGCTGCAGAGGCAGCAAAAGAGGAGGAGAGTTCTCTGTCTAATTGACCAATGCCTCACCTTCTTCAGGTCTTCCTGTAGTGCCTTTACCATTGATTCCAGCTGACTGACCTTCCCTAACAGGCAAGCTGGAGTCTCTCTGTGAAAAGAGACAGGATTCAGGACATAAGCTTAGGCAAACACTGAAACTTCAGACTGAAGTAACTGTTAAGGGAGTGATGCTGTTTATGCAGAAAAACTGGTACAAATCCATGACCCAAGGCCTCTTACCCAGGTGAGGGTTGTCTCAGTGGGGCTGCCTGGGGCTCAGCCTGCTGTGGGCTGGTTGCTGCTGCGCTCTCAGTCATAGAATTCTCTTCTTGGGCTGCTAGGAAGACCAGCCTCTGCTCTAAATGAAAAACAGTTAAGACAGTTAGTATTATTAAACCTGGAGCGAGAAGACATACAGACTAACAGCGCCATCTTCTGGTGACAATAAATATGACAGTCGAGTTTCTCTGCCTCCACTGAAAAGTCACTAATTAACTTTCACTCACAATATTTTTCTATGAGGAAATGAAGATGTGACATGTGTACCTACCCTCAAAGGCCTTAGCAGCATCTACCAGGTGGGCCCAGTCCAGTGGGCCATCTGCCCCACTGTCAGGCAGGGGCATGAGGACAGGCTCCTGCAGCTGCTGCATCTTCCTCTCCTGGTCCAGCTGTGAGCTTTCTGGGACTGACAGGTCTCCTGGGAAAGACAAGCAACAAAGTAAAACACACTGGATGCACTTTGTTTCTGCTCTCTCAAAATAAACCAAAGATAAAAACATAGATTTTTTTTATTTTTATTAGTTTACCCAGGGATTTGTGCGATGCTCGCCGACTCGATCCATGGCGGGTGCTGGGTGAGCGTGGAATCGTAGAGCAGCTAAACAGAAGGTCAGTGGGTGTGTCACGCTGTCCATGGGAAGACAGCTCCCTCTGCCCGCTGTAGATGCTCTCATCTGACAGTGTTCTCTGGAGGGAGCGACGACTAGGCGGTGGGCATGGAAACAACGGCTTCAGATGAAAGGATGAAAACAGACAAGAAGTAGCAGGTAAGACAAATAAAAAAAACACAGCAAAAAGCATTTATTACTAAGAAAACAAAAATGCTACAATGTCAGCAGTTTCCAATCTTTTTTGTCAGATATAGCCACACTTGAACAATCCTTTCCTGTGATGTTTCAAATTTGTTTTTAATTAAAGGATACTGTACAACTTTTGTGCATATCCCCTGAAATGTTTCAACCTAACAAGAAAACAGTCCGGTTCCCATGACTCAACGTCCAGATTAGGCAGCTGCCTTTCTCAGTACCTTCTCTTCAGCTGTCGTAGGTGGAGGGCTGTCAAGTGTTATGAGCTTCTTCAAGTCTTCTTCCAAACTTGACTTGGCAGTGTGCCGCTGGGGCGACTGGGAGCCCCGGAGATTCGCCCTGAGCTGTGGTTGGCCACCCAGCAGACCATCACTCTGGTGCCGTCTAGAAATAAAAGCGGAACTCAACTCAGATAGACACCTTTTAAAGCCAAAATTACCAAATAACACACATTAAATACAAAGCCGTGGAGCACATTTAAGGGAGGTGGTAGCCAAGGATTTAACAAAGTTGGTCTGTGATTAGATGTTACGAGTTCAAATTACAGACAGTATGGGGGAATTTGTGAGTGAAGTGTAAGTTAATTGTAACTCTTGACGTGCTTTATTGCTCCACCAGGACAAACTGGTTTGTTGAGCAGCTGCATGGTGTAAGAACAGAGGTAGTCATCAACCACATAATACATGATCACCCTTAGGCCTAAAACATATTAATGAAAAACAGCTTCTCCACATGGAGGCAGTGTTGACCAAATTAAATAAAGGAACAATATTAGCTGAGCACTGGAACAAAATATGACAAAATCCAATTAATTTCTTCTCCCATTATCCTCCACATAAACACTTCTTACAGCAGGACACATTTCTACGATGAAAAACAAGCACTGCATGATGTTTTACTACTTTACTCTTAGCTTACTTGCGAGTGCTGCCAAAGTCTACCGAGTTGACAGTTCCACCAGGTTTCCTCCAGCCAATCAGGTACTTTGAAGTTGCTCCTTGACGAGGGTAGAAGCTCTTGGTCCCTGGAGATTGGGGGTTTTGGGATGTGGGTGAAGTGGCTGCTGCTGCCTCCTCCTGTGGCGACAAGGGGTTGCAGCCCTGACCCATCGGGCTTCCTGAGTGACCAGAACTCACCGTGCTGGAAAAAGAAGGAGGGAGGTGAGGTACAGTTAAGAAAGGCTTTAAAGACTTTGACACTCATGTAATTAAAAAGTGCATAAAGAGCATATTAAATGGCTGCAAAAGTAGCAGCACAGCCTAATTAATTTATCTGTCAAGGTCTCGTTTTGGTTTAGTCTTTGTTCAATAGCATGATTTGTAAAGCATAAATATCTTTAATTTGACTGTAATGAATTCTCCACCTGGCCACTTTTCGTCTGCTTCAAACTGTAAAAATGTTTTAGCAGTTGCTTTAAGACTGTTGTTGCACTGCTGCATGTATTAGTAGTCAGCTCCTCTTAAAAACAAATAGTAGCCTTCTTTTATCACTACATCTCTTAATATTACTGCAGATGGGATAAACAGATACATTCAGAAAAAATAGGGCACAGTGTCCTTGTACTTCATTTCTAGCACCTTCAAATAACGTTTATCCGCAGTTTGACATAAAAGCTTGAGTTTTCAAACAGCAAGTTTAGTGTGTGTATGTGTGTGCTCATACTACAATGTACAGGTGTGGTGGAGCGGAGTTATTTCTGGCTAAGCGAAGAAGAAGGGAGGAAGGCTTTAGTTGACTCAAAGGAAGCGGGATTTAGAAAAGGGGGAACTGCACTCAGTGCACAGTCTGCATTTCTAACAACTTCAAGCACTTCTTTTCTATCATGGATACTGGGAAATGCAGATACATAAAAATTCAAACCCACACACATGGTTATTTCATTTTTCCTCTCTTCCTTTGTTAATAAATGCCGAAGTGCACAGCGTATACAGTATACAGACTACAGACTACAATAAACCACTGTCTGTTTAATGAACAATTGATGCAAGAGCACAAATTCCCTCCCTAGACAGCTGACTCCAATATAACAGCAGCACACCTGGAGTGGGAGGCAGTATCACTCAGGTTGTAGGAGCCACTATCAGGAACTAGTGGAAATGCTGACAGGCTTTTTGATGGAATCTCACTGCCTCCAGTGGCAACAAGAGAGTCCAGGGTTGGAGGAGAATTATCAGTGGCACCCTGGAGGCCTGCTGGATCATCCTGCCATGGGATTTTGTCTTTGGCCCTTAAGGCACCAGTGGAGGAAGCAGTGCTGCTTTGGGTGGCAGTGAAGGAGGAGGCATCAATGCCGCTGTCACTGGAGGTGCCCTGAAGGTAACCGTTGAGCTCTAGATCACTCCTCACTCCTGAACGTGACCCGACATCATACCACTTCTCATCGCTGTGGGCAGAACTGGAGGCGTTGCTGGAGAGTGTGTTGCTGCTTGACTGGCTGGAGGAATATGGAGCATCCGCCTAGTGAGAGAAATTAAATATATCACTTAAATGACTTGGAGAACACATGATTGCTCATGCTACTCAAGCAGCTGTTAGAAATGCTTTAATGACTGTTCTTAGCACCAGCTGGCATACACATTCCAGCTCACCTTACTGCCTTTGATGGGAGACATGTGGCTGCTCTGCTCTGCCAGCTGCAAACGAGGAATCACAACCTTGGATGCCACAGTGTCTGCAGAAGGCAAACACAAACAGAAAAAGAGTTTGGAGTCTTTTATTTCATGATAATCTTAATAAGAAGACCAAAGTTTAGAGTTTTTCTTACCTGCATTTGTTTTGTCCCCCATTCTGCTGGCTGCATCACTTTCCCCAGTCCGAGACCATCCAACACCAGTGCTAGAGCATGCTTTGATGCCATTGACTGCATCTCCTGCCCCCTGCCTCACAGATGACACAGGGGACTGGCAGGTGTTGTTATTAAACCTAGAAGAGACACGTAGAAGGTCACTTATGCAGCATCAATTTAACAAACTGTATGTAACTCACACCTACCCATCAGGAGTAGACTTCTGCCTCCAGTGGTTGGAGCTCATGGTGTCTGTGTAGGAGAAGCCGGCTGAGGAGTTTGTGTTGTGCATTGTGCGACCCATTACAATGGAGCAGGCAAGAGCATAGTTGTCACTGCCTGGGGAATATCTGTGTAGAGATATGGATGTCATTCAAGGCAGTATAGTAGTACAAACTGAATCTCAGAGCTCAGAGTTTAGTGCCTCTACAAGTTTGATGATTTATTTTGTGACCTTTTCGGGTTAAGGGGCCGGCCGTCACTGGACACACTTCGGGGAATGGCAGCAGAGTTCCGGTCGCTAAAGTCTGAAGGCGGGGCCTTGATCAAGGTTCCCCCTGTGCCAGCAGTGCGTGTTTGTGGGCTGGATGAGGTGCGTGGCCACTTGGTGTTGTTGTTGGTGGAGCGGAAGGGGAACTTTAACTCATAGGGCATGCCCTCTTTGTGGTTCTTGTAGTCAACTAGTGGCATGTGGTAGATCTCTGAACAGCCTCTGTTGACAGACGAAGTGCTCAGAGTCACTGCCTCAAAAAGCCACAGACAACTACATTACGTAGAGTTGCACTTAAAGATAATCTATGTCAACACTACCTGCGTGGTGTGGAGTCTTCATGTGGTGGAATGATGACCACCTTCACAGTAACGGAGGTTCGTAGCAGGTCAATCATCTGCTCATGGGAGAGTGAGGCCACTGCAACCTTGCATATCTCCACCAATCGGCTGCCCTGCCTGAGTCCAGCCTGCCAGGCATAACCATACGGCTCCACCTCTGCTACGATGCCTTCAAAGTTGACATGAAAACCCAGTTGTCCCAGGGCATTACGACGTAGGGTCATCTCTGTAGTCTGACTGCCTTTGGTCAGCAGCTACAGAAAAGACAGAATGAAGGAGATGATTATGAAAATCAGGGAAAGAGTGGACAGCAAGAAATGCACATATCTTAGACAAACGTTTGCATTTTTTTTGCTGGAAACCTAATATCCTATCTTCATGATAATCACACTTTAAGGTACATCTGATATGACACTAAAACATGTCCCACACAAGCTTAGGCACATGTTTCAATTACATATGACAAATGCAAGTATTTGTAACCGACAGCCTTTCTAGCCATTCCCCTACTGTACCTGTGGGAAGTTTACTGAAAAGTAAATAGTGGTTAATACAGCCAAGAATGAAAATCACAGCAGGAGCTGAGCTTTGGTTTGCCTCAGTTCTGATGCATGTCATGATGCATCACAAAGAAAGCTGGTGAAAAAAAAAACATTCCTGTTTTGCAAAAAGGGCATGTGCCAGAATTTGCAGGCAACAGCAAATCTTTACTTTGTTTTGTTTACTATCAACAAAAACGGCTCTTTCAGCGGAATGATTTCAATGTGCCACCAAAAAGTCCTGCAATACCTACACCGCATTGAAAACCTCAGAAATGATATCATATCACCAAATGACTATGTATTATGCTTAGAATGACTTATAATCATAGAGTCAACTGTACAGCTGTGGCTTTTTGGTGACTGTAAAATTTAAGGCTACGCCCTTATGTTGCTATAATAACATCAACAATACTTATTTCTTCATGCTACTGTTGTCGAGGAAGTGGACAGAGGGCATGTCTTTACACACTCAATCATAAGGCTGGAAGTCACTGATAGAAATGAAAAAACTTCATAAAGCACTTTTTGCCTACAGCACATACCTGTTCAGTGACTAAAGAGACAAACCAAAAGGCCTTGATCTCATATCTGTATTCAAAACATATGTTTACTTTACTGTGTTAGTTACTGTAAGTGTACTTATTAAGTTTTCAAAAATTTAGCTACTTCTTATAATGTAAATACAATTATAAAACAATAACACATTCAGGGAAGCCAAGAATTTAAAGGACTAATGGGTGTACAGACTCCGAGCTGTTTGTCAGAGACACATGTTTGGCTGAATGTGACCTCTCAGAGTGACAGCAGTTGTTGGGTGCTAATGATAGTGTCAAAGACAGTTGTGTCCCACTGACCTCCAGTCTTTTTACAACCTCTCCAAAGTCTTCTGTGTTGTTATTGATTGAGCGCAGTGACACGCTCTCGCCACGTTCATAGTAGATCTTCATGGAGGCGGGGCTTCCTGTTGACCAACCAATCACATCCCGTGTGGCACAGTTAAACACAACCACTTTGGCCTCTTGATCCAGTAGGATAATGAAGTCATTAGAAATAGCCAATAGGCACTCGCGTTCAGCACCGGCTACTTGATCCTCAGCATGCACCTGCCAGGTCACTGCTCCCATACTCCTAAGTTCTGCCCCGCTGTATGGACGCACCTTTTCCCGTCGCTTGTGTGCCAGAGAGATGAAAGGAAATTTCCCAGCGGGCTCTACTGGAGTAGTGGTCACATGACGTTCTGCTAAATCCCTCAGGTACTCCTGCCGTGTGCGTGTTGCCATGGCACCAAACTTTTCGGACTTGTGGGCTGCGTTCTCAGCGTTGATGACTTTGGCCAACAGGAAGTCCCTGAAGACAGTGGATTTGGGGAAGGTCACACCCTTGGGGATTGGGGGGCCGAAGGAGGGAACGTCCTGGGAACGCGTAACAGCCACACTGCAGAGGGAGATAAGAATCCACATTTATCAACTACATTTTATAGGCCTTTAGAGCAATGCAGTGTTGTTACAGTAAAGTACTGTTTTGTTTGAATCTGTCATAAAAATAAACGTAAAATTTCTATGCAAAAAATCACAGATATCCATTACAGAGCACTGGATATGTATGTAGGAATAAAGGCATGAAATTACATCAACATAAAACAGAAACAGTGTGCAACAAAATTAGCTGGAGCTGATAAAGACTAAAACTTACCCTAAATTTTCCCTATATATATAGGACAAATTACTGTCCTATATGTGGGAAAAAAGTTATGTTGCAAGGATAAACAGCACATGGGCCTGTATAAAAAGCAAAGTGGAAACATCTTTACATAGTTTCCCCAGCGGTATTGTTGCCTTTGACCTGTTCCAGTTGTGTTTATAAAGGAGGGTGTTAAATATCCTATGGGAAAGGCACCCCGCTTACTAACTCCTGTTAATAATAATAAATTGATGCAGTAGTGTGTTTACTGTATGAGGTTATATAAGGAATGCAAGAGCAGTTAGTAGCACATACACTAAGAGTATGTGAAAACCAAGACATGATCTTGGATAAGCTGATGTGACAGTCCTGACAATTCTTCATCCAGTCCATTAAACATACAGTGTAACACAGCCATGTAGAAGTAGTTGCAAGTCATGCCTGACTACACTCAGCATATAAATACTATACATCCCATTGCAGTTGACATGCCAGTTCCCAGTGCTGACACCCTGCCACTTTATGCTATGTTGTGGTATGGAGAAGCAGTGCCACTGATAGAGCTAGCAAGCACAAATGGCCTACATTGCCTAAACAAAGATGTAGTTATGCAATCTGCCTTGCTGGCCCCGTGTGACTTTGAGGCAGTTATTGAAAGCACCAGATTAGCACCCTACTGGCCCTGGGCCACTTACTACTTTAATTCTCTGGCCTGGCTCAATATGACCTTAGCATTATCCAAATCTCCTCAGCAGGCAACAACAAGCTATTAATAAGTGGATGACTCAACAAATCATAACATATTCTTTAATAATAGAGATTAGAAAAGTATTACATCATTTTCTTTTGCAAGATATTGCGACAAAGTCATCTAAAATGCTGACAAAAATCAAAACAACAAATTGACTCTTTAAGGTTAATTGCATTTTTAAGCTAGTATGTATGGGTGTTAAAGTTAGTATGAGTGTGATGCATGTTTGTATGCAATGTGTGACTAGTGATGAGATGATATCAACAAAGTCAAATTATTCAATCAACCATGTGCTGCTTTTACAAAACCAACACACCCCAATTTACAAAATGTACAAAAATCAACACAAGCAAATTTATCTTACCTCCTACATTCACAGAATACCAACCATGCCCTGAAATGTATCTCCAATCTTTGATGCAATAAATGCAGAATGACAAAATCTTTAACTGAGACAGTGCAAACTAAGTTCTGTCTATAGCTGCAATCTGACATTCAAGATCCACCTATCGATGTGTAGCAGATTCCTATAGTCTGTGTTCTCATGTCTGGATCAAGAATTAAGTCCAAACCATCAAGGGAAGGCATCCAGGGAAAGTACTGTAACAATCAGGAGTAAAGTCTTGACATATGGAACCTCAACAGAAAATGAGGAAAGCCAAAGGTAATGTGTGAGTAGAAAGGTTATCCTCAAGGATTCTGTGTCTTGTGCCTCTCCATTTCATCCATAAGGCAAACCAGGAAAACCAGCATTTTTAATTCTTTTCCAAAAGTTAAAAGCAAACAATGCCCCCTTTAGGCAAAAAGGAAACAGATTGGAGGGGTCCAGTAGTTGACGGGATGGAGGAGTTGGTCAGAAAAAAAGGCAGCCTCAAAATAAGTTAGCCCAAATTTCACGTGGGTGTGAGCAGAGATACAGAAGGCTGGTCAGACTTGTTCACTCCTGAGGTAGACTCTGTGAGTTCCAAGGGACTCTGCTCTCAACAGTCCCCTCCCTGCTCACATGCACATCCAGTTGAAGAGAGCACTTTGTGCGCATGGCGCTTACTCCTTCAGACCACTCTAACTCAAACTGCCCAAAGGCAAAGCGGCAGGGAGAGAAGAAATAGGGAGGAGAAGAGAGTGGGTGGTGGGGTCTATACTATATGAGCGTGTGAAGAGTGAGCCTTTGACTGAATTGGTGTGCAGGGAAGTGCATGAATGTTTGTGCAACTGTGTGCAAGTGAGCATGAGAAGGAAATAAAAGGAGAAACCGGAGTATGAGAGTGAAAGGGAGCATCAATGTGTGCATATTATCTGTGTATGCAGAGCACAGAGTGTGTGTGCATGCAGTGGCGAAGCGCTGAATAATTGTGTCCACAGAGTTACAGTCTGATCATCACGAGACACGAGAACTTCCCTCAGTTTGACAGCCACTGCACGACCAATCCCTTCTACTTGCCTATGATCAAACAGATTTATACTAATGTAGACATACAGTTCAAACAATCACGCACAGCCCAGGAAGATAGGACAGTGGTCAGGCAGCAGGCTTTTATGTTTGCCCCATGCCTCGGAGTCAGTGCTTTTGTCTTAATGCTCCTGTAGCTACCTGTATAAAAACAACACTGCTGGTAGCACTTGGAGCTTGATGTGGAGCTTTTAGTTTTCTTACCAAAAGGATCCAATTCTGCACTGGAGTGGTAAGTTAAGTTAGTCTGGCCTACTTAAAACTGTAATAAGTGTTTTTTTAATTGTCTAGATATAGGCATATACGGTATATTCATAGCACTAACCTCCACGTTAGTGTGAGGCTTAAAGTTTCATATATTAAATTCTGTGAGAAACGTTCACACATTTACTGTATAAGTCCAAGCCCATTCAAAGACAAATATCCACCTGTAGCATGTGTTGTCAGAGCAGGGGTTGTGCACCCGAACGATGATGAAGACATGCTGAAAGTGAGAGCGAATAGCCTTCGGGGTGAAGGGGTGAGCACCAGGCTCCTGGAACACAATGGTCACTATGTCGTTACCTATGTGGCGCTTCCTCAGCAACTAGACAGTGAAAAACAACAAAGTCTTAATTAGGTAAATATAGTCATACGAAGCAGTTTAATGACTGCACTGCAACATTGCCGAATGAAAGTTGTAAGGGAATCAAGTCATCTGAGCCACAAGTCAAATCATGCATTCATCTAGAAGAGACACTGTCCTGCTTGTTTTCCAACCATTTCTTCCGTAACCACTGCCGATGACCTGGATAAGGTGTGTTCAGACAATCAGAAGCTGTAAGTGCAGGGATAGTTGGATAGCATGCAGGACAGTGGCCCTTGAGGATCAGGGTTTGACACCCTGGATTTAAGTTCTTCTTTCGTGCATTTGTTTCCAAACAAAAGACTTATCCCATTTCCTATTACACAACTAATGGTATACCTCAAGAGGCCAGGCTCTTCAGTGTTACCTGTTGTTTGTTGTTGGGTGTGTAAGGCAGCAGAGTTGACACATGGAACATGATCTCATAGTCCTTGTATGTAGTGTACAGTGAGTGAGTGCCCGTAGAATCCGCTGCAGGAAAAAGAGTAATACAGTGTTGACATCTGTGGTATAATTATTGCCTTACATTTCCCCTATGTGTCTTTACTGTGTGACAGAATGAAGTTTCATCATAGCCTAAACATCTAAACAATAGCAAACTGTTGATCAATTCTAATATGGATAAGACAAAAACTAAATCTGTATACCATCCAAAAGAATTGACAGTCTAATTGTCCTCAAAGATTGTCCACTGAGGACCATATTTCTCTCTGAGGGTCTAGTCCTTCAGAGAGAAAAATATTTAAAAAGACATAGAAGAGTACATGAAAGTATATCAAGTATCAAGTAAATATTTGACCAAAAGCAAAGTAAGGTAACAATGAGTACAAACACTATAAAGTATTTGAATAAACCTAAAACTAACCAGGACCTGCATGTAAGTCCCTTTCTTTCATCACTGAAACTTTAATTGTTGAAGTGAAACTACCCTAGACTGCTAATAATAAAAAGCTGAGACCATGAACTAGGCAGCAAAAGACACATAACATCTACAGTCAAGTCAACTTCAATAAAAGGGCTTCCTTAAAGATGCATCATAACCTGGTTCTGTGTGTGTGTGTGTGTGTGTGTGTGTGTGTGTGTGTGCGTGTGTGTGTGCGTGTATTTATAGGTGTGTTTGGGAGTTGTTACTTTTGGTGTCCAGCTGGGCTCTGTATTTGGTGAAGCCCTTGAGGCGAACCTTCTCCCCCAGCAGCTGGAGAAACTCTTCCAAGGCAGGACCGGCTGTCTCATTGTTGTACATCTCCTCTTCGGTACTCTGGCCCGCTCGGCAGTACATCACCCCCACTTTCACCTGAAAACTCAGCTAGGACCACACAGACTTTTGTGAGTTCAAGTGAGGATAGAGGACTGTATAACGACTTTCAGGAAACAAATATGCAAGCAGCTAAACACAACTCAAAAACTGATTCTGTAAATAAATGTCTCCTACCCCTTGTTCATCCAGTTTCATGAGCTGATCAGTGACTTTGGGTGTGTTGAGGGCCAGCCTGAGGCAGGATAGATCCAGTTCGGGGAGAAGGTATTCCAGTACCTCTTTGACAGGCAGTCCTCGGGTGGTGCCATGCTTAGAGGTGGAAGGCACTGCATCCTCCAGGATAGAACCCCGCAAAGTTGTCAGCTAAATGAACGAAGATGGCAAAGAAGAGGAGACGATAAAGAACATACCTCAGAAATCCTTGGATGTGAAAAATACTGATGTCAAAACATGCCTGTCTAGACAACAACAAAAAAAATGAACAAAAAAAAAACCAATACAAGTTGCTGTGGTTGTGGCTTATTTTACCCTTAAAAAAAGTTGGCATAAAACAACAAGGCAATTATGACTCAAGGCTTTGGATAAATAGAAAGTGGAGCTCTAAGGAAGAAGAGGTGGGAGCCTTGTCCAATCCTTCTGTGTACACAAAGTCTGCATTGTGCTGGGTTTTGGGAGTAAACCCAATCACTAGGCTATCATAAGCAGATGGAACAAACAGACTTTCTCTTAAGCTTGAGGCTGTGCTGGTTCTGTGTTTATAGACCTATGCTCCCTGTGTTTAGAAGCTAGGTAGTGGGTGGGGGTCCTGAAGTAGTTCGGTCTAAAGTGTAGGGGTTTAATCACATGCACCTGTCCTACTGAAGTTCACAACAAACCACCTCAGGCACATGCCTTTATTCTCTGTCTGGGAATGCATATTAACATAATAAACCCCAGAACACAAAATTTAAACCCAGAATCGCAAGCCAAACACAGACGACTGGAATCCAACACTGCAACTAAATAATCTATTTTTACTGAAACAGAGAAGTAAAGCTCAGAGTGGATTGAGGTTGCTGGACTCTGACAGGCCTTGGAGGCTAGACGATGAGTGCACTTCCTGAAGTGTCTCCACACAGATATTGGGAGACAGTTGAACAGCCCAAGGGTGGGTTGCATAATAAGACTCAAGGTCTGGGGCCAGTTTTACCTTAAGCTGGTCTTCCCAGTGTGGTGCAGGCATAGTAGTAACTGAGCAATAGACACTTTGTATAAATATAAACAGAATATCTACAAAACAAACAATAAATAGTGATATATTTCTCAGAGAGCACCACAAAAAATTTCTCTCTTTTACAAATTAGTACAAAAGTACAAAAATAATACAGGACTGCATCTTTAAACACTAAAGGCAGATGTAGTCCACAGCATGAAGGACTGACATGGTGTGGCGCAACAGCTGAGACTACAATACAGGCAAAATAGGAATGAATGGCTGACCTCACTGGTTCTGAAGATGATGCGGTAGTTATACTGCTGGCTGGGGTCCTTGTCCTCCTCTAGCTTCTCCCTTCGCAAGCTTACTGCCACTGGTCCAAGTGCCTCATCTATCCCAAAGTAGTTCCAGTGCTCTGAGGTAGAGAAGGTGGCAGAGAAACAGATCGTTGGAGACACACATTAATGTTTTAACACACATATAAATATGTAATGAAAACAATTAAATGCTATTTACCCCTAAGATAGAAGAACTTCCTATAGAAGTATGCTCCCAGGTCCACATGCTCCACGATGTATTGCTTGCCCTTTTCACTGAGAGTGCCGGGGCCTTCTTTTGGTCCCTCGAGCACTGCTACTCCAGCATTTGTGCAGTGTGGGCTCAGAGATGCTTCATAAAAGTTTCCTTCCCCACTCAGAATCCCTGAGCCACTGTTATTTGTTACACCTCCCACAAGCCCATGGTACCCTCCCCCACCTGCTCCCAATCTGCGCCTCCCATTAGGATCAGCACCTATCTCATTGCGAAAGCAAGGACAACTTAGCAGCATTTCATTACTCTGTTCATCTCCTACATCCAGACCAGGGCTTTCCCTTGAACTGAGCTCTTCTTGGCTGCCACTTGGGGAGCTATAAGTCAGGCTGTGGGTGGATGAGAGGGTGGAGGTAGCCGAGGCTACTGCAGCAGCAGACGCTCCTGTGGTGGTGTTTTTCCTCTTGACTGCAGTCTGCCGCAACTGAATAACTTCATTGAGGTCAAACAACATGCTCTGAACATCATAGTGGGCAAATCCCTTTTGACAAACCCAGGGTTTAAGAGGAGGACCCAAGTCCTCTGTCCGGCTGTCCTCTACATCAGACCCCACTCTGCTGGAGTCCAACTCACCCCGCACATTCCGAAGTTTGCGGAATATAGACTCACCCCCTGTCTCAGACTTAGTGCGTCGTTTTGGGGGTTTATCCCTGTCCTTAGCTTTAGGAAGCTGGCTTTCTGTTTCCTCCTGAATGTCAATGGAAGTCTGCTTGGGCCCAACATTCAGTAATTCCCCTAGTTTCTCTGGAGCTGGGCTACGCTGGTCAGCTTTTCCCCCTTGATAGCCCTTAAGCATTTCAAAGAAGCTCTCTTCAGATGCTCCATGCTGATCTATTGATGAGGTGCTACCATACTCACGGTGAAGAGGGGACCATTTGGCCCCTGATGATGGACCCCAGTCCTCTCCACTGTCCCCGCTCCCTTCCATCTCACTGATAGTCATGTCACTGTTGCTGCGCTGATGGATCCGTTTTTTCCGCGCATTTCTATTTGCAGGCCCTTTGAAGTCTCCAGGGGCAAAATAGGAAGTGTCAGGGCTGTAATTATTAGCCTGGGATTGAGTACGATTTTTTAAAGTATTGTGGATGTTACGCAGCATTGATGAGTCCTGAGGGCTCATAACAGAGCCTAACTTAATGTGACTTTTTCCAGCAGAGGACACACTAGAGTTCTCAGAATCAGTAGCTGGTTGCCACACAGCCCCTGTAATGTCTTTCCTTGGTGGCCAGTCTGCTACACGAGCCCGTACACCCATTTTAGGCACTCCTGTGCTCACAGTGGCATGGACATTGTCTGTGCGGGTTGGCACAATCCCTCCATTGACCATACGGAGGTGGCGGGTGTAAAACTCATCAGTGGCGGGGATGGAACCCCCAACGGTGCGCTCCATGGGTGGGCGCTTCAAGCTGGTCATGACACTAGTGCCAAAGGCTAAAGGCACTTAGCAGATAGACATGCTTGCCATAAGGATAAGACACTGCTCCCTGACTTCATGAGCAGAGTGATTGTCTGGATCAACAGGTAGAGAGGCAGAAAAAGTGACGAGGTAGCTCCTCAGCACTCAAGTATGCATACTACTACCTCCACTGTCGACATACTTCAACTTGGCATTTTTCTTACACTGAACACACAAACCTGGAGGGAAAAAAAAGAAAGAAATCAGTCAACATATACAGTAAGAAAACTACAAACATCACAATATAATAAATCACACAACACAGACATGCAGATATAGAGATAGAGAAATGAAAAATGAAAACCAAGCTGTATAGTAGGTTAGTTAAATAATAATACTATGAATGATCAGTTACCTTTTACAGGTTCCTTGACATGTATTAACACTATCACTTCCTAGACTAGGCATCCAGAAAACTTCCCTTTTTTACCACTTTGGAAATGTACACTTATCATACCCACATTTGAGCTAAAGGCTTAGTAACAGTCTGGCTTTATTACATCTTGCAAAAGAACTAATTTTTAAAAACTACTTTATGGACTTTATTGGGAAATTATTGTTTGACAGCTAGACATGGATGATGGCACTACTACCAAACAACACTGGGGATAGCTTACCTGGCAATTATTAATTACTATTAATTACTCAAAACCAAAATTACATACGAATGAGACAAAAATCATTTGGCTATATCAATGAACCTCTCTCTGTCACTGACTTTTGGTTTTTGACTTGCCTGTTGTCTCTCACACGTCTTTTTAGTAGCCAAAATTACTGAATTGTAATGCTGAGTTGCAGTTTTTGGGATCAAATATCCCAAGCTGCACATCAAAAAGCAAAGGAGCTCTTTGAAAGTCATCTCAGAAGCGGGTGATGATCCTCTGCCTGACAAATCAGTCCAATTTGGCAGAGAGACACTGGGAAAGATTAAGGCTCCACTCTCTGCCTGGCTGTGACTGTGATCACATTAGCCACTAGCAATCAGTGCACTGTGACGGGCCTACAGCAAAGCCACCTTCACACTACATCATCAACATCAGGGCCAAGTTTATGCTAAGGAAGACACAGACACTCCTCAGTAGAAAGATGACATTCACCTTTGCTTTAAACATTAAAAGTAATCAAATATGTTGGTGTTTCTCCATCAGGGTAATAGAAAGAAGTGCATAGCACTGTGAGTATAACATGGCACAGTCAGCTGAGAGGTGGGTCAAATGATCCGTATACAATGCAGTTTGTTTCATAATATCAACATCAATTTACAAGTCAAGTGTAAAATCTCGAAGCTCTGAAGATAATTCAGTTATCAGAGCACCTACAACACAGCATAGACTCAGACTCAGACTCAGACTCACTTCAAACATGGAGGAGGACTTTCTGAAAACAAACCTTTAAACCTGTGCATAATATGAAGCAGAATACTTCTGCTGGTCCAGTATTATTCTAAACAATTTGTAAAAAGTCTTTCAGGTTTCTCTTCTAACCTACCCATATATTAAAATTGTCATGTGGTTTTGCAATCAAAGTGCTACTCTTGTTTCTTTAACTTTTAAAATCACAAACACAAAGGATCTAATATCCGCAACAAGCTACGTAACAATCACACAAGAACCTAAAATTAAAGCGACAATTTTCTAATTAAAATCCCAGCATGTTTGCAGCTTAAGGCTTACATGATAGATGGCTTAAATCAGAAGACCACCGAGACAACCCTGCGTCACTTTATGCGACCTTCATGATTTTTAAAATCTTCAGCCACATGAAAGTCACATAAGATGAGAGAAAATATCTTCACTGTGATCTTTCATTTGTCACAGAAGGATGGTTTCCTGCCACACACTCATTAAATGAATGGGCATCTATTCTATAGGGCATGGCAGTGGATTAAGTGTCTGGAACAGATTAATAACAACTCGTTAATTAATTTGGAAAAAAAAAATCATTCATGTCCTACTAACATCCTCTCCAAGATAGAAATGAGAGTGAAAATGGGCAGGGGGTTTAAGTTAAACTGCAGATCCAGTCTCAGAGTACTGGGCGTCATTCCCTCATGCTGCAGTGTCCACAGGGACAGGCCAATGAATAGAAGCAACACACACACACACACAAACACACGTCCCAGATACAGACCTCTAATCTCCTCGCTGACGAACACAGTGACAGACGATTGGCTTCATGCTCTTGTCAGATTTAAAGGAAAAGTGTGGCATTGAGACAGAGTTTCTTGTGTATGTTTGTGTGACAGAGAAAGACTGGCTAAAAGAGAGAACGCCAGGAAGAAACCAAGAAATAGCCCGGAAAAAATTTAAATAATGGCAACACGAGAATCTCTTTTCCACTCATCCAAAATGCGTCCACTGCTGGATGAAATCGTTTAAATGCATTTAATGAGGTTAACTTCTCACAATCAGGGCTCTGACCTCCCAGCTGTTCTAAAGGCTCAAATAAAGGTCTGCTGAGATTATGGTACATCTCTGAAGAGTTCTAATCTGGATTTCTAGATGTAGAGACAGAACAGGTCTCTACATTAGGACTAATGGTAACATGTGCCTATGAAGACTCTATCTGCATGACTCAGACTCAGGCCTTCCTGAGACTTATGCGAACAGGCAGACATACCACATGGAATTGCAGGTTTAAGACAGACAGCAGTCAGTCAGCAGAACAGATGAATAATGTGATGAATCAAAGCATGAACCTAAAGGTCTGAGTCTTTCCATGTGACTCAAATCAGTGCAACTCTACACATGAAAATAACAAGACCTGAGTCATCGTTTTAAGACAGAAGCTTTGGGTGATAGACATTCACAAGCCTAGTGTCGCCTAGAGGGGAAATCCCAGTTGCTGAGCTGGCTTGTCTAGCTGGTGTCCCAGAAAGAAAGGACAGCATGCTGGAGTTGAAAGACTCTTCATCCAGGGTCTCCAAACAGAGAGGGAATGAAGTTTCCCGGTAGACAGAGCAAGTGTTACCAAAGCCGTGACAAAGGAGCTGAAGGATTGCCCTACAAGCTTGTAATTACTGCGTACTTAAATGGGGCTAAGGGGCTGTTTGGCTGACACCATTGGCTTTCAAACAGGCACCCGACCATTTAGCCCATTGGTTCTCCGTGTCTCCTAATCTTTCCCTGCTCTAAAGGCTGACTGGGCTTTTAGGCAGCACGCACAAAGGTTCCCTCTGTCCTGGCTTGGGCAAAACTACAGCCCTATTCCAGCACACTGAAGTCTTTGAAAATTGCCTGGCACAGGAAACTCACTATACTGTAGCTGTCATTATAAGGCCTGCCAAGAAAACCAGATGAATTAAATGCAAGTGGAGCTGGAGAGAGATAGAGATGAAACAAAAACTGAAAAACAAAAGCATCAAAGGATGTGTACAGAAAAACAGAAAAAATGAGGCAAGGCTTAAACCAAAAAGAAGAAAGTGATCTGTGTTGAGCGAATCAGCATAAGAATCATATCAGGATCATTTCACTATTCTATAATCACTGCTGCAACACATTAACTGGCAGGTGATTTAGAAGAGCATCATGTGGAAAAAGACCTTTCTTTCTGGCAGCAGTAGAATTGACAAGCAAACACTGAAGCAGGACTGCAGTTAAATTTCAAACTCTAACACAAAAAAGACAACTTGCCAATAAGGTTGTGAACCAGTCAGAGAAATGCAGCTTCAGAAGAGAAAAAAAAATCAGCAATAAAACTAAATCCAGACTCCTACACAACATAATTTCCTCTCAGAGAGGGGATAAGGGGTAACGTGAGGTCTCTACATATCTTTTTAGGTGTAGCCCAACCGCGGCGGCCCATAAGCACAACAGATGCACAGGAAGTAACAAAGCATCTCTGCCACTCCCCTCTCTCCATCTGTCTTCCTCTTTTTCTTTTTTCTTTTCCAGTCTGCTCCCTTTTCCTGGATATGTGCATCTGGCTGATAACCAGACACAAACTTGCCCGTCTGATTGAGCAAACCTGAGAAACTGACACCTTCACAGAAAAACACACAGACATGCTGGCACACAAATGACACAAACATCATTCAACTGCGAGCCAAGAACCTGGAATTCCACCAATTTCAGAGGAGGAAGTGATGAACATCTGTGTGAGGGGGGAGAAAGAAGTCGGGCAAGTTCAGGCAAATTCTTAGAGAGCAGTGCTACACTGGCTGTGTTGTTAAGTGATAGTTTGTTACAAAAGAATTTTCTAACTGTGCCTAAGTCTGCCATGACTTCACAACGGGCTCACCTTTAATCGCTGTAGTCAACTTACACTTTGAGCTTTGGTCTGTGCTATCAGCTCTGGCTGAAGTGGCATACCACAATTAAATAAGAACTGGGCTGACAAATTGTTCAACTGACCAAACATGACACCAAACGCAAAACCACGTGTAGTTCTAGCACTTCAAAAATCCAGTGGCAGTGTATCACTATTCATCATCACCAATGTTCTCTGATGTGCTGCTGCTCTGCCCCAGCTCGGGCCCCTGGCTATCACTGAAGCACAGTTCAGTGAGCAATGGGCATAGCTAACCACTGGCAAAGTGAATTTCACTCACAGCCTTACACAAGAAGACAGTTTTGGAGGAGCGCCAGAATATATTTATTGCCATTATCTCCAGGAGGGTGTCCTTGATTCTTCCTCTCATCTTATCCACCAGGGTTTCACATTTTACGTAGGAGAGAAAGCGGGATAAAAACACACCTGAAACACTTAGTAGTTTATAGTTAGTAATGGTAAACCCATTCCTATTTCCAGGGCTATTATCTGGGTGGTCCAGAGGTTTAACAATGAAAGCCTTTATCCAACTCCTAGAGGGCCATTTAACTTTAAAAAAGCTAATTGCATTGCTAACAGCTTAGGTGGTCTGCCTCTCCAGCATGTTCTTCATTAATCTAATAGCTGACCCGTCAAGGTGACAAAAAGCTGACAGTGTTAAACAGGTTTGCATTTGATTGACTCTAAGTGTGTAAAGCTATGACAAACATTTTGCACAGCAGTTTGACAACTTTATGGTCCATAAGTACATTCATTTATAGAGGCCGAGCCTGTGTTGGTTTAGTCTCTCATATTTGCTGGTGGAGTTATAGATGGCTTTTCTTCATTGGTAAGGCTCAGATTTAAGCTTGTCAGCTTTTAAAATGAGTGCATTATAAAGAGCAGTGGCGAAGAAGCAGTGCACTGCTGCCTGGAGAGGAATGTAAAAAATTCTAATGAGGTGGCTGGCTGGCTTTTGAACTGCAGTTGGGGGCTGAGTTATAAAAGTGGAAGCCTGCTCTAGGCTGCACTTTCCCTCTCTCTGCCTTTTCTGCCTGTCTCCAACCCCAGGATTCCATTAGACAGACAGGGAGCTCCTGATGCACATGGTCAGGTACTCACTCGTATACACAAAGGCTTAAACACACACACGCACATACACCACACATGTACAGAATAAAACAAAACTCCCAAAAATAAACACTGAATTATACATGAAGTCTAAGGAAACAACACAACTCAACGCTCATAAGAATAAAATCTGGAAACTTATGGGAAAATAGCTATTTTTGAATAAAACAAACCAAACTGTTTCTGCAGACATCAAAGACAACTATTTTCTGGCTCAGCTTGTAGAGATGTTATTTCTGCAGTACTTGGCTCAAACTAAGAACACATTTTCTTGAAAATCAGTTTTGAAAAATAAGTTATTGCCTCTGTGTAAATTCCAGTCAAAATGTAGGAATTTGTCTCCCCAACCCCTCTTCTTAAAATGTATGCATAATAAAAATGTACAGTGAATGCAATTAGGTGCTTAATCAGGTACCAAACTGTAC
This sequence comes from Ctenopoma multispine, assembly GCA_034779795.1. NCBI lineage: Eukaryota > Metazoa > Chordata > Actinopteri > Anabantiformes > Anabantidae > Ctenopoma > Ctenopoma multispine. The sequence goes on from JAUYWH010000004.1 coordinate 11,188,616, forward strand.
ACAAATGCTAATATTTTCTGGTGCAATGTCAATGAGGGATCATTATCATATTTTCTAGTGTTTGTTGAGGTATAGAATAAAATGTTACCCTACAAAACCATGTTACACTATTGTAAACCTTTAATTAGCTCAATGTTGACAACTGTATATTTAAATAAGTTCTGTTAAACTGCTCACACATGCAAAGGAGGTCAGCTCAAAGGTAATATAGTTTAGTAGTAGTATGTGCTGAAAGTTGCACCCAGGTCTAATTAGTTGTGATTGACCTGATATAGCAGCCCGGTACACAATAAAATGTTCAAACGCGGGTTGATTATTAGCAGGTTTACTGATCAGCAAACACAAAAGGCTTTTGTGTGATGGAGCTCCATAAAGATAATTTCAGGAAAACTTGGCATAGGTGGGGGCGTTGTGCCAAAAACAAAAAGTTAAAGCCCAAAGTTCATTCTGTCAACTGCGACTCAACAAACGCGCTCACCTGCAGGTGACTGCGAAGCATGCTTGCATGGTAATCATCATAGGCATTCAGGCATATGTTACTGTTCAAAAACTGTGAGCCCCCCCCCTCGCTTGCTACCTCATTTACAAATATGGACAAATAGAAAGTTGCCTTCCACATACATAGTTGCATAGCATGAGTGGACAAGGGCAGAGCTGTGTAGACCCAATACAGTTGACATCCCACAACTGAATTTTGTTTTTGTTCATGTATACCTATACCTACTCATAAATTAATATCAATGTATCTGAAGACTTCGATACTTTTGTTTGAATGCAGAATAATCAATGTCCTTGGCTGCTAGTTTCAAGAGGAAAATCAGCCCACTCGGGTTCAATGGAATTCTTAAATACTTCGCAACATTTTGGCTAACTAACACAAAACAATTCAGAAATATAATGTGACAGATCTGACACAGTGCCAAACAAAAAACCATTCCCCAGCAACTCACTGCACCATTTCCTCCAAGTATAAAAAAATGTAATTTATGTTGCCAGTGTTGCCATTCAACTACTGTTTGACTTGTTTGACTCTTAGCAGTCACATAAATTTGAATATAACACCTGTAGGTTTCTTACTATTCTATAAAAAATATTTCCACTTATTACATTAAAGAAAAATACAGACAAGATTTATGTTTGACAAAATGTTACCATGCTGAAGTGAGCATCCAGGCCACCAAAGCAATGAGAGTATTTCCCAGCAGTATGCCTTGTTAAACAAGGCACAGCGGACTGTGGTGAAGAGGTGTTTATAGGGGCACTCAGTTTCCTTTATTCTCCCTACAAAAGGTAAATATCCCCCTGCTTAATATCTGAAAAGCAGTGGACCCATTTGTTACCAAACAACTACTCCCAGCTCAGCAAGGAGCTGGCACACGACTCTAAGTGTGTACAAATGTGTGTGTCGGCATGTAGCAGTTTCCTTCAGTTGGGGATTAAAATAGAAGGGATGTGAGAGTAGCAGAAGTATAATTAACTGTTGATTCAGGAGGAGGGCTGAGTGAACAGTTTGTGTGTTTGCTCTCTGTAATTCAGCTTCTACACGTGCCATAAGATGGGAGGTGGGGCTCAGCCAAGAGGCCCACCACTCACTTCCAAACCTGCTATTACTTCATTCTTGGAACATAAAAGCTTACAAGCAAAACCAATCAGAGTAAACCAGGACTCCTGCTCACATGACTTACATTTCTAGCATGCACGGTTTGATCTCGACTACTCCACAGGATCAATATCATATTATCACCAGTAACAGCAAACATGTGAAACTGCAGGAGATAAACAGAGTGGGTCACTATATGTCAATCAAAATGTCAATTAGATAATGGATTATTTGGATTGTGTGAAGGCTGGTTCAAGAGATGACATGCTTCATATGCTATCGTGCACCGCTGGCTGCTTGGGGCTGACAGCATCCAGTGGTGACAGACACTGCCTGCCAGAGTTCCACCATGTTATGTGCCTGTGTTTTCCACCTATCACTTAACATTGGTCATGTGCCCCAGCTGGGACCAGGCCAGTACAGCCATTTATTCCAGTGCGGTGGGGGAGCTTTTCATGTACAACTGTGTATTAACAGCGAGGTCAGTCAACAGTAGCCTGACAAAGTCTCACAGCAGAGGTGTCAATATAACAGATGCCCGCAATGTTTGGAAGTCATCCACTGCCCTGTCCTTCCACATCCCCTGCATGATTACACAGGTAGCAAACAAACCACACCACAGATGAGTCCTCATTAAACCCCTCTTACCAAAATAAAATCACAAATTCAGACATATAAAGGGTTTTGGAAAGAAAATGATGACCCATACAATAACACTGTATCTGTTGCTGTTGAATTACAACATAGCTTCCAAGAAACAGGAACTCATTGTGTTGTTCAATTTGCATTTTAAGAATGGAATACTTTGTGAATGGTGAATGACAACTAGGTTTGTTCTTGACAGAGTTGTCTGGACAAGTTGTTACATCACAATGTTTTGAAAGAGAAAAAGTTGCGATGGTTGGATTAGGCAGTTTGCAAACGGTCACGAACCTGCTGAATGAACACGACACAAGCACACAAGCATGAGCTCCACCACAGCAGCAGGAGCACTGACCTCGGGCTATTTAAAAGGCCTCAGAGAATGCAATCAACATGTACTACACTAAACATGCTATTATGTTCATTTTCATCGAACAGATCTTTAAATCGTAGATTTACATAGATGAACAGGGGCAGCTGTAATGACATGGATTTCAACTGTGCAACGATTGCCCACAGACTAATATCAGTGACAGAGGAGCATGAGAGTGTTACTGGGAAATAATACAATTCTTAGCTGATAGAGCAGCAGCTGTCAAAAGGAAAACATAGGCAGCAATCCTGGAAGGAGAGAGTCAAGGTGAAAGCTTGATTAATATCCCCTCACACTGGCCAAATAGCTGCTCTGCTGCCACCACAAATTAACTGCGTGCCTAGTATGCAATATGTACTCTATGATTTTGTAATTAACCCTTTAAATTAGCATGGATAAAGGCATAAAAATAAGTATATTTGCCATATAAGCATTTTAACGAGGTGGCACAATGGGCCGCAGTGCTGGGAACAACGCACTGAAAGGTGGGGACAACAAAGGAAGGGCTTATTATTGTCCCAGAAAACCTCAGGGCTGGTGGGGGCATCTCTGCCCTGTCTCTGGAGTAGGTTGTGCTGACTGCTTTGTCCCCTACAGCTTGGAAGACAGCCTAATTCCCCAAGTGAGATGTCAGTGGCTCAGGTGTGCCTGAGTATTTAGCATTAGTACTTGTCAGAAATGGTAAGTCATTTCTAAATGTATTGTTCTGCCAGTGGAAAGGCTTGAAGAAGACACAAAATCCACAACAACAGCGTAGCAAAGTTATACACATAAACCATCTCCAGTCATTGATTTTGGCAACTGTCCAGTGCAGAGCCCGGTGCAATTATAAACAGTCAGGCTGTAGAGTTAATCAATTCACACAGTCATTTGAAACTGCAATAAGTCAGCTAGTGTTGCATAACAGTGGTGCCCTGCTAAATCACAGGCTGTGCCAACAAAACACAGTGCAACCCTCCACAGCATGTTGCTGCTGGCCTGCACTGCCCTGGCACACTCCAGCTAGCTCTGCAGCTGTGGTTTATCATGTTCCCAAGCCAGTTCCACGCACACCACATCTCATTTTAAACAGCAACCCAAAGCACAATGTTTTTAATCTATTATTTCCATTAAACACCAAAAACATGCAACTTTTGACTGTGAGCTTTGTGTTGGCCCCTCTTACTTGTATTTTGCAATGTTTTTATAACTTGCATTGGGTATTTTGAAACCTAACTTAGGTTTCTAGGGTCCACTGAAAATTAGGCAAAGCAGGGTGTGTACAGGTGCAGGATTTCTCTTTCAGCTAGCTTCGATATTAGCATTCACGGTAAGTATGACCATGTAAACACTGCAACAACACCTTACTTTCTAGCTAGTCTGGTAATGACAACAATGCTGACCTAAACATTAATCCCCCAGAGTTGTCACTCAACATCGTATAACATTCTTTCACATATATTAACACAAGAGGTTGTTAGAATATAGTTAAAGAAATCATGCCTGTACTGTACTATACAAGCACATGCTTAACTGCATATTTATGAATCAGCTTTCAGATTTAACTTTGTTTCTTATGTAGAAAAGCTGTAGGCAGGGTATCCAGTTATACATACATGAAATACACAGGAAACAGGCAGAGAAAGAGGAAAGGCTGGGAAAGCAGCCATGTTTGTTATTAGCCAGCCCTATCTGCCCTTTGCACCTGGAGCAACAAGGAAAAAGACTATGGTCTGATTCATCAGTCAGCATGCTGGTATGCAGTGTAACATAAACATTAACAATACTATTAGTTTATATGCTATATGAATACAGTTGAGGTAATAATAATGAAAAACTGCATGAGTTGAATACATTTGAAAAAATCAATAGGCCGTTTTCTTTTCATGCAGCAAACCTGAAACTTCTATTTGTTTAATAAGTCATCTGAATATAGCACACCAAGCCTTTGGTTAACAGTGGTCTCATTCTTCCCTCTCAGCATTACAGAGAGCAAGGCAGGAACTCACAGGGTGGAAATGGATTCCCTGGGTCCAAAGCAAAGGATGTGGAATTTTGGAGCAACACAAGAAGGTATTTTAAGTTTCAGAGTTTCAGTACAGGAAACAAAGCACAACACAGACTACAGCATGAATGCAGTCATTTTTCTTCCTCAGAGAGCGTTCCTAATGCACCGTTCAGGAGAAAACCTCACGTATTGTGTATTGTTGTGCAAGCATTCCTGTGTTACTACACATCACAAGGCAAAGGCGGCTCGTGATAACAAAAAACAGCTATAAGCGTGAACAGGAATGAGGACAAGCTGAACAGACCTGTCCAAGAACTGAGATCTGTTTTGAGCTCAACCAAACCAAGCCCTCACACATTCATGACTGCTTCTCAGATTTCTGTCCACAGGAGAGACAACAGCAAAAAAAAAAAAAAAAGGTCTGGTGCTTTTCCGTATGTGGAATTATTTTCCATTGCTGCCCACATAGGCTCTGCGTGGGGCACGGTTCTGCAACTCAGCTTACTGTTTTGATCCTTCGCCGAGCACAGTTCTATAATGCGTTCCAGAGAGAACGCGCAGGCCAAACGGAGAAACAGCGTAGCAACTGGCAGACATGTCGAGACAATAACGAGCAACGTCATCAATATGTGGCAGCGGAGATAGCCTGCAGCAACACATCATCATCAGAATCCCAGATTTCATTATGGAAAGTTTTTTTTCCCCTTTCTTCACTGACAGTTTTGTATTTTACTAAGTGGTTGTTTGTGAAACCCTTTATCGAACCAAAACCTTTTTTTCTTTGTCTTCCGATCTCTGTCCAATTCCAATACTATTTTCAGCAAGTATGAGGTTTGATGGGAGCAGAAAAGGGGAATTACACAGCGTCTGATCTCTGCATGATTGTGGGTTTTGGTTTGTGGTTAAGAGTTGGAGGCAGGATAGCGGAAACCAGTCACAGAGAGGTTGCTTTAGTTTATGGACATAAGCAAGAGACCACCAAATGGGGACACCATCTGTCAATCAGGCACAGAACAGAGCCAGTAGCAACACTTTGCACCTGTCGTACTGGTGAACTCCCAGTGTCAGCAAGTCCTACAGGATCTCCTGCATGGATAATTACAGCGTCCGAACATCCGTGCATTTTTGCGGGGTCAGAATTCCCCAGACTCTGCAGCAGGTGGGGTGAACAGGAGGGGAATTTTCCTTTGTCTGCACGCATTTACTTGATGACAGTGCGCTGAAAGGGGATTACATCATCACCATTGTAGCGTCCAAGCCCTCTGCTTTCCTCCATTGGTTGGTATAGAGTGGACTGTCCGATCCAGACAAAGCCAGAGCATTCCAACAGTTTAGCAAGCAGGAAATGCAGACTCCAATGTCAGACTTCATTACAATCAAACTCATCAACCCCTCAATCACCAGCAAAAAGACACTCAAAAAAAATACCGTAGGCTATATTATCATCAAGTCATTTGACTTCTGACTGAGAGCTGACTAATACTGGTCAGACACATAACTCATGTTCAATCTGACGAGACCTTCCTTTATTTTCTAGAAGTGATTTATTTCCAGCTGTTACTAATGATCATGTCGAAACTCAGGAATATGTGATTCATTCTGGTCACAGAATAAATAAATAAGCATGGAGAAATTAGCCTTGCAGCTAACATCAGCCACTATGGTCCAAAAGACAATCCAAGGCCATATGTCAAGGTCTGTTTAGTTTGTCATGTAGTCTGTCATCAGTAACATGCAGTTAGATGTGGCAGGGGTAGAGACTAGCCACTCAGGTGATGATGCTCATTCCAAAAAACTACCGGACGTTAAATCATTAAATCAACAACAATCTCATTATTTATTATACAATGTAAACAGTTGATTTAAGCATTTCATGATGGCCATTTAGCATAATTACAGCTCACACATTCCAGAGCAGCAAATTATAAAGCAGTACAATGCTGCTCTTGTTGTTGTCTTTTATCTTTGCTCAAGCTATTCCCCTCGAGCCAATGCACAAGAGACAATAGAAACATAAGCTCAACTTAGCAACAGGAAACATCCCTCTGTGAATGTGTGGGCACGTTAGAAAGAAAATACAACAAATTAAGCACAATAACTATTGTTATTGTTATGTGAAAAGAAAAACAGTGAAAAATGTGAACAGAAACACTGTCCTTCAGTAATACAGCAGGAGAGGCCTACTGAAACTGATAAGAAATGTCAGAAGCAATAACTTTTTTCTCAAGGAACAGACAGATGTTTAGAGTCATATTATGTACTGAGATGCCACTTTAAGAGTAATGCAGTTTTGTCTTATCAAAACCTTGAATGATATATTTTGGTTAGCAGGATAAAGTACAAATGTGTTTTTGTCCTTTATGGCAGATTAAAACATTAGATTAATTCTCTATAAGATGTTCCATCTCAAAAAGCGAGAAGCCTTCCAGTGTGAATACAACAAGCAAAAAAGGACAAAGCTGAGTGAGACTCACCAGTAAAAATAGCAGTGGAGCTGTATGATCAGTCATGCCCACTGTGGATCTGTTAAGCCTATCAAGAATGCTAAAAATCCTTGATCCTTGCCCAAAGCTACACTGCAAATCATCCTTTCTTCACCTGACTAATACCAAGTTATCTAAGTCCTACTAACACGCTACTGTACTCTGCCTTACTTAGGAGCCTAGTGATGTTTTGCCCACATAGTTGTGACTGTTTTGCTACAGTTGATAAATTGTAAATACTGGAAACAATTCTACACGTCTTTGGTGTCTGTTATTATCAAGACAAATCAGTGTGTCCCTCGCAGTCATGCATTGCCAGATCAACCCTATTTTAATCAGGCTATTTTAATCAGGCACCATAATGATTTGTATGTTCCAAACAGGCCCTCCGTGTTGACAGAAAGATTTGTTTCGCACCAGTCCTACACATAAATTAGTCAGCAGAAGTAAAGCTTGAATGGGTATTATTTCATTAAGACACCCTGGGGAACAGAGTTCAGCATACACCGTGGCACTTCATATCACCATGCAATCATCTTGGCCTAAGCTGGTAATCCAGATGCTGAACCAGGCATGCTGTAAACAAATCAGAGCTCTCAGGGCCAAGCAGATGTGCCACAAGGAAATCACCTGGTGTCTGAAATCTCTTCTCGTGTGGCAACAACACGGGGTGTACCATGCTGAAGAAAAAAAAAAAAAGAATTGCGGGGTGCTGACAGCTGCACAGGGAGACACGCATGCGTCCTATATGTAATGATTTAATGTCATTACATATATGATGCCACCTGTGAAGCGTCCCCCTAGAGCGGTGCTGGGAACTGTGCCCTTGACACACAGCGACGCAGCGGACACATATATCCTGACAGCACCAGTGCTCGTCGTGAATCAACGTTTCTTGCCTATCAGCCCTATTAGTTGTTTAAAAATATATATATATATATATATATATATATATATATATATATAGTGACACTGATTACGCACTGGCTTTACACTGCACCTTCACACAGCACAAAGATGTGCTTTGTCCCCACACAGCCGCCAGATGTAGCTTGTAGGCACCTTGTACCGAGAACAACACGCTGCACATGACGCGACTCACCTTCTCTCTTTTCTACCTCAAAGCTTTCAGATGTCACACAACACTAAGCGGGTTTCCTCCTTCTTCTTCTTCTTCTTCTTTTTTTGTCAACTCGTAACAGTATCCCCTTTAGTACGAAACAACAACTGCCTACCGCTCCTTCTTACCTTCGGGGAAGACGTGTTCGCTCCGGTTCAAACCGAAAATGCTCCGGCGCCTTCCTCCGAAAGGCAACTTGGAAGTTTGATAGAAAGTTACGTGCTCGGCTCGCTGCGCTATGCAGCTGCTGGAGGGATGAGATCATTCCAGGCAGCCTCCCTCCCCTCTCTCGCTCTCCAGCCCCGGAGTCTCGCGAGAAGGCTTCGTGGGAAAAAGCAAAACGTTACCGTGGCAACAGTGCTCACCTGTGGTGGGAAGACAGATGTGGTGACACGAAGAGCTCTCACTCTGACTAAAAAAATTAAAAAAAAGTTAGGTCAATAACAATGCAGGGTAATGCGAAATAAATAAAACTCTAAGGTTTGGATTTGGTTATTTGGGCCAACAAAACTATGAACAGTACCTTTTATATAGTTACAGTTGCTGTGTAACTTCATGCACAAATTTATGTGTGATTCTACAGCTCTCTGTTTAATTTGATCATTGTAATGGCGCATACGTTAACATTTTTTTCATGCAAATTGAAATGAGTGATTCATCTTTTATATATAAACGATCTTTAGTGGCATTTTTCTGCAGCCGCCTGTGTCTGGGAACAGAGCCCTTCCATTACGCCGCTATTTACTGACCCTAATAGGCTGCATTCCGATCAGTCCACCTCTGGGAAATACATTAATCAAATGTCTTCTTCTATTATGACAGCACATACATTTGATATGCAAAGATAAGTCAGGCTACAACTACCACTGCCACGATAAGCCACCCAGTGTCAGATGACTGAATGTTTTTAGTGTAGCAACCTGCCAAATAAATTTTTTCGCTGCCTGGCCTTTGTAGCCTGTGACTCTGACATCATTAGCTGATATGAATATGAGTAGATATGCAGAAAATCCACTGCTAATCTGCAGACCTTGGAAACAGGGCACACTATGCAGAGAAAACGAAAGCTGGGAAACAGCTCATGTCACCGTGGCAAGGCTGATTCTTTTCTAAATGCATGATTAAGGACTTTCACAATAGTGCTGAAGCATTCTTGTGTATATGCAGGATACTAGTATCAGCAGATCTTACTTAAAAATACAGATCCAGTGAATTACCCGAGAAACAAAAGCTCAACAAATGAAGAATGAATCAGCCGTTTGGAGGATGCATAATGCAGAGCAGTTTTTGTGTGCAATGGCAACACGCATAATTCCACATATGTCCTACTGTATTTCAAGCCTTATTACTCTGCTTATACTGAACTAAACAATACTATACTGTTTTATTCTAAGAATAAGAATATTAGATAAAATAACAGATTATTTTTTGTCAACCTTACTTTGGAGAGCTGCCTTTATATCAGACACCTTGCAGCACATACGTGGTCAATTAAAAATAAAACATAAAACATCAGGGACAAGAAAATGTGACTTGATCACTTTATTCCAGTGTAAACACTTTGTGAGAGTATGTGGTGAATGCTAATTCATAAAAGCATAGACAGGAGTTGTTTGTGTAATCAAATCAGTAGCACCATCTGCTGGCTAGGCTAGCACAGGACAAGAAACTGAAGAACATGTAAATAGAGATTGTCTGCTTGTCAACTCATTATTTGTTTAAACTTGGAACTTCATACGCTGTAAAATTAAATAAAATCTTCTTGAATTGAAAAATATATTGAATGTATTCATCCACAATTGTTAAGCACTTATAAGGCCTCAGATAATATTCCCTAAACTTTTCAGAATATCACCCTCATTTAATAAGGCTCAGACGTGTGGAGGACAGAATATTAACTTCGACTTTTAAGAATGAGAAGGTGGAAGCTACTCTTAAGTCTTGGTTAATCTTAACAGTCTTTGAATATCTGGCTCGATGTCAATGGTGGGGAACGTTTTGCTATATCTTTTAAAGGGCTCTCCTTCAGGCCCAATGAGGAATTTCTCAAAGTTCCAAGAGATGTCGGTCCGGCTGATGGGACTCCAGACCAGAAATTTGGGGTCCTGCATGAGGGAGTTGGGGTCGTCATCCGGATAGGGGAGCTTGTCTTTCAGATAGGCAAAGACTGGGTGTGTCTTTGTTCCATTAACATCACACTTCTCAAAGATGGTGAAGCTGGGCTGAAAGCCGCCACCTGGACGCACATGCTGCAGTGAATTTAGGATCTCACCATTGGAGCAGTTCTCCTGCAAAACACAAGAGTTCATTTTCAGAATATTGATGGTATTTGGTCCTAAAGGGTCAAGACTTTAGACTCTAAGGTGAACATCTTCAAAAGTGAACAGTTTAATTGTATATCTTTAGATTTGATTTCTAGCTCATGTCCACAGCAGATATTGCACTCTCACAGTGTCATGCCTTAACACGTTACGCAACTGACCTGATATCCAAACTGGTTGCATGGGAAACCCAGGACCACCAGCCGATGGGGATACCTGCTCTGAAGCTGGTTGAGCTCGCTGAAGTCCCGGGTAGTGGTTCCTCAGAGCGAGGCCACATTCTCTATGAGGACCACGCGTCCCCTGAACACATTGAAGTCCACTGTGTCTCCCTCCAGCGTGGTGGCCTTCAAGTCGTAGAACGTTTTGGCGATGAACGTCATCTCAACGGCCGTGCTTCCACACTGGAGGCAGACAGGGTCTCAATATGCGACAGTATCCAAACCTTTGATCACCTGGTTCACTTAGGGCTCCCCTTCATGGGCGTCAGATTGCATTACAGGAAACTGATCTAGACTTGACACACAATACTCTTCACATGGTTCAGATAGATCGATGTAACTGACTGTAAAACCACACAAGTACATTGAGGTTTTACAGGATTTATAATAAGAAATGTGTTTTCCTGTTTTCCTAAATTCAGCATTCAAGGCTTAGAACTCAAGTATTGTCCTTTTGATGCTTGGGATACTTTTAAACCTTTATAATTATGATAAGCATTACTACATGTATTCAACTCCAATTATTGAGCGGGAAAAATAGCATGTTTTACAGCATATATTTGGCGTTATGGTATCTCTACGACACGTATCAGTTTTCTCAGGCATCAAAAATTGAACATGTAATCACCTCTCTTTCACAGCATGATGAAAAATGAATGAATCTACTGTCTGAGCTCTCTATAGACCTAACATCATTCTCAATCCGAAGTTAGTGAAACAACAAAGGCTCCAGCACAAAATTATACTTAAATATGAAATTTCAATTGATTTATTGCAATTATTATAATTTCAATTACATACATTAAAATTACATTTCTGTGGCACATCAGCAAACTACCAGCAGCAGTGAGTCGCTATGCTTAAACACAAAATATACACTGATGTCACATTCATAAAACAAACTGGACATATACATTCAGGGTGGTAAACATACGCTGCATTTAGAAAAGTCATGGAATATGGCACAACACTATCTCCCTGGAGTAGGTAAATCCATTGTGTAAAAGGAATCCATCCCTGCTTGGTTTGAGTTTCAAGGTGTAAATAATTCAACTTATCTGGCTGCCTTGTCGCAGCATCTATACTCCCCTTAAAATGAAAACATTTATTGTGTTACTCTTCAATTTGTTGATATGTAGCCTGCAAGTAAAATAAAATGGAACAACGAGGCAAGTCAGCTGGTGTATAGTAAACTGATGGAGTAGATGTTTTGTGCAAAACTGCATTTCACAAAGGAAACTGAAGAGAGTGTGTACTGATGGGGACAATGAACACAGAGCTGCTCCAAAAACTGTATTCTCTATTGGCTATGGTGTTCAGTGATCATTCAACAACACTACCCTCTGTGCTTTTAGCTGCAGCTACCTAACTGCATTTACTCATTTTGTGAGTCAGTGTAACTTCACTGACTCACAAAAGTGAAACCCTCCTGCCTAAAAGACAACAGAAGGCAGAAGAAGACAAATGTCTTAAAGTCACGACACTGCTTTCAACAGGCACAGGCTCTGTGAGTGTTGTCGTCAGCATATCGACTCCCCTTCTCCTCCTCCAGAGCCGCCTTTTCTAGATAATCATCCAGAGCTCCCAGCAGGTTGTCCACGTCTCTCTTGTGAGCCTGCAGCACCAGTTCTGTCACACGAGTGAATGACTGGAGGAATGAGGAAGAAATAAATACATAGGCAAATACAAAGCAATGTTGCAGAAAGTTTCTTTGGAGTATCACTCTGTAGCCTACCTCACTGATGTTGCTGCTGGTCGAAGCACTGGTTTCAAAGAACTCCATTCCAAAGGTCTCTGCAAGCTGCAAGGTGTAGGTTGATTATGGTTAGAAATAAGCACACCAAAAAAGTAGCTTTCAGCCATAAGCACGAAAGAAAAAGAAAAAAACATGGGATATAAGAGACTAGCTACAAAAATGACAAAAACATATTCTGCACCTTAAGTGAACACACTACTAGCATTATGAAGGTTTTAATAATAAGCCTTTTTTAAATTATATACTAATACAACTCAACAAATGTGGCTTATTTAGGACACACACTGCAATTACAGTTCAGGAACCTATAACTTTTTAGGAATATTAGACCCTCACATATCAGCCTTTGACATAAATTCACAGCATCTCTATCAGGTTGAGATCTGGCCTCTAACTGGGCCACTCCAAAAGGTAGATTTTCTATTTCTGAAGCAACTGTGTAGTAGATTTATTTTAATATTAATGTACATTGTCCTGCTACGTCACTCAACTTTTACAGAGCACTCGCCCTAATTTTAACCTGTAGGATGCCTTGATAAACTTGAGAACTATTTTCATTTCAGGTCCTGAGGCAGCGAAGGATCTCCTAATTTTGCTTCCACAACTTATATTATCATTGGAATGATGTTTTCATGTTGGTTGCAGTCCACACATAGTGTGCTGCTCAAACAATTCATCCTTAGTTTCATCTGTCCACAAGAGAGTCTCTATTTATATCCAACTTGTCGAATCATGAATGTGGATGAATAGACTCTTTTGAGATTACTTTGTTACCCTTTCCAGTTTTATTTACATCAACAAGTCTTTATTATAGGTCTTCTCCTAAAAACCTATAAAACATTTAACAATGCAAAAATTAAGTGCTATCAAACCTTGCTCCCTTGGTCCTTTGTCACCTGTCTGCTGAGCTCTTCGTCAGACTTGTTTCCTACCAAAATCCTTTGCACCTTGTCTGGGGCATACTGCAAGAAAACCACCAAACAAAAAAAAGCAACCAAACATGAGACAGACTCATCTTGTCACTCCCACTAATCCACTGGGTGTGCAGTAAGCATCAGGTTCAATAAGCTGTAGTACAAATACTGGGACACTGTGAAGGGCAGCAAGTGCAAAGAAGTGAAATGAGCGTGCTTATTGACCTACTTCATCCACATCACTGGCCCACTTCGCTATGTGCTGAAAGGACTGCTCGTTTGTGATGTCGTAGACAAAGACGATACCCTGAACAAGAATTCACAAAAAAGGATTACAGAATGAATGCTAAATCGACACACAAAAGTGATTCCAGCATACACAGGGATCACCTGTGCCCGCCTGTAGTACTGTTTGGTAATGGTCTGGTAACGCTCCTGGCCGGCTGTGTCCCTGCACACAGGACAAATTGCACATAAACAAAAAGGCAAAAGTAAAAAAAGTAAGTAAGTAAAAGTAATGTAACTTACCAGATCTGTACTCGCACCTTGATTCCATCTATTTCTAATGTTTTCATTTTAAAATCAACTCCTATAAAAATAGGAAATAAAAAATGTTTAATAGCATAAAAAATATAAATAAATTCTGATACAACGCTTTCAAAAAGGTCAAACGTCTTACTCTTGAGCAACAGGGACAAACTGGTGAAAAACCCTGCTTTGTAGTATTTTACCACTTAACAAGTGTTACTCAGAGACTCTATTATCCCTAATGAATAGTATCTCAGCCCTCACACAAAGGGGTGCAACTGATGTGAACCACAGTGATGCGTTTTCTGCCAGGTGACAGGACAAAGGAGCAAAAACAAATGTGACAGCAACTGCCAACAACAACAACAGCAATTTAGCTCTTAAAAATCACAAAAGGCAATATACAGCACATGCTTTAATTAATTAATGTTTAGTCTTTAGTCAGTCAAAGTCTATGATAAAAAGTTATTTATTTCTGTTTTACATGACCAGATGCTTAGAAAATTCTCTGTATGCTATATGTTTAAAGTTAACTATTCTCACTATAGTACAATATTAACGGCTCTGCTCTATACAGGTGCCCCAGTAAGTCATGACAGTAAGTCAGTCAGGCCTGTGAGAGGTCTGCTGTGAAAGTAGTTGCAGATAGATTTCCTGACAATCAACTAATCAATTAGTTGATGAACTGTTTCAGCTCCACTAGACTGTTCTATAAGCAGTGTTGGGTAGTATTAAAATAGTAGTTTGACTGCTTTTTGGTAGTTTGTTTTTTGACAGTATCTTCCCCAACACTGACGTTAGCTTGTGATCAATAAACTCCATCTTCTCATAACATATCCCACGCTGCGTTTTAACAACATTTGCTATTAAATATTAACATTTGTTGGTCAGGTGATTCCAGTGCATCTTTTGTTTAAGATGCTGTATTCAAATCCACCTCATTTGATTTAGATTTGAATGTTCCAGAGAAGCAGAAAATGCACCTGCTGCACAAATGAGTAAAATCATGCTTCCCCAGAGCTCATGTATACAGTCTGTAAACATGCTCATGGGTTAATCCAGAAATAATACTGACACTGTTGTTAGTGTCAAAATTGTAAAATTTACTTTTACAATGCTAGAGAATTTTATTATTTTATTAGTGTTTTCTTATTTGAACAGATCTCTAAAGACTGGGTTGTAAATTAGAGTAGGCATCTAGAGATACAACTGAAGTTGCCTAATGTTTGCTAATAATCACAACATCTGACCTAAAAATTAAGATTTTATGCACTTTCTCAAATAGCTGGGCCTAATCCCATACAAAGCCAACCCCACAAGATCCTGCAAATCAAGCTCTCTAACATGCAGTTTACATTTTACCCTGAAGTAGGCTCCACAAAACTAGTCATGCCAAACTGTGCAGCCTACTGTGGATGTGTTTGCTATTTTCTTTCCATCACTGTCTTTTTAAAACAGGCCACTTTCTTCCAAGTGATTAAGTCTCGCAGGAAGAGAGGCAGCAGTGATATGAAGCACTAATGTGTTCATCAGTCCACAAGTTGCATTCTGTGAATAAAAACTCAGCATCAAACACCTCGCAAAGCTTTTGAGCAAAATCATTTTCCTGTGGAGCTTCCTTTCCATTGTTACTGTGACACAACAAACAGGCCTGCCTTTTTCAAACATCCTACATTTAGTAAAGTCATCAACAGTATAGTTATTTAAATGTTTTTCAGCCATTCATGACAGAGGCAGTTTGTACTAACTGGCAATGGCTCATTTCAAATAAACTGGAAATTATGTTGTTCTGAAAATTCAAGTAAAGTATTCAATGACGTTAATCCAGTCAACCCGGTAAACCAGAATCACAGACTCATATGAGTTTGGAAACAGGCGTCACTGAAAACTTTGTTGCATGGCTTACCGATGGTGGAAATATGTGAAGGATCAAATTCACTTTCCGTGAACCTGCGCAACATGCATGTCTTTCCAACCCCTGAATCCCCGAGCATGAGCAGCCTGCACAAAATGTCGTACTGCTTAGCCATGACTCCAAACTAAAATCTAAGAGAAAGCATGACTCTTCATGTAGCTCCCGGCTGGTGTCCTTATTCATACAGTTGCTGCGCGCTGCCTTCAGGACCCCTCGAAAATCCCACTTTCGGCACTCAGACTGCGCCTCAATCAGCCACGTTAAACAGTAAAGTAGATTAAGTTGAAAAATGTAACTGTTTATATTATATTTTACATACAGAGATATATTTTAAGGTTTAATATCTTAATTAATCATTAGGATACAAACAAATATAATGAAATGGTTAGCCCTATATTTAATGAAAAAATTGTCATAAATGAATGAAGTTTGTCTTTTATTTTATTGCAACTCAAATAGTTTCTGCTTCGCGATTATCATTCTACATCATACGAATCGCTGCGCTCATATTTAACGTTTTAATTAATATTATCCATGCATCAAGACATCTAATATTCCTACGACTCTCGGAGGCAGCATACCATCTGCATCCTGATAAGTCTGCCTCAGGTAGGACACATGACACCTGAGTCTAAATTCAATATTTAAACAAATAATAAAGCTGGAGCTGTAGACAGGAAAAATTGCTCCAATAAAACCACACCCAGCTAAGAATATTCAGTACCACCAACGAATCTATTTTTTTACAAAGTAAGTGCAAAAATACATTATAGACTGTCAGAATGTCATTCTGGCTAAATTGCCCTTTAATTATTCATTATTCTATTAATTCAGCAAAAATCTATCAAATCTATGAACTGGTTTTGTAAATAAAGACGACTTTCTTTTCACAAAATCCTATTATCTTAAATAAATATCCATTTTGTACTACTGACACCCCAATTCAAATACAAGGATACAGAAATATTATCCTCCAGTAATTCAGTGCATTATCCCTCAGTTGCTACTTAATGTCATCACTCAGCTGCTTTCCTCCCACACACAGTTTAAATAAGCCTAGTATTAATACGATTTTATTAATAAACATGTTGAGCCATGAATGCATCCCAAAAAGGATAAAATAGTTTTATTTATATTCTCATAATAAAGGTATGCCTTAACTTGCAAGACAACCGTTGGCAGTATGTACAACATACCTGTAATTTCCACGGAATGGAACAAACAAATATTGATTACATACACACAAATTTACCTCTGCAAAAAGGAAAAAAAAGAAAGATAAACGTTCCCAGCACAAGCAAATATTTCAAGGGAAGCAGAACTGACACCATTTAAGAGTATTCAGTTTTATATACTACACACTGAAATTGACTTCCATTAACAAAAAAAAAAAAAACAAGTCACTGTCCTTTAACTGTATCGTATAACATTCAGTATCCGTTAGGTGATTTCTTTTATACTCACATTGTTTTTAATAATAATAGAGAAAAATAAATAGTTGAACCTTTGAAAAATCCACTAAACAACAGGTCAACTAGGTCACCATCCTGTGTTCACGGGAAAAGCTCAAGCCGAACTTAAGGGAGATCAAACAACAATGTATAAGGGTAAAAAAATCAATTTTGGTGCATCACTATAAATAAAAGGGATTCATTTGATCACACAAACATTTTCTGAATACACTGACTAACAAAGGTTGCATCTTGCATAACAGATTTTTTTTTTTTAAAAGCAACTTCACATTCTTTTCTGGAAACATATCAACATTAAAAAGGTAAACTGTGTCTAATTATCATTTTGTCAAAGATCATAAAGTCTCACAACTTCTCCAAAGGATTGTAAAAACAACCAAAACATGTTTTTGTGGTTTTACTAATGCTTCTCACCTCATCACCCCCCCATTTGATTATGGATGGTTACTATGAAGTCTGAAAAGCATCAGGTCCTTCAAAACTGCAGAGCTGCCTCACTTTGGGAGTCTTAAAGGTTGTAGCTGGGCCACAGGAAAAGTTACAGGATGCTTGCCAGGAGGAAAAAGGAAGGTAGAAGCGTTTATACATAATAGCACCTCTCTCACATCATCCCCACCTCATCTCCTGGACTAGCAATAAGAAGGCAGGACTGAGTGCAGACAGGTAAGAGGAGTCGGGGCTGGTGGGTAAAGAGAGTCTGTTTGAAGAACCGGGGTGACCCAAATCTAGCTGGCTTCCATGCGCAGCTTCTTTCTGGTGGGTGGCTCATCGGGCTCTGACTCAGAGCTCGAGTCGGACCCTCCGTCGAAGGCCGACACTGCGCTCCCTTTACGGTTTGTGTACAAGCTGCTGTCAGAAGAGTAGTTTGTCTGGAGCTGAGTGTTCCCCTTGGCCTTCTCCAGTGCACGAACTAGAGCAAGTAGACAAACACAGCAAGACAAAAATGACAGTGGTAAATACCACTCTAAGCAAACAGTGCAACTGACAGACCACACCACGTTGTGTTGGGAAAAATTAATTCAGAACAAAAATACCCCTCCACTTACCCTGCTGCTCCAGCAGTGCGTTCTGCTTCTTTAAGTCATCGATGTCTTGCTGGTGGGTATGGTTTTTTCGCCTCATAAACTGGATGTACTCAGTGGCTTTGTCTAGAATTTGTGCTCGCGAAGCCTGTTTAACACAGCTCTGTCAGCAGAAATTTCAGAGAGAAATGGAGCAACATTGCAATGTCTATTTGTTGAGGTAGAACATTTAACAACAGAGATCAACGTGTTACACATGCATCTTTATATTAATCTTTAGTCAACAGTGAGAAATAACTAAATACATTTACTCAACTACTGTATCTAAAACCAAAGAGGTACTTTTACTACTTTCCAAGACTTGCTTTAGCTACTGGTTACTTTTCATGTTAAACTTTTACAATTAAGGATATGAGAAGCTGATAAGATAAATTATTGTGTTTTTTTAGCTTGTGACCTTATGCAAAAAACAACATCTACCTGACACCCCAGCTAACTTTATCTAACATCTCACAAAAAGGGCGAAAAAAGGAAAATTTCAGGAAATTAACTCACTTTACAAAGCAGAACTTTTTTATCTTTCCTATCCCATTATTCATCTCCCAACCCCCTCACATGTATAGTGACAGCTTCCAACATAAAGCAAAAACAGCAATAGCTATCATTTTTCCTAAGGATCAAGTATTTCACATTTTAGGTATAACTTACTGATAATACTTTTTAACTTTGAGGATTTTGAACGTAGCTGAAACATCATCTTACCTGCATAATGAATTATGCCACAGCCAGTTGGACTTTCTGTATGTAATCTGAATGTTTACTCACTCATTAAATTACAATGCACAAACAATTAATTACTTTCCATCAGTCAGCAACCATTAAACAAAGCTCAGCAAAGGAAGTAAGGGATAAAGGGTTAGACTGAATGTTCGTTTTGTGAACAGAGATGTGCAAATTAGACTTTTTCATTCAAGGTTTCTGCCTTACGCTAATAGTTAACTTGCAAAGATGGATAAATGGATGAGATGATTCAATTTATGGTGGCTAATCAGTTATTTTGTTTATAAATGTGAAATATATTCAGGTGGCACACTGACTGATGGGACAATGGCACTTAATATGAAAAGTGCTGCTGAGGATACTAAACTCACCTTCTCGCCTTGTAATGCAGGCACAGAATCCCGTAAACTGTGAAAGCTGTCTTTAATGTGGTCCCTGCGTTTGCGCTCCAGCGCGTTGTGATGTGCTCGCTTGTCTGCCTGCAAGGAGACAGGCAACGATGATAGGCACAATTCTTAAAACACACGGCATTAATACAAAACCAAGATAAAACAAAGGTACAAGGAAATGTTTGTAACTTGTTTTACACATTATTTTTTCGCTGAAGGTTTAATTTACAATTTAAGTCTCCATGTGTTAATCTAATTCACCTGACATTATAGAGCAGGAGCATGTTGTGTAAGTACATTGTCTACAAGAATGTGGTCTCTCTGAAGTTGTGCTATTTCATCTGAGAGGTTTAAAGGGTAGCATATCCTAACAAGTAAATTCTGTCACAATAACTCTCCACACCATAATCCTCATATTGCAGATTGAACAGAATTTTATCCTCCTATTGATATCACACACCCCCTTAGAACACCTGTCTGGGCCAAAGGTTTAATATAGAGAAATAGTTTATCAATGTAATAACTACACACACTTTAACTGAAAAGGTTATGTATATTCATTTGGAAATAAACCCTCAGAGCTACCATGATCACAAATTTATCAAACTAATTTGTATCTTTTCCTCAAGTGAAACATGCTTCTAAAGGGCAACTTCACTAATTTTCCAATTTGTTTGCTATGGTTCTAGTTGAGGGAGTACATCTATATGAATTTAAGAAATCAATTCTGCCTTCCCTTTACTAAAATATCTCCATGCTCTAAGCTGAAAAACTCTTAATCTAGAGGTTATAGACTTGGTTTTTGATGTAGTCCTGCTCCTTTTGCGCCACCAGATGACATCTGACCTCTGATCTCCTAGAGATTTTTCAGCTAGAGGCACAAGGGTATATGAACATAGATATTAAAAGACATAGGGTGTTTAATATTATTCGTACACATACGTACTCCCACAACTAGAAACAAGTCGAAAATATATATTTTTTAAAATTTTTTAACAATGCAAGATTTACAAACCTAACAGTCCATAAATAATATGGCTCTTCTAAGATCCAAAGCTATGGTCCCTATTTTAATCAAATGGGGGGGTGGGGGGTAATTATGGTTCTGTAAAATTCCTGACGAGATCAAGGACCTGACATGATTTTAGATGCACTGAATGAAAACACCACAGCGCATTTACGTTTGTATGAATGACAAATTTTAATTATCATGCACAGTAGATGTGCCACTGCACGTGTGATCCAATGGTTTTAAATTCATGCAGCAGCAGCACTGGATTATGGTTGCAGTGCAGTATATATGTAAAGGTCCAGAGGGCTGCACTGGAGAAAAACAACAACAAAACAAGTGGACAGTTTTTTCAGTCTTCTCTGGTGTGATATTAGACGCAGCTTAATAACAAGGCAAAGCTAGTATGGAGGAAGCTTTGGGAATACGATTCACAAAAAATACGTAGCAATTCATGTGAATTTAGTACCGATCTGCTCTTTCAGCCGTGTGGCCGAATGACGACTATAAACAGATTAAACTTAAAGATCAATCCAGTATCCAGTATAAATCTACTATATATAGCAGTCCATAAGCATTATAGCACAAGTGTGACAGGTGAGAAATGTATTGTACTTAAATGATTCATTTCGGTTGAAATTATCGTGGGATACCACTTCGTCGTTGACCAGATGAGCTGGCCTTGTTCGCAGCGACAGATTAACTGCTGTTTATGACCGTCGCATCATGTTTTCAATAGGTCAGCGGCTTCAGCCTCAACACTACATTTTATTAACATCTGGATTTCCATTGGACAAACTAACTGAATATATGATAACAACGATAACAGAACGAGTTCTGGCAATCTGATAAAACCAAGTTGGTGTTGTGTTATGCAGAGCTGTTCTAACAGGAATAACGCTAACAAATGTGGGACAGCTTTAACGCAGCAAATACGACGCCACTTTTTCAACAAACTCTAAGACTTCACTTTCATTTACAGGTCAGCCAGGAAACTATAAAAAAAAATATTTATCTAAGAACAGAATTTGTCTGAAAATCTACTGTTAGTAGCCAAGAAGCCGAGGTCGCTAGCTAGCTAATCGGATAGCGTAGGTTGTCAAGAAAGGCAGAGTTGCTGTTTGGCTAACAAACTGGCTAGCTACTTCCAGAGGAAACTAAACCACATACATCGCTGTCGACTTCGATGTCATCGTTTTCGCTCATTCTTCGGTAAAAAAAATGTACGAGAAAGAAAACAAGCAGCTGTCAAACGAAGTGCAGCAACAACTGGAGGCAAATAACAAAATGTGGCACGGAAATCAGCTACTGCACAGACATGACGATCAACGGTTTCTCTACACGTGATTCGCCTACACATGGACGGGAAAACAGACATAGCGCAGGCGCAATGAGCAAGGCCTGCTGGGTAATGAAGTAAATCGGTAACACGCAGCCCTGAAGACAGTGGTGGTGTTTGTGGAATATGAACTACATTTCCAACCAGTCCACGACTTCTGACGCACCCACCAAAATACACTGGTACCCTTCATTACAAGTTATAAAGCCAGCAACCTCTGGACCTCCTGTGTCCTACTTCTAACAATAAACTAGGAAACATCATTTCATTAAATTGTCTTGATTTAATGCATAAAATATATACAGTCACATCTGACATATTCTCTTCAAATACTGTCCAATGCAAGTATAATTCTGTGGAAATAAGGACTCCAGTTTGACTGGTCATTCTGCTGGTATGTGCTTTAATAACTGGGCTTCTCTCACAATATATATGAGGCCAGATGGTGGCCTACTGTAGCTCACTTGCTGCCCTCCCCCACTCACCACCCATGGCTGCACACTTGCCTCCGTAGAACCTTTAAATAGCTTCTGCAGGAAGCTACTGCAGCACTGAAATTATTTGCTTTATTGTCAGGAAAATATCTTATCTAAACAAAACTTAACATAGGTTGTGTTGTGTACTTAAAATCAAAAGAATTAAACACCTAATGTTCCTTTATGTGTGCAGTGTTTGTCATATTTCATGAAAAATGAAGCAATCAATAGTGGACACCTACACCAACAATATTGTGTGCAATACAAATTAGGGTACTTTGTTTTTCTTGTATAAAGCTGTGTTAAATTATAATATTTTTATAAATACACAGAATTACAACTTGCTCTTAAAATGTTTGGGTTGACCTCAGTTGTTTTTGTTAATTCTAATATACTTTAAATAGCGACAGTCCCTCAAATTATCTCACTTCCCGTTTTACCATTTGTCTTACTGCCATTTGACAATTCAACCCTAGAGCTATTCAATAAATGACAACAATCATTTAAATAGGCTTCGTACAATTGAAAATTGTATTTTTAACCCTCTGATTGGCTTTGATTGTTGTTAGTGCCCCCTATAACCTTCCCCAACACCAGTTTTTTGTTCATCAGGCAACAGATCTGCAAATCCTTGTCTGGATTTTTTCCACAATCGTTTTTAAAATTAAACATTTGTGTTAGTTATTTATGTAGAATTATTTTGCAAGATCAAATCTACTGTTTGTTGTGCAACATCACAAATGTGATGTTTTAACTTCAACCCATGCTCACTGCTGCTGTTATTATTTTGTGTCTACTTGTACATGTAAGTTTATGTGTGTATGTATCAGAAACATTCAAATTTAATCCATCTAAACTCCATCCTGACTTTATTCTTTTCTATTGAAACACTATTGTTGATGTGGAACTTGAACAATTTTACTACTCTGGAGTATTATTGGAACAGAACTGGCTGGATCCACCTCTATGTACAGAAATATACGACAGGTGCCCATCCCTTTCATCAAACAGAGAATCCAAACTCCAGGTGTTTTCAGAGGGTTTCAAACACTAGCCAATCAAAACTCCCTAACCCTGCAATAAAACAGCAATTATATTTTTAGCTAAACATTCTGTCCTTGTATGGAGTTTTGTATCCATTGTACATTGAATTATGATTTACTTATTGCTTTTTAAATATTATATTTGCATGCATGTTTTTAGCCATCAACTGAAATACAGTGCAATAAATCTCACTATACATTTTTGTAGTTATAGTACACAACTGAATACTATTATTAAAACTGCATTGCTTATCAGTCATGCTGAAAGAAAATTCAAAATGGACTGGCTGCCAAAATTCAACCACTGTTTTTTCTCACAAGAGAAAGTATTGTACACCTTGTATCACCTTGAAGGACAGCAGGAGTGACATGGTACTGCACAACGTGTTACTATAGCAAAATAGAGGAACAGAAAAACCCTCTTTTCTTTACTGTACTTTGACATAAATTAATAGAAAACATGCAATGTCTCTCCTTAGAGCTTTAGAAAAAAAGAAAAAAAAACTAGCAAACTAAAAATAAAATAAAATCATGGAACTTTCAACTGGGTTACTGTTATGATTATTACAGTCACAATAGGTCGCCTAACAATTACATTTAATTACTGTATGGGTCATAAAAGCTACATGCACAAATAATTAATTAATTATTAATTTTTTTATAAGGAAAAATAGTCTCAAAACTGTAACTGTAAGATATTACACTGAATATGAATACGATGTATGTAAGGTAATTCAAGATTTTACAATGGTTCCCATTTAAGTTAGACCTAACTGCTATTATTATATTGTTATTATTCTTATGTTAGAGATTAGAACAATATATGAGCCTTGTAGTGTATCTGATCAGTTGTGTGGCCATGCTATAAACAGCACACCAGTTTCTCATCAGAAGGCCCCTTTGTAAGACTCTGCCAGGCAAACTCAATTCTCTGCCTGATTGCATAATATTAATTGAAAATCTGTTTACACATCCAAGTGAAGCAGAAAGAATAAAATAATACACTGTCTCTATAGAAGTGGAGAAGCAATTGCATTCATTCTCTATTATTAAGCCCACCAATGCTGATCTTTTCCATGGTACAGTGAGAAAGAGGAATTAGTGGATAAGAGATGACTTTCAGTAAATGGCTTTCAAGATAGATTGTCCGATGTATTGTAGCACATTTATGTCTGGTGTTCACTACACTACACTACAGGGTCTTTTAAACCTACAATGTTGTCACGAGCACACATTTTCAGTAAGGGAGGGCAGGGGGCCCAGTCACAAAGAAAAGGATCCCGGCACAAGAATGTGAGGAGAGATGAACACAAGTCTGTGAGGGAGTCCAGAGTAAAGCCATAGAAGCTGGACTGTGATGAAGGTAAGAAAGTTATTACTTTTATACATCTATTACAGTATATTATATATGTTTTTAAATCATATGACAAATGAACATGGACAGTAATGTGTAACTATTTTGGTCAACTATTGAAAATAGCAAGTGGACAGAAAGAGTGCCAGCTCATGTGCAGCCAAGATTTTGTAATGAGGAAATAAGTCATGCAGTGCAAGACTATGGCCTTTAGCTGTTTATTAGTTTAGGCATACAGTACATGTAAATGCATGTTCTGTGTCAGGCTGCACAGACAGTTTCTGGAGAACTTGAGAAGATTTGTTGATACTAATAACATGATAAAATAATGTCACTGAGAAAATTATGAAAAAAATAATCATTCACTTTACATAGCTTTACATGGGTGGTAAAGAACATTCATGTCAGTACAGTATTTTTAAATCAACAACGATCAAGAGTACACTGAGAGCATAAATTATTTCCTGGAATATTTTCAAAAAGTCTGAAAATCAAACTTTAGATAACTTTTACTGGAATATATTGTAGTATTTTATCATGTCTGTAAAATATATTCCTCTCCACAGATATTGATTAAACCAATTTTTACATTAATTTCAAAATGCCAGGGTATTTGGAAAGATAGTATGAGAAATAGAAAAGAATAAACCCTTTCTTTTAACAAGCAAAGAGGCAACAACTTAGTGAATCACATGACAGTTGGTCATGTGCATCATTCATGTTGATAATGTGACCAAAGATAATCAAAATAAAAGTCACTTACCAAAAACACCGAATTCAGTGAACTTCATCTCTCACCTATAGTCATATTTGAAAAAAAGTGATGTATTTCACAAATATGTAGCGCTCTTCTTCCCTTTTGTGGCCAGGTAGTCACCATTTTTCATTGAGGTGTCTGTCATAATGTATCCTGAACCTCATCTTACAATCACCCTGCTGTCCACACAGAAATCAGTGTACTGATCCTTCATGTGGCAATGGCTTGTTTTCCTTTCTAAAGTGCACATACAGAGAATATTAAGTGTTTCTTTTGTTTACTGGATTCTTATAATGCAGCTTCACTTTCACCACAGCAACAGCTGGCAATGGGAATGTGCACTTCAAGTAAAAGGGTGATAAGTAAAATAAATTACTGCATTGTGATGTGCAGGCTATGGTTTAGTTTTGGATAAAAACACACTTGGAAATCAAATAAATTAACCAGAGGAGCTCTTGGCAAAAAAGGGGATTACTGCAGTTCAATAGCTACTCAAATTACACACACATTCCCCAGTAAAGCACCTAATAATACCCAGGGGAAAATAGCCCAAACAAATGTATTGTGTGTAACTACGTTACCTTGCTGTTTTTGTTTATAATGCTTTTTCATTTGAATAAAGTGGATTTGTGGACCTCTTTTTAAAGGTTCTAAGTATTAAGAGACAGATTAATAGATTATGGTTTTTAATGATTTCATGAAACCTTTGATCGTAACTAGTGACTGAATGGCACTCTGCATGTTTGCAGCAGTTTTTTATTTTATATATTACAAATATTTAACCCTGTACACTAATTGGTTTCAGGCCATTTTAATGAGCACCTGACCAAGACGACAGCTTAAAGTTTCAGACAGTTAAGTCCAACAAGAAAAGCACACGTGCAACACTAAAACCTGCTAATGATGTGTAAAGCTGCCCCCTTTTGTCCCCATGTAAATCTGCCCCTGCCTAGTCTACAGTGAAGATTGGGATAAATCAACAGAATTGATAAAAATCTAAACATGATAATGATTCTCAAACTGTAATTTCTTAGTCACTCATGCATTTAATTTTCTTTGTGCAATAGGTGAAAATCACTGAACAGTGATCACACAGTATTGTGATTGTGGTAGTAAGGAGTGCCACAATGAATGAGACGGACGTCTACCTGGGAATAGCTGATATCTATAATAGAGAAAATGTCTCTGGCAATGGAACTGGCATGGGTATCTTGGAGAACTCCCTTCTAGACAAAGTCATCAACGTCTTCACAGTTGTCATCCTATTTATCAGCATGATATCTATCGGTTGTACAATGGAGATCTCCAAAATAAAGGACCATGTCCTCAGTCCAAAGGGAGCAGTCATTGCGCTGCTGGCCCAGTTTGGCATCATGCCCCTGGCTGCTTTCTGTATAGCCAAGATCCTACAGTTAGATCCCATCAAGGCTATGACTGTGCTCATCTGTGGCTGCTGTCCAGGGGGAAGTTTATCAAACATTTTTTCACTGGCCATCAAGGGTGACATGAATCTCAGGTAAACCCTAATTTCTATATTGACTGAAGAACACAGATCCTTAATAATTTACTACATATGCAGCATCAGAACAATTTCTTACAATAAACTGTCAATAACAGTTGGACAAAACAAAGTTCTAGTTTTACGTGTTTGAGACACTTAAATAATGTTTCTACTCTGTTTGATACCCTCCCAGCATTGTTATGACCACTTGCTCCAACATCGCTGCCCTCGGCATGATGCCTTTGCTGCTCTATATCTACTGCCAAGGTTTTCCGGGTCTGGAAAATGCTGTGCCATATCTCGGCATCATTACTGCTCTTGCATTCACTCTGGTGCCTTGTGCCATCGGTATCGTCATTAACCACTATAAACCAAAGCATTCATTCATCGTCAAAAGAGTGAGTGCTGGAATGTGTCCCACACAAACATACCTGTTTAAGAGTTCCAGTAAGCCATAACAGTGTAACGCTGAGTCAACATGCACTACAGTATAAGTGGTTCTTAATTATCTTTACAACTGTGCTTTTATTTTTGTGACTCATCAATAAGTCTTCTGTTGAAAAAATACAATCATCCCATGATGTGGGTGTAATTTCTGTGGTTATAAAAAACAGGAACATACTGAAGTAATTGTCTTGTACCGCTGAATGAATTCTGGAAGTATGGAGAAAGGGAGAATCTAAAATCTTTTCACGTTCACAGTCATGTAACATTTAAGGTGAGATAAATTAACACTTGTAACACTTTCACTCAAACTGTCCCTCTCGACAGGCTGGCCTCAGCATCCTGGTGATGTCTAGCATTATAGTTTTTGCCCTGTCCGGCATATATGTTAAAGACATACTATGGATGGTCCTCACAGCAGATGTTCTGGGTGCCGCTGCACTGCTCCCACTGATTGGCTTTACAATGGGATTTGTTATGTCTGTCATATGCCAGCTCAGTCCTCAGTAAGTGAATACACACTAGATGTACATGTTTGAGTGTTGGGACAAAAACCTCACACATCACTGAAACCTGGAAATAAATGTTCTTTTTCCAATCTGATACTTTTTGAGCATCAAAATTCAATAAAGTAACACCAAAACTAATGACAACTGACTTGTCTCTCTTTAGATGCACTAGGACCATCTCCATGGAGACAGGATGTCAAAACATCAATCTGTGCGTTGCTATCATGAAGGTCGTCTTCCCATCAAAGGTCATTGGACCCATGTTTCTCTTCCCTCTTGTGTACATCACATTCCAGTGTTTGGAGGCCTTTCTCCTGGTCCTGTGCTTCAGATGTTATGAGATATTCAAGACACAAGCTCGGGGTAATTGTCACAGCTGCCTGTGTGTATTTTTATAGAGGGAGCCTGGGAAGAAGGGGTTGAAGCTGTCACAGCACATGCACTCTCCCCACATATTCAAACCACTGCTTTTTTAAAATTCAGTTTTTGTATAAAAGTCTAATATCATTCTTATGTTGCACAGATATGACAATACACAAAAATGTTAATGTTCAACAAGAGTTGGTGACACTACCATGACAGCGGCACAGACAACCTGGGACTCGAGAGGGAAACAAAGGAGAGCTGAAACCTGCATACTGAGGATGTAGTAATTCAACAGTACAGTTTTGTTAAAGAAGAGCTAATATATTCAAGTCTGTTGAAACAAAGATTTGTGATTTAGCATTCATATTTTCATATTAAAAAAGTGAATATATGACTATTACTGCACTAATTATAGAATATTTTTAATTTGAGTATTAATTGTTGACATGTCATCTGATACTATATACTGTGGAATACATTTATTAAAAGTAAATCTGTTGATGTTGCAAATATGTGAAAACCAGACAAAAGTGATAAAGGCAGCTTCTCAATAATACACCTCAAATAATATTTAATCAAAGTGATCATTGGGTATATACTGAGCTAACTTAAAATGTTTACATATATTAAAATAACATCTTCACAAAAAAACTTGCATTCCTCAATCCAAAGGTAAATTCGACAGACAGTCAAGCAAAGTGAGCACTCACATTACATTAAACAATACACTTCCAACCACTTTAACCGTGTCACATATAATGTGCCTGCAGAATTCAAACTGAGAGAAAGAAAAACACAAAATCTTTTCGCAAGATTGTAGAATCATCAAAGGAAGCCATGGCTGATCAACAGCATTCTGGACACAAATAAATAAAACACACCATTTGGTGTCCTGTTTAGACTCAAAACAGGAATTTCCAAGCAGCCTGAATAAATTAAGACAATATTTTCATTGGACAAGTGACTAAGTACATAATATCACTAAGCAGTGGAGGCATTTAACTGACATTCATTTTTAAAAGTCATTATTTTACATATTGTATTACAGATACCTGTGCATAGAAGTGGAAAGCTAAGGCCATTGGGGGCAAATGTATGAGTATAATGGGAATATAATAGGAGATGTAACCATCTGAAGGGATGAAATGTGTTGAATGCAGGCTACAAACAACAAATCACTTAGATTTGTTTAAGTTTAAATAACAAACAGTGGAGTGAACTCTTCTAGGGGACAGTCAGCCTCAAACTGCACAGTGACACGTGAAGTGGTGTGAGTCATGATTAATAACACTTTAAACAATGAATTATAATCACAAAGAATCTTTGAAGAAAATGTTGAAAAATGTGCATGCCAATGTACTCATTCCAATGTATATTATCTGTCCTTCACATACCTCTACGTATGTGTGCCCTACATAGTGTGATATGATATGTGGGTGAAGAAAAGTTTCAGTAAACAAGACACTGATGAGATTATAGATCCCAAAATAAGTTTGCAGCTTTGTGAGAATGACTTGTTTTCGTCAACAGCCTCTAAAACACCTAAATCCTTCAGGAGTCCTTCCCTTTCTGTTTTTGTTTTACATTTTCAAACTGAGTGTCTGACATTAGACATACAGTGCTATGAAAAAGTGTTTGCCCCTTTCCTTAATATATTTTTTTATTTCTTTGAATTTTTGTCACACTTAAATGAAAAGCTCCACCCAGGCCTGATTACTTTCAGACCTGTTGAATCAAGAAATCTGTTAAACAGAAGTTGTTTACATGTTAAAAGATCTTAAAAAGCCACACATCGTGCTGAGATCTAAATAAATTTTCCCCTTAATAAAATTATCATTTAAAAACTGCATTTTGTATTTGCTCATGTTGTCTGTAATAAGTGTGACAAATATGCAAAAAGAATAAAAAAATGAGTAAGAGTACTTTTCACAGCACTGTACATACATAGAAGATCATTGTAAAAATGTATGCAAGTATGTACATATGAATTCCTTCGCTGTTTCCTTTGGAGTGGTCAGAGGAAGTGCTCTGAGTGACCCACAGATTCACTCAGAGCCTCCTCAGCTGCGTTTGTCCATGTTAACAGCTGAGTTGACAAAGCCTCAAGAGGCATCCTGCTCACCAGTAAAGGTCAGTAGCTACGCTGGTTGTCTCGGGTAAGTCCAAAGGCCGCAATATGTTTCATGCCTCTTTCAATAGTGGCATATCTGTAGGCAGCAAATACAAGGTCTGCATCAATAAAAGGTGAGAGATTTAAATAATTACAACGCGTATATGAAGAGTGCTTTACCATCAGAGTCGTCCATCTCAGAGTCCAGAGACAGGCTGTGTTGGTCGCTGCCTGCAGACGACCTTCTTTGTAAGGATGAAGGAACTGCAGCACTTGCATGCTCCAGAACCCAGGCAGAGGATGAGGGTGAGGGTGAGGGTGAGGACGAAGATGAGGACGGTAGTACAGAATGGACCACAGCCATTTCTGAATACTGCTGTTTGAGTAAAGAAGCCCTTGAGGGCCCATCCTCTAAAGTTGGGGCATGCTGACCTTCAGACAACACTATCTGGACCCGAGACTCAGAGCTGAGACCTGAGGCAGACGCTCCACCGCCACTCACAGCCTCCTCATATGAGGGCAGAGTGACCTGAACTCCTTCCACCATGATTGACACAGGCTGGCCTGACACCCCGTGATCACGACTAGGTTTGGAGACCAAAGGAAAGTTAGAATCTGTTCATTTAATAGTTCTACTAGTTTTAATTAATGTAAAGCACCTACCACAGTCCCTGGGTTCAATTATAGATATTGATACAACAGCTAATATTAATATCATAACATAACAAACATGATTTTCAAACCAGCCTCACCGATGAAGAGATTTGATTTTTGGTTGAAGAAGCACAAACAGCACCACAAAGAGGAGAATGAGGGCCACTGAGCTGGCTGTGGATGCCACTATGGATAAGGTGGGCATCCCCAGTGGTAAATTTGGATCGCGGTCTGTAAGGCACAAATAATTTCTGTGATTATCTGTGCAGAAGTTGATATCTGTTTATCTAAAACTTGAAATGTGACATCTAACTTTTACCTTGCTCCATGACACAGCTGAGTTTCATATGGCTGTCCCATTCCCCATACTGACAGGTAAGATACTTATAGTCACCCTTTAGAATATAACCTTCATCACAGAAATATTCAATCACAGTGCCATGAGAAAGTCTTCGGCATGGGGAGGGGTGGCAGGTGTAGCCCCCATTCTCTGGCTCATATGGAGGCTGGCATACTGTCCATGGAAAGAAGTAAATACAATACACATATTAACTCCAGTGTAGTATGATGTTCTGCTAATCTATCAGTAGTGGTCTGAACGCCATTTGAAGGATGGTGACTGCTTTTGTTGACTGTATTTACAATCTGAGCATATAAAAATTATGCACTCCGAGTTCTGAAAGGCTCCATCATTCTCAAGCCTCTACATGCTCCAACTAACTCAAATTATAGAAAAAACAACAAATCTTACCATGAATACAACACACGATTTATATAATGATATTACTTGGTGACTAAGGTCTCACACAAGCACTGAACAAATCAGTTAATGGATGTCACCTAAAATTTAAAAGTCACATTAACACAATTACAACAATATCAGAAATACAGACAGTAATTTGCAGGGCTTTGTCTTTACCGTCACTGTGTATACAGCGAGGAGGTTCAGAGGACCAGTGTCCTTGTGTATTGCAAGCAAGAATGCTGGGCCCATCTAGCAGGTAACCAGGTTCACAGCTGTACTGTAGTAATGTGCCCACTGGGAAAAAGCTCCTGTTGGTGTCTGTCAGATTAGTTGAGCCATACTGCACCATGGAGGGTCTCATACAACCTTAAAAAAACAGAGAATATTCAAAAGCTGAATAATAACAAACAGATTTTGTTGATAGAGTCAATTGTTGAAATGTGTCATTTAACATATCTTTACCTTGCTCCATGAGGCAGCTGATAGGCATCAGGTTGTCCCATTTTCCATACTGACATGTTCGGAATTTATAGTCTCCCTTCAAAATATAGCCTTCATCGCAGAAATATTGAATCACAGTGCCATGAGAAAGTCTTCCGCATGGGGAAGGGTGACAAGAGTAGCCCCCGTTCTCTAGTTGATACGGTGGCTGGCATACTGCAGGTGAGAAACAAATAAAATAGTATAAATGTGTATAAATACTGTATGTGTGTTATGTAGTGCAGAAAAGACTATGAGGAGGTTTGACTTTACCATCACTTCGTATACAACGAGGAGGTTCAGAGGACCAGCGTCCCAGTGTGGTGCAGGTGAGGATGCTTGGTCCTGCTGCCAGGTACCCAGGATCACAGTTGTATTGTAGTACTGTACCCACTGGGAACAAGCTCTTGTTTGTGTCCGTCAGATTAGTTGAGCCATGCTGCACGATAGAGGGTCTTACACAACCTTAAAAAAGGGTTAACACGTAAAAACACAGTTGACATCTGTGATTGATCTTCAATAACAGATATTGGTTTTCTTCATACAGCAGAAAAAAGTAGAACTCAGATGGATCTGAATTTGAGAACTGACAAACCTGGGCTCATACAACTGATCTGCATGGGGCCATCCCACTGTCCATCCTGACAGGTGAGGTAGTTATAGTCTCCATTCAGAACGAAGCCCTCATCACAGAAGAACTCGATCACAGTGCCATGGGAAAACGTTCTACAGGGAGATGGGTGGCAAGTATAGCCCCCATTCTCTGGTTTGGAGAGGGGTAGACATGCTAAAGTGGAGAAACACAACATATACCATTAAACCCTAACCCCAAAAGTGCCTAGTTATGTTTTTTTCTCATTGTAGAGAATAATTGCCACACAATAAAAACCAGAAAAAACAAACAAACATTAAGCTGTTTTGGAATTAAGGAAAGAAAGAAGTTAGTTGTCATAACACACTGACTTATCACTACTTTCCAAATCAACAAAAGACAATAGGTGGAGAAAATCTTACCACCACTGTGAATACAATGGGGAGGTTCAGAGGACCAGCGTCCTAGTGTGGTGCAGGTGAGGATACTGGGTCCATCTGCCATGTAACCAGGGTCACAGCTGTACTTCAATACTGTGCCCACAGGGAATGAGCCCCTGTTGGTTTGTGTGAGATTTACCCAGCTGTTCTGGACCATGTATGGCCTCAAGCATCCTATGAAGGGAAAACCAAAGCAAATACGTTTCTTCAATCTTGTTATCAGCCACTGAGCCTCTCTAAATCGAGAAAAGTCACTCTGTTGTTTCAAATCATTGTGTGTACTGCAATAAACATGGACCAGAGAAAGGAAAGAGACATTTGTCAAGAACTGAGATTAGAAAGAAAATTATATATAAACATGGTAAAGATAAAGGCTATAAGATAATTTCTAAGCAGTTTCATGTTGCTTTGACTATAGCTGCAGATATAAAGAAGTTTAAGGTTCACTGGGCTGTAGCCAACATCCCTGGACATAACTGAAAGGGGAAAATTGACCCAGACTGAACAGAAGACTGGTGTGAATGGTAGACAAAGCCAAGGAAAACTTCCAAAGAAATACAAGTTCAAGGTGCATCAGAGCCTGATTACACCATTAGTTGATTTCTGTGTGACAGTGGGCTCCATGAAATGCTCCATTGTTAAAGGAAAAACATAAAAAAGCCAGACTGGAATTTGCCACAATGATTCTGGAGATTTTTGGCAAGTCACATTAGCACTATGTTCACACACAAAAAATTAATCTTAAAAAAAGAAAGAAAAAAGAACACTATACCTAAAGTGAAACATGGAGGTGGCCCAGTCATGTTTTGGGCCAGCTTGCTCTGTATGGCACTGCAAGTGCAGAAAACAATGAACCGGAAGACTATCAAGGAATTCTGGACTGAAACACATGACCCTGTGGTGCAGAGTCAAATACCTTTAAAGATATTGTATTATCATTTTTGCCCATGCTATTTTCATTTGTTGTATTCACATTTATATAAATATATCCTTTTTACTAGAAAATCACAACTAAAATCTAATTTTGACATCTTTATTTTTTTTACTTTATTACCATTGTCAGTTTCAGTTATTTTAGAGAAAATAGTGGGTTCTTCCTTTTGAGTGGAAGACTACCAACAAATGTATCCACGTTTGTGAAGGGGTAGACAGAATGATATGAACACTTGTACCACACAAACTACTGTACATTCTTCTCCAATGCACAAAAGCTTTTCATGTATTCCATACTATCAGTTCTGTCTAAGCAATGATACACTACGCAAAAACACATCAATGACTCTCACAGCACATGATAATAACGCAATTGGATGGTAAAAACCGTACAGAAATTATGCATGAAGCTTTGTCTTGTACAAGCATGGAATCATAAATTCAGATAGTTAACGTTACCTGACTCTTTTCCAGTGGACACTACAGTCAGTGCCAGCAGCAACAAAAGGGACCGTTTGGTGGCTGAGGTGTGGGCCCGGAAGGCTTCTGATGCTGTCTGTATCATTCCATTGCACATCTTCCCCTGCACAGTCAACTCAACCTGTTATGATCAGAAAATCGCGGAATTATAAAGGTATAAATATGTCAGCGTGAAAAAGCGATGCCCCTATAAAGCCATGACCGATATGCTCACACCTGCCTGGCACAGGTACTCCGCAGAGCTGCCACCGAAATAAGTGTGATTGTGGGACAGCCACACAATGACAAAACGGAGAAGGAAAAAACTAACGCTAAAAACGGTTTAAGCATTTAGCACATTACCATTAATTAGAAACCACTGGCAACCATTAGCAATCAGTGGTGGTAGATCACTGAATATGAGCAAATTAATTCTCCCACACATAAACATAAACCTGGTTCTCAATGGTTCCGTCTCTGCAGTTACACACCCATTTTTTGCTCTTCATTTTAGCTATGATAGCCGAGTTACAGAGAGGGAGGCCAAACAAAAGCTGTCACAACTGCATACCGAGTACATAACGTTCATAACGATGTAGCATAGGTAAATCAATATCCAACATAGCATATAATAGCTTATTTTTATCGTTGAGTTACCTAGCCAGCTACAGTAGCAAGGTACCTGATATAATCAATATTTGCCTTTGTAGCTTGCTAACATTAGCTAAACGTTAAAACTGTAAAATGGCTCACTGGGTGAGTAATGTTAACTACTTACCACAAAACACGTCCTCGAAACCTCCCCTCGCCTTGTCACATTTATCGACAACTATACCGACGACATGTAACGTTACTAAGAAAAAAACTAAGACACTATATATGAACCCGAGCGGCGCTACTACAGCTAACCGCTCGCTAGCTTGTTACCTGCTACGATAGCTCGCTGCATTCATTGAAGCGTCAGCTCAGCCGCCTCGATTTCGCTCGGTATCCATAGCGACAAATATCCATAGTTACAACATCCGGGAGGGTTTGCGTCCGTAGTTACCAAAGTTTCGGCTAAAACGTACGTACGGGTTTCTGTTGGTAAGCGGTTTTACTTACCCACGAAATGCAAATACTGCGTTGTCCTTTTTCTTTTTAAACTACAGCTTAAGAAAACCACAGCATGGAAATAATCAGAGGTAGTTTAGACGGCATTTCTCGGCCCGCATCGAGTGAGCACACAGGTAGCCGTGTGGCTAGCGTGTCATTGCCTCATAGTGACAGGATATATCCTACAACTCCATTCTCTCTTGTTGTTTTGACCAACGACGCCACTGATAATCAGGTAATTACGCAAATGCGATCACTGGCTTTAGCTTTATTTATTAACTTAATAAATCATAATAACTGTGGAAAAATTCCCCCCGTTGATCCAGAGCATCACTGAGGAAACTATTCACAACTCCTCAGATAGAGGTCCTGACCGAGGTAGGCTGTTCGTTTTGTACAATGGAGTCGTACTAAGTTGTCCTACAGAATGGTCCGCTCTTAATTAATAATATGGTCTGCTGTACCAAAACATACATTTAGGTAACTGTCACGCTGAAGTCACTGACGAAGAGAAGGAAGATTCCAAACTACAGAAGGCCCTTGAGGAAATGAGACGACTTGATGAAATGCTATCCACAATGATCTCCAAAGAAAAGGAAATCAAACGTCAAAGAAAAGAAATTCAAGCAAAACTCTGGCAAGATTTTCTGGTAGACACAATTTTTGTATCACTCTCCGTACATACACATTTGACTAAAGCAACTGAGTAGACTAGACTAGAATTGTATTAGCTGAAAACATGTGATGTTGTACTGTGTACACTGATTCTGCAGCAAAACAAGCCTGAAGGTCACTCAGAATGTGCTCATGAAGCTCTGAACACAAGATTGTTTTTGGCTCTGGAAGCACCCACAGGTAATCACAGTTAACAAGGATCTGGCACAATATTAACACCATCAGGTGGGATTAGTGTTGTGACTGATCAATACATACTTATCAGCAAAAGTTTTGTAAAGTGTGAAACATCTAAAATTATGTGTTACGTCTTAAAGGGACAGAAGAGCAAGACGACACTGTGCCTGTGTTTCAAACGCAGGTTCCCGATTGTGATAAAGACAACCAACACTTGGAGCAATGTGAGTTAAGCATATGCCCATGTTTTTCCAAGTGTGAAAATCAGTGTTCTCAGTTGTACTGCCTAGATTAAGCACTTGATGGTGCCATATACTCAGGGAACTAGGTCAGATAGATAGAGCACACTAAGATGATTGCATATTCAGCAGTTTTCCAGAAGTGAATGCGGTTTACCCACTATGCCACGAATAAACTTTTTTTCCGATCAAGATCTTGTGGTCTTTTATAATATTGATTCCTTAAGGAACAATTCCCTTCCCTCCCAACACCAGGCCAGGAATTGTGAGTAATTCAGTGCATTGCTCTGTTTAGAGACACCGCATGGTTAACTTACCCACTATGCTACCTTGCAGGACTACTGTTAGTCAGATTTTAAACAAATTGTTTATATTTCATACTGTATATCATGATTATTTGGACTGCTGCAATAATATTGAATTCCGTAGATAAAATAAACTTGTGGCTAAAAAATGATTCATGCATACGATTTCTGTCATGGTTATTAGTAGTGCTTTGATTAACTACTTCTGGAATTTAAAGTGTGACTTGCTTTACAGTTGACAAGAGGCCAGACAGCTCAACAGAATCATTTGAAGTAGGCTACGAGGAGGCTGGGGAAGAGCAATTTGAAGGCAGCCACTATGGCATATCCAAAGGCAAGATAAAACAGGACTTTGTCAAGAGAAACATTGAGGTATGTCAAAGTTCATGTCAGGCCAAATGCAGTGATGGAGCATAGTGCATGACCTAGCTCAAGTCTCTTGACTGTTTGTTTTTCCCAGTGAGGAAAATATTTGCCTGTACTTCAAGAGAAGAAGAAATCTACCAGGCCACCGCTGGTAATAATAGAAATGTTATGCAAATAATGATTTTGAATGCTTTTTTTCCCCCAAAACTTATTTTGTAATCTAAAAGCTAGTAAGTGGTGAGGAGGGCCAAGTGCTTTTGACCCAGTCAGAGAAAGAGCGTCTGGCCGTGCTTCTCCGAGAAATAGAAGTAGAGGAAGAGGACAGTGCCAGAGGAGGAGACAGCGAGGTAGGCCAACATGAAGCCTTAACAGACAACATATGCCGTCGGATGAATCTCTTTTTCAGGTTCCTTAATAGTCCCCCCTCGTGTCTAGAGGTCTTATAGGGAGCAGCTGCAGAAGATGATCCAGTCCACTTCTTCTGCTACTGACATTTTGATGATTTGGCAGATATTTATTACATTTTGAGCATAGAATGAAAGCATTATATACAAATACTGATTCCAGTGTGTAGTCAAAACCTTTTTAAATTGTTTATTTTGAGATATTATTTCTTAGAATGTGTGTCATTGTGTTATTGAATACATTCTTGAACAACTCAGTGATACTTTGGCCCATAAACTAGGACTCAGAGTAACACTGGTCACATATCCATGTTTTGATGTCTGCTTGGCAGCTGACAGCCTTTAGAGCGCAACTTCTGACTCATCAAAGCAGTTCAGATGAGGACCCAGATGTGAAGAGCCACATGTAGTTCAAACGGAATGACACATGTTATAGATTCATTTTATAATCACATTTTTCATAATAATTCCCTCTGTGGTGTTGTGAAATTCAGAAGCCACTAGATTTCATATAGTCTTACAAAAAGCTACTGCTCCTACAGCATAGTGAAGGTGTACTAACCTTCAAGCTAAGACAATGGGACTTCTTGTTTCCCTATGATGATTCATTTGAGATCCTGTGTCACCTGGAACAGCATAATATTTCACCTCCATAATCCTGACTTCACGATGTTTTTATTTTCACTTTAATTTGCTTAAATAGCCCCTTTGGCAGCTGTGAGACAAGTCAGATGTGGCAAAAGGCAGTTGGGAAGCAAGAAGGAACATACTTACCTTTCGCATATGGTTCCATTTAGCTTGACCCCAGCAAGACAGCTTGCCAGGGGTTTCTTTTATGTCTTGCAGTTCTATTTATCATGTTTGCCTTAACTTTTAGAACTATACTGTAGTAATTGTTGTACTACATACCAAACGGAGGGGAGTACAGATGCTCTGGGATTTTTCTATTGGCTGATGGAAGACATCCTATCCTGCACATAATTTCACCAAGACTTTGGCAGTGATGAATCTTTAGTTTTGACGACTTTACCCAGTTCTTAGCGGAATCTCTCAGGACATATTAACCACCAGCTGCTGCTCACTGTTTGCCTCTCACACTTTTTAGATGTCAATGACTCTTGTCCTACCAAACTCTACAGTCTTGTGTAGCTCTTGTTAAAGGAGGCAGTAGCAGTCAGTAATCATAGGATGTGTTGTTATGGAAGTTGTATTATGATGCATTTGCAACAAGAAGACTATTAGATTATAATAATAAGTGTTAAAAGAAAAGTATATTTCACAAAAATGACAATATAGTAACTTAAATATGAATGCACATTCATTTTGTGACTCCATCTTTGAATGTTCTAATTAGTTTAAGAAGATTATCATAAATAATACCACAAGTTTTAGAGGGGTTCTGTCATTCTGTTCTTAACATTTTTATTTTATGTCTGTTAACAACATTCGTTTTCATGCAGCAGTCAAAAAAACATGCCAGTGAATACACAGGACAAATATAATGGGAATCTCACTGTGGGTGCGAGGCAATTGTTAACATTTGTAATTTGACCATATAGTTGATGTGCTGTGTGCAGAGTAGTGGTCAACAGCCTGTTGATGCCAGGTGCTAAAGTAAGATCCTGTATATCCCTGTATCCTGTATCAGATGTCATTGTTACAATGCTGCTAACTAAAATAAAATAGATAGATAATGCTTATCATTGCCCTACTTATGTTGCTACAAATCAGGATTACAAGTAGTGGTGTATGACTTATTTCAGCAATGCCTTTGTTCCAGCAGGAAATGTGGGATGTGTCAATCCTCGCAGGCCATGGTTACACCCCAGAGCCCTCTGACCTGGAGCAGCTGATTGATATTGACACCAAAATGCTGCGGCTTCTTCTTCCTGCTGAAGAATCTCTCTCAGTGCAGAGCTCCTACACAAACTTGAATATATCCAGGGTATGTATTCAACAACACCTTTGTCAGAATGTCTGATATATTTTTGTAGCATGCCTAACTGTCTTATTTCCTCGGATATTATATGGAAAATGGAACATGGCAGTAAATAAAAAAATATGTAATACAAAAACCCAACAGTCCTTATCAGGACTGTGTGAAAAATATTATCGATAAATGTGTTGTGTGTATATATATATATATATATATATATATATATATAGAGAGAGAGAGAGAGAGAGAGAGAGAGAGAGAAAATTAAGTGATTAAGTAGAAAAATATTGTTCAATCAATCAACTATTACGTTGAATACTTTTAACTTTGAATGAGACCCAGGACAGTCACAATCAGTCCATCTTTGAGCTTCAGTCTTTAAGTGGATTTTGCACAATTCTCAAAATTAGTTAGAATTGCTGAGCTGGTGTTACAGATGAATGAGTGATACACTGTCTCTGTTCTGAAAAATTCTCCCCACATGAGCTGGAGTGGACTTACGCCCAGTAATACAAAACGTCAATATTACTAGACAGCTGGATGTGTTACTTTCTATAACCTACTTTCCCTCTCATCCAACCCTTTAATCATCTTGTCTTATTAAGTAATATTCCCCATGGTCCATACATCATTTCCTCACTAGTGTTGAAAAGCTATTTTTTTCCAGTGATATCAGTTATGACATAGTGACACCAAACTGTTGTCTTTCAACAACTATGATTCACCTTTTCATTCATCATGTTAAATAGAAATTGAAAAGGTTTATGAACACCACACTTGCAGGGATTAAAAATTAGCCATTTCATTGCCCTGCCTTCATCCCGATATGCTGTTGTAGCACATATTAAAGCTAACATGCAGTCATAGTAAACTTCCTTTAGAGCCAGTCATTTATTCCATGTCAGCTGCCATGACTCTTAAAAATGGTCATAAAATAAAATAGGTCTTTGTTTTGTGGTTACCTTTCTTCTCAACAGTACCTTGCACCGGTTAAAATTCCTGAGTAGAACAATTAGGGCATTTGAACCTGCTTGTTTGCCTGATTACAGAGAAATCTCAAATATACACAAAGCAGATCAGCATATCTGTGTTTCAACACCACTGAAACTGTTTTTCCCAGTGATATTAAATCATGGCCTGCATTTCCTCATTTACATGGAGGACAGAGTACTTCACCTCTCCCTCGTGAGCACTCGCTCATAAAGGATCGGTCAGGACTTGAATAAGTGACTTCAGAACTTGTCGGAATTCTTTTCCAATAAGTTGTGATTGATATTCTAAAGAAGGAGCAGCCTGTGCGTTCCTGTGCAATAGCCTTCTCTGTGTCTGTCACTTTTAGGGTGTATACACTCTGTGAGGCCTGGCATCAAACGGTCCTCCATCAGAACATAATTATAACCCTGGAGGATGTAGAGGAGTGCCAGAAAAAGAACAAGGCTTTCTCTTTCATTTGGAGATATTAGAACACATGCAAGTAGGGCTTATTATATATGCAAACTGCTGTATACTGGACAGGAAGACTAATAAACCTCATCTACATTTAGTTATGTATACATGAAAATGTGTGTAAAATGGTCTTCTGTGAATTCTAGGTTTACAGCTGCATCTGGTCTTGCATCTTGTACTGGTACGTCGGCCAGTCGTGTTTTTATCTGTTTCCATAAGGCAGTGCAGTGGCAGGTGCACATTGTATTGTAATGCCTGAGAAAAATCCATGTCAAAATGCCATAAAACACAGGTTTAGCTTTTGTGGATGCGCAGTTTCACTCATCACATGGCCACACGGTGAGTCATGGTGAAGGTTTTGTTGGGAAAAAGGTTTGTTTTCCTTGCCTTTGGCTCTTTGTCATGATTTCTGATGATACGAAAAAGGTCAGGTAGCTGCAAACCCCATTTTAATGATCTAGATTGAATGGAAACACAGCTTTAAACACTGTTTTACTTGGACACTGTTGATATTGTGCTTATGACAGCATTGCTCTTTTTGAATTGTTCATTTTATCTCCTCTGTTCTCAGGCTTTAGCTGAAATAGCCTTACTTTCATTAAAAACATCTGTTGGCATGTAGGATTAATGTACAGTATGCCCCTCCTACTGCACCACTGTGTGGTAATGCCTGCACCACCCACAGTTTGATGCCAGAAGAGGGGATTCTGTCATGATAATTTGCTGGTGTTGGGTGTTTGGTGACATGGGTGTGTTAAGTGTTTGTGTGAGTGCGTGTGTGCTACAGATTAGAATTACATATGTCATTCTCTCAATTGTGGCCTTTTTAAAAAAAATTGTGGTTACAATGAAAAATAATGAATGATTTTGTGACTATAAGTCATTGTCCTGTTGAATGGGATTGCATCAGAACCCTCCCCTAATCAGCAGGGCTTCAGCTTCTTGTGACTATTCATGGTAACTCCAGTTGTGTTTTTGTTCTGTATTGGTTCGCTATATTTTAATGCAAGTACATGGGGTCATTTAGTCTCACTATGTGGTTGCTGATGAGCACCCATGATTTTAACTCCAGCAAATGTTAAGTAGGAGAGCAGAGTTTGGTGCAGGAAACACCCTTTTGACCAACACAGTGTGGTCAGCAGTTTGCAAATTTACCTTATTTAGTGCAGTCATATAATTAAAAAGCTATGTGGAAAAGCTATGGTCACGTTATGTGAATCTAAAATGTAGGTTAGTTCTTATTTTGTATCACCAAAGTTAATTTCATTAAATGAAGTCATTGTAGAAGCTTAGAAATTGATCACGTGTATACTTCAAACTGACAGAGAGTATGCATGGCTTTGAAAAAGAATCAGAAATAGAAAGTAAATTAAAATGGAGTGTAATTTTTAGGTTTGTCTCTTTAACAGTGATGGTAGAAGGAAGACAACAAAAATATCAGAAATGTTAAGCATTTACCATTTAAATGTATGTCTTTGTAGTGTAGCATGTAAACATCTAACAATCTTTGCAGCCTGTACATTATACAGCAGTATGGTTAAATAGTTGCATGTTGTGCATTGAGATGTCAGAATTGTCACGTGGCATGCTGTTGGTGTTTTTCACAAGGTTAACTTGGCTAAAAAGAATAGACTCCACACCCTTCCCCACCCTGTAATTCCCATGAGACCTAGTTTATTGTCTTCTTATAAATGCCTCTCCCACTTGTGTGATCCACAGCAGGACTGGTGTGCATACATTACATTGAGAAAAAAAACAGGCCCAGGCACAGGCCAGCAACTATTAGCACCTATTCAATTTCAATTAAACTTTTCTCTGCAAAAACCTGCACTGGTGCCAAATGCCAGATTTCAGATTTGTTTGATAAATGTACAGAGACGAGAGACTTGAAGTTAACAAACAGATGCACTCTTATGTACACAGTTCCTGAGTTGCTCAACTTTGAGTGTATCAACATTCACAAACCGGCAGTAAAATTTCCATGAATTATTGCAAAAATATTCCATTCCTTCTATTTAAAGAGACATTTAAACTCATTACTGTGCTTTCATTTATTTTATGTATAGTATTAACAATATTCACATCGCAAAATTTTGTTAATGTTACACTATGACATTG
Source organism: Ctenopoma multispine (assembly GCA_034779795.1). Taxonomy (NCBI): domain Eukaryota; kingdom Metazoa; phylum Chordata; class Actinopteri; order Anabantiformes; family Anabantidae; genus Ctenopoma; species Ctenopoma multispine. The sequence goes on from JAUYWH010000004.1 coordinate 11,232,111, forward strand.
TACAAGACTATAAGCAGCTGCAATCTAGGACAGATAATATGCTTGACAATATGCAGTATGTATCACTGGGGAACAAGAAGTTGCTTGGAAATGTTTTTGCTCCAGATGCTTTTGATAAATATTTACAATGGTTTGCTTCTTTAGTTCAAATTTATTTTGTCTGTGTCATTAATTGGCAAACATGAAAATTACCTTATATCAGTAAAATGATGCTGGGTGGAGAGGAGCCTATGAATCTGTCTTAAAGACAGTTAAAAAACTGTTATGTATTTATAATGGCTTACGTTGCAATGGCTTAAAACATTAACACAGGTCAAATGTTTTTCAATCTTTGCTCTTTGGATTATGCTGAAATACTGAGAACACACAGGTGGCGTACATATTTTAACCCAGTTTCACGTTCAACACGCCAATCTGATCGTAGGATGTACCAGGGTGTTTTGATCTGTGCAATACTGATTCTCCAGACCACCCTCACTTCTGAAAAAAAGGACAGAGTCCAGATGACCTGCAAGTGAATCTTCTAATCCTTCAGGAATGTTAAGTAATAACCAAGTCATCTGCCAGGGATCCAAAATACTGATGACCTCTTGAGGAGGAAAAGACTACTTGGATATGAACAAATATCACATCTGGGACATTTATAACACAGTGTTATACAAACCTGATATTGTCTTTCACAGAGCAGCATTAGATCAGTGGTCTACGTTTACAGAGAATTGGGACGTATATAAGGTTATTGTGTGTTAACCACTAGGACGTTTGACCAAGGAGAGTGGTGTGGGATCAAAAGCATATGTTTGCATTATGCTGGTGCACAATGCACAGACATACAGTCTATGTTGCAACACTTCTGCTTCAAAACTTGGCAGATGATTACAGCCGAGCAAAATGTCAGTATGAGAGACAGAAAGTAATATAAAAGAGAGAGAGAGGAACAAATCAAGAGACTCTCAGCCATAGCATCCGAATAGCTCACTCCCTAGCTCTCACAGGGAGTGCTCATGGCAAGGCATGTGGACAGGCCTTGGCAGGTAGCCTGTGTCCACGTGGCACAACCAGAGCTCCTACACTTCAGATTTGCAGAGAAAGTGAGTGAGGGAAAACAGAGTCCCATAAAGAGAACAGGAAGAGTGTGTTATTCTGGACAGCAGCAGTCATATCTGGGTGAGTCAGCATTACTGACTGTCTTTAATCATAACAGCACTGTCCCTTTGCTCTGTGTATCATTAACAGGGCATATTGTGTGCAAGCATGGTTCCCAGTCAGTAGGAATCAATTTAGTAATTAGTTACACTGATATAATAATAATAAGGCACAGCTTTAAAATCTAATACAAACCAATACAATAGCTGTTGTTTGTTTGTGATGCTTATAATGTTCACTTTTTCAAAGTTATTGTGTTTTTTAGGCAGCAGTTAGGTCATGTGTACCAGATTGCATTTACAACCCAGTTTCCAAAAATGTTTGGACGTGTCATTATATCATATTTTGAGGCTAAGAAATAACCAATAGTTTTTTTTTTAAATATATGTTCATTTTGATACCAACAACACATTTCAAAAACACAGCGACAGGGGCATGTTTAACACTGTGTTGTGTCATCTTTTTTTTGACACTCTTTAAATGCTCGGAAACTGAGGTTACCAATAGCTTTATTTTTGAAATGAATTATTTTTCTCATTCTTGCTTGATGCAGCATTTCAGCTGCTCAGCAGTTCTGGGCCTCCTTTGTCATCTTTGTCCTTTGTTTCGCATGACAGGTGTGCAGTGCAGACAGGCCAGCTTAGCATTTGGACTGTTTTACTACAGAGCCATGCTGTTGTAATAGTTGCAGAATGTGGTTTGGCATTGTCTTACTGAAATAAACAAAGTCTTTCCTTACTGAGATGTCATGATGGCAGTATATTTTGCTTCAAAATCTTTAAATATCATTCAGTGTTAATGAAGTTATCAATGCCATGTGCCATGCCAATGCCATGTGCATACCCCATGGTCAGACACCGGAGGCCTATTCTGGACAAAATCTGGAATCTCAGGATTTAGCTACCCTGTACAGTTTAAACAGCTTGCTATACCGTAAATTGTGTCAGATGGCATTTGAAACAACACTCTAACGAACACTGACTCAAGACTGTTTGGTTTTCAATATATATTTGCTGTGTCGAACCAGCTTCCATGAATTTCAGGAAATATATATGTGAACTTTACTTGTGCATGACAAATACTAGACCTAGCTACTAGACCTCAAGTGGGGTGTCTTATTACTTATCCCCTCCCAGTAGCACCTGTTTCTCCTGCCTCACCTGATTTCCTCTCCTAACTCCATGGATCTCCTGGATCCTGAAGTTCCACACAGTACAGTGTGAGGAACTTTGTTGAAAGAGCCACATGCTATAAATTAGTTTTAGCTTTTAACTTTTATGCTGTTGACACGTCTTTGGATTTGATTCCTCAGACCATGCTGATCTTGTTTTGTATGTCATGAAAACTGGCTAAGACCACAGATCATAGATTTTGGGTCTTTGACAGTGTAGACGTAGCAGACACCTGTTGACTAAGGAGAGTGTGGGCAACACATCGTTTGAAGGAACCTGAAACGAATAGTGTTTTTGTACAGCCATCTACAATATTAGGGATGCAAGGGAACACAAATACCACAAATGATGGAGACCTAATTGTTTGTGTTGTTTTTGCTGTTTATAAAGTATATCTCATAATGCATCTGCATGAGAAGACCCAGTTGTTGTATTTGGCAAATCACACCACAGCTGAGAAGACGCTCCAGGCCACCAATCTCAATGGCTTCCTCCACTGTCTAACAAAACTAATATGATTGATGTGATGCAATTATATGTTACTTTAATGAGAATATCAAGATATATCACTCACTGTATTGCTTTGTTTTATGCATCCAAAATTAGTTTTAAATTAATTTGAAGTGAAACGTTTGGCATAATATAATCCACACTATTTTTCCCATTTCGTCACTTTGGACACCAGCGGATCATCCATCAACCGCTGCAGCTGTTTCACACTCTCACGCCATGACAATCTCTTGATGGAATGTGGGCTTCTATCTGAAAACATAAAGTTGTTCACATGCTATGCATAACCAGTTAATGAATTTGAAATGCGTGCTTGATTGAAGGTGAGTTGTACACAAGTAATAAAATGTCCTCAAAACAGTTTTTGCTTGTGGCAAAAATCAAGGCAAAAAACAAGGACTTAGCTAAACTTAGTCGTATTATGCACAAACAACTTCTGTCTTTATTTTATTAACATCAATTTGGTGTTTAGGGTGCACTTGGCATTCAGAATAATATTGAGAAATCCATTTTCATTGATGTATTTCATATGAACTCGTGACACACTAATGCAGCATCAAATCCCAAGGCGCTGATTCGATGTGTTCATCAGTTGGCTGACATACTTTTGTGTAAAAAGCTAATTATGTTTGACGTATTTTAATACTTAGGGAAACAAAGCCCAGATATCTGTGGACTTCCAGCTGCCTTGTGACCCACATATGAATATTGGAGAGCTTCACTAGGACTTCAAGTGGCTGCTAAGAGGAGAGCCAATTACCATAATTTTGCTGATGTTCAGATAAGCCAAATTTGGAATTTTGGAAGTCAGCTGACCTAATAATCTGTAAAAGTTATCACACTTTCCAGGAGAAGGAGCAAACATACCGTAGGCACATGTCTTAGAAAAATGGCTGGAGTCTATTAAGGTCAAGAAATAATATTACTTCAGTCTTCTCCAAGAAGTAAATGATTACTACAATCTTACTGGCATAAGAACAAAGACGACTGTTTAGCCTTGCCAGTGCCTTGGAAATAGATCTAAACAATTTATTATTACTGCCTAATCGATTATATATGTACAACCTTGCCAATAAAATTCTAGAAATAAGAAGCTATATGTATTTTATTTTCCAGAAATAACAATTTAACAATTTTGTACGTAAACCGGTTCCCAGAGCTTATTCTTGTTTAAATTTATGACATAATTTACATTGAACGTACTGGAAGAATGAGTTGTTTGAAACTATAATGCATTTGCACTAGCAGTAATATACATTTCGTTGCTTGTTTCAGTGGGGAGAACGAAGAGTTAATCCTGGGGTTTTGACTGAGACCCATGTATTATCAGATTTGCTTGGTTTTCTATTGTTGTAACAAATCTGTTACAAGATTATTACTGTGACAGAAGCTCCAAGTCCAACACAAAGCGATAACAAGAAGCTGAATGCTAAGAAAAAAATGTGTTTTTGTTGTTTTTGCCAGAGTTGGGTTCAGACTAAGTTTCTTAAATGTTTATAGTGGTAATTTATCAAGAGGGAACTGGTAAGATAATATAAGGAACAGCATATACCAATTCATTCAAACTTTAGTAACATGTTCAGTATATAGTTCTTCAATATGTGATTCAGTCACAACAATAGTCTGCATTTTCATTGCTGTACTTTATATCAACTCATGTCACACTAATGCGACATCAAATCCAAAAGTAGGACAGGCGTTGTTTCCAAGTTAAATAAACTGCTTCTCCCCAAGATTTGGACTTTTTTGGAAACATGCATTTAGTGGTGTATGGATGGTGGTAAAGCTAGACTTTAATTTTTATTTTTCCTGGTTGGAATGCTGTGTTTCTCACTTTGGTGCATGACAGAGACAGGGTCTGATCAAGTTGTGGTCCTGGCTGTTGTAGTCTGGATGAGTGAGTCTTTACTGAAGAGCTCGAGTAATGACCACTTCAAAGCAGCTCCACATAGAAGCTGTCATTATTTCTCTATAGGGAGACCAAGGGCTTCTTGCCAAGGTTGTCCTGTTATGCTGGTATCGTCCAGTTGCCTAAAATCTGTGTAAATGCAACATTAACCAAGTAGACAGTCGGGAGCTGATATATCTGTTTTGCTTATTACCAAGGCAGAAGCATTCATTCCTCTTTTCAAAATACTGAACTCCCTTCGTACTCTGGGCTTAACTAAGATTACATCCTATCATAAATGTGTCACAACAGATTTAGTAACTCAGTGTTTAAGTTCATAATTTCTCCTGGGTCCTGCTGTCTCCAGTAACCTACTATTTTACTATATGCAAGTCCCTATTGAGATGCCAAGATTTCATGAAATATCCAGCAATTTCAACATTATTAAATCATAGATATGCCTACCTGGCATCAACACTGACCAAGAGGGATGGAGATTCTAACCACATAGTGTTGGACTGATAATCCAAACAGCTCTGCGGTTGGCAGCCTCATCTCAGACCCAACAATTTTTTGACTTAGCCACCGCTTTTATAGAGCAACTGTGTGTCTTTAAATATGCATGTGCCCCACCACGGGTCAGTTACTGGTCAGTTTACAGTATTGTTCATTTTTACCATGTTTTTCCAAGAAATAAAGAAATGAATGGTGGGTGGGGTGGGACGGGATATTACCAGTTTGAGTTATCCTTTGAGATTTGTTTATAGTTATGTTAGCTTTTCAGCACCTGTTCATCACAGTTTGTCTGTGAAGGTCATTCCTTCACTGAGGTGTAGCATCTAATATTAATCTAAATATATTTAGATTACGCTGTCCGATATTTTGTATTTCCCTTTTAAGCACTCAGTGCTACATATTGTTCCTTTAAATGTTGTGGAAGTTATAGCCATAAACTGTGAGTGCACCTTTAGCACCCAAGCAAATCCACATGTGAGATGATGAGTTGTTTGCTCTTTGTGAAAACATGTCTGTTGTGTATCAGGGCCGTGGCTCAAACATTGCCTGGAAGTACGATTGGGAGCCGCAGCCAGGAGAGAAAGCTCTGCAGGACATAAAGGAGAGGAGAGGGCAAGAGAGGCGACTCCGAGAGATCCAACAGCAGCTGGAGCTCCTGGGCCAGGGCCAGGAGATGACTGTGAGTTCAAAGCAGCTATGCTCGTTCACACACGCATTAAAACACATGCTCAAATTCACAGAAATCTTTCTTTGTAATACTTAGAGCTTCTATCCATAGGCGTGTGTGTGTGACAAATTATTAGAAGCACACGGCTCATTCTCACAGGGGGACGATGAAATCACATGCAATATGCGTGTCTCTGCAGCCACGTTTATTTTACTTGTTTTCTCCATTTTCCTTCTTTCTCTCTTTGTATCAATAATGCACTCACTTAGCAGTTTATTATTCGCTGACAGTTTGATGTAAAAATGTAGGTTGCTATTTTCTAATGAGGAGGTTCTGGCCCTTCATATGTTTGTACATGTGGTTGATGTAACTAAGAGGATGGTCTTTTACTCCTCTGACATCCTTTTGTCATTTGATTGCTCCCTTTGTTTGTATTCTTTGTTGAGATCTGATGTCCACAGTGTTCCCTGGAAACCACTGAGCAGTGTATGGTTTTAAGGTCTTCTGCAGAGTTACAACCACAGTGTTGTCACTCTTTCCCCAAACCCCGTAGCTAAAGGCACAACACAAGAATGTTCCAAGAACAAAGGTGAATAGGCCTGATTTCTGCCTCCTCTGACATTTATGACTTTAAATTTTGTGTGCAAGGAAAGGAAAACGTAGCGTAGCGTCTTGCACAAGGTTTTATGCACAAAGCTGCTGTCAGTGCAATGCAAACTCTAATGCATATACACATCAGTTCTCACACTGATCAACATAAACAAAATATGTATATATGCCTAATTTTAACATAAAAGACACTCTTCTCACTCACAAACAGTGTGGTAATAAAAGCAGCCACACCCTTACATCAAACAAGGTACCATGTCATGCAGCCCAAACCTATTCCTAGCCTAATTTTGCTAATTAAACCAAGCTTCATTTAAGGAAACTGTTCTTTCATTATGGTTAAAAAGCATCAAAGCCACCCATCTGTACTGGTGTTCGTAGATGCTCTTTGAATTCAGCACTGTGTCGCTGCATTTTATATACTGTACTGTCGCTAAACCACTGAAACGAGCGAGTGACTGCAACGTGAACAGCACAGTGACTGTGTATATCCTTAATGCCACCAGGCTTTTTTATGGTGAGAAGAGATTTATTTGCATGGAATTTTGTCTGGCAGGGCATTCTTAAACGGTTTCTCACAGCTCCAGTGTGCTCATTAAGTTGATTTGTATAGCATCTGTATCTCAAAAGTTTTTTAATAGTCTTTTTACACCTGAAGTGTGTAGCAACCACACAGGCTTAGCATGAAGATTGGGAGACAGCCCAAAGTGACACCTCTATTCACTTTAATATTGCATCTTATTTGTTCAATCTGTCATATATATATAAACTAAAGTATATACTATACCTTAAATGATGTAATGTTTCTTTGTCTTTTTCAAAAACTTGTCTTATTTTGACTATTTTGACAAGAAAAATTAATCAAGAGAAATTCAAGAGAAGAAAGCATAACATACGAAAAAACTGTTCATGATTTTGTATTAATAACATGTATATATGTATAAAATGGTTCCACTGAAGAGCAATTCATCAATACTTCAACTTCCAGAAAGAATTGGATGTTAAAGGTTTTAGCTGGAAGTATGCTGCATTATGTTTGGTTTGGCCTGCTCCTGAGTGTAACACTACTGTAACAGTGACTACAGGTTCCCTGCACTACTTCAGTATGATTCTTTCAATCTACCTGATTTACATTCTTGCTGTGATTTATTTAAACAAAAGCTTTGTAGAGTTGGCCTCAGATCTGAGATAAGTGAATCTGTGCGTCATCTCTGGCTGCTCATTTCTGTCTATCCAAACAATCCCCTTTCCAGTGAAATTGATTCTTTGCCAAAAATAACAATATTTGCCTTCTCTTTTCCTCTACAACAAATAGTATCTTATTGTTTTGGGTTAATTATATATTTCTTTAGCAATAAAATAAATAAGCATAACAACTATTTCCAGAAAGAGGTGATAACACAGGTTCAGCAGGGCTATTTCCAGTTGTCAAATCTGCAATACTCATCCTAGTGCTAGTTTTCTGCAACTTTACTTGGCGGCACTCCTACATCAACAGCAAAAGGAAGGTCAAGCCCAGCATTTACAGTAAAACATGATTATTCCAGCAGGACAGTCTTGTTCTAATCAGGCCAACATTGCCCATCACTTGTCGCTCTTTTTCCTGGGCTGGTATTTGGCATCAGATCACATCTCTATCTCTATGTATGACACTTACTATACAGACTTTTTTTTCTTATATATGTACAGTATACTGACAACCTTTACTTTTGAGTGTAAAAAAAAGATACCAAAACAAAATTATGATACTTGTAAACAGAATTCAACTAGAGTACCCTACCTGCCAGTGGCACATCAAAATTGGCCTAAATTAATGTTGTTGAGCCGCATTGTTCTGCCAGCTCGACAGTTTCACAACTATTTTTCCACTGAAGGCTGGTCAGATTTGCCAATAAAGAGGAGCCTGCAGAAAAAGGGATCCTCTTGCCCACAGTGCCTCTCACCCTCTTTTTTAGTTCATCCCATCCTGGGTGACTGGAGTCAATTTGACAAAGATAAATCTCCCCGCAATATAGTCCCTGCTTTTTCTATGTCACTACCACTACTCTGTCTCTCCCACTCATTGACATGGATGTTTTTTGTTTTAAAAATTATATTTATGATATATACTACCAGTCAAAAGTTTGGACACACATAGGAATGACCATGTTTTTCATGAAAAGATACATGTCTTCGTGATTTTCTAAGCATCAGTTATCCTCCTAAATTAATACATTTGCATTAGCAAACATAACATCTTATTGGAAGATAGTACTAATGTTTGCAGAATTTAGGCCTCTGGTATTTAGGTATTTATGTAAATACTTCTTTTAAAAAAACTGTTGTTCTCAGCTACAATAGTCATTAACAATAAGAACGATGTCTACACATTCATTCCGATCATTTTGATGTAATTAAAATCTGCCTTTCTTTCACAAACATGGTCATTCCTATGTGTGCCAAAACTTTTGACTGGCAGTGTATGCATTGGCAGCTGTGATCAAGTCTTAATGCACTGGTGTCTTTACTGCAGCACTGAAAAATTATGTGATGAATTTTTTTTTCAAATATTTAATGTCAAACTTGAATTTTCTCTACTTTTATCTAAGATATATAATATAATTTTAGTATTTGCTACACACATATTGCATCAAATCAACTGACTAAAAATGGACAACTGGACAAATTATGTAGGTAAGTTGTTGACTGAGAAGGAAAGCAAGGAAACAGGGATACAGTTAGCAATCACTACAATAAAATGACTTTAATGATGTCCCAGTGAGTTATCTATATTATTCATATTATCTCATATGTGACAAATTAGTTTGATGTCAAAGACACCATAAATTATTGCTGGCTGGCCTTTTTAACCTCAAACTCTGAATAGAGTGCAATGGATAGAACTCCTCCTTGTATTAGTGGAAAACTGCCCCCTGGGTCTGTGGCCAATAAAGCGTATGTATGTGACTGAAGTCAGTGACCTTGAAAGCTGAGCAGCACGCTGTTGTGGTAAACCAGCCCTGTACTCCACATGGAGTCAAACAGTGAGCTGTGCAGACGTGGTGCATTTCAGGTTAGGTAACTGGAGGGCTGAACAGCTCTGACTTTGTCAGGTTCACCTCCAGGTGGGAAACTGATATAGGACAGTGACCAATAACCTTGATATATTAGCAAAGGTTGGGGTTCACCCACCTTGCCATTGTGCATTTGGAAAGGATCGTGACTCCTCTGCCTGGAGGGCAAAAACACATTGAACTCACCATGAGGTCAACCCCTTTTGTCACAGCAGTAAAAAAGCTTTACTCCTTTCTTGCATCTCTTATATCCTCCTCTCTGTAGGAAAGTCTAACTTCAATTCCCATCTCCAACATGGCTGGTACTGGTTAAAAACTTCTGGCCAATAATTCTCCAGGTTGTGGGGCACTTTTATTACCCGATTCATGGCCACTCAAACCCTGATATACAGTTTTTTTTTTGCACCGTAAGTCTCAAGTTGCAGTAATAGCTCGCTTATGTAACAGTCGCTTTTTGTTACAGTTGCCATTTTAAGAAGTTTTTGTGGCAGGGAATCTAAGTGTATCCTGTATCTATGTGTCATTAGTGTATTTAGCATATACTTGTATGTTTATTTGTATCAACAATGATATATACCAAGAATATGGTCCTTTGCTGTTTAGAGGTGATGGTCAAACGCACATGCTTGCATAGTGCATAGGTCTTAGTAATGAAATTGAAAAGCCCAAAAACATTAAGTGCAACAGGGAGTATTAATGCTGGAAGTAGTTCATGGTTCTTGTGATTGCCCGTCTTTTAATAGAAGATAATATTATATATATATAACATGCCATGCCACCTTTTGTCACTATATTCTGGAGAACTTTGAACTTTGACAGGATTGATTGTTATCCTCAACCGGGATCTGGTAAGAGGAGGAATACAGATGATCAGTGGAGAGAATTAGCAACAGCTAGAGGGGCTAAATGAGACATGGGAATGTGGTTTTGTGTTGAGTGACTCAGTATGATGTGGGGAAGAGGTGAAAACAACTGCTTGGGCTAATATTTTGTTTGCATCACCACATAGCCAAAGTGTGAACCATCTCAGGCACTGTTTTCAGCAAAAAGCAGAGAGATATTTGAATACACGGAAAGCAGAGAGAAGTTCATCACCTTTCATATACGGGTGCAGCTCAACAAATCAGAATAACCTGAAAAATATGTATCTTTTTAAATTCAATTCAAAAAGTTAAACTCTCACACATTCTAGACTCATTCTGTGATATTTCAAGCCGTTTTAGTTTTCATAGAAACGCTCATAAAATTAAAAATCTTGTATTTCACAATTTCAGATCTATCAACACATGATTTTCCATGCAGAAATGTCCAACTTCTGAAACTGTTAATTTATGCTCCTTTAGCACTAATTACTGTATTAGTGTCACATGGCATGGAGGCAAACAGCCTGTGGCACTGCTGAGGAGTTACTAAAGACATGGTTGTTTTGATGGCAGACTTAAGTGCTTCTATAATGTTGGGATGTGTGTTTCTCAACCAGGAGTTGGCTAGCGCATCAAGCATAATATTAGGGTTAGCAAACCTTTTAGTAATAGTTTCGGCACTGTGGACAGGTGCTAAGTCCTGCTGGACAAAAATTGGGAGCAGAAAGAAGCACAAAGTGCTCTAAAATCTGCTGATAGACGTCTGTGTTGACTTTGGTTTTGAAAAACAGTGGACCAACACCAGCAGATGACATAAAACTTAAAATCATAACCAACTGTGGGAACATCTCACTGGACTTCAAGCAACTTGGATTTTGTACCAGTACTAGGATGTATGAGAGTTTCACTTTTTGAATTACACTTCAGAAACAGTAATACATTTTGCACAATACTCTAATTGTGCAAAAATACTCTCTGCCTCAGACACATTTTTGACTTTAATGCACATGTCATGAAAGGTAACAAGCTGATGTTTTTGGAACACTTTGGCTCTTGAGTTGCAGCTGTCTAAACAAAGTACAGCATTCTCACACCAAGAGATGGCAACTGTTTCTGAGCACTTGTGCATAGATTAATTAGTCATGTATCACCTTTTTATTAGGAATTATAAGCTTTCATAGCCAAATAATTTGAAATTATGCTTAGGGCTGCCATATAACACATAGTTCCCATGAACAGATATGGATATACAGTATATTCATGTTCAAAACCTTTCCATCATAACCTAGTTTTAAAAGGCCAGCTTTCATTCTTGAACTCACATGCAGTCCCAGAAGGCTGCCGGTGAGGAGTCTGACTTATCAGTAGAATAACAATAGTCCAATCCTACTGGAAGTGTTTTTTCCCGAACAGCTTCCAACCAGGCAAAGGGGACAACTACAGCAAGCAGTTCATTGTTCCCTGAACTCCCTCTATTATCACAGGACATGCATTAATGCAACTCATCGTCTGGATTTGTTTTAAGCCCAGTAGATGATATTTCTAATCAGAACACATTTAGGGTGGATCTTAAGAAGACGTCAAGATATTAACTGAAAGTCTGTCATCACCTCTGTAATCATATGCATATGTGACCTTAATACTATAAGAGGTTCACTGTGTGGATTCCAGTGGTTGTAAAACAGTGGATCCATTTATTTGCACATACAAACTAATTCTTGATCTATGCTTAAAAAAATACACACATAATATTTGTGTCTCCCTGCAGGATAAGTCACCAGACCTTACTGAGGACCAGTTACTTGTCCTGCTGGATGAATGTGAGCTGACAGAAATCTGGAGCCAGGACATTGAGATGAATGACACAACACCATAAGACTCTTACTGAGCTCATCTATCTGGAGCCCTGCTATCACAACATCTGTCAAAAGATTTATCATTGTTGGGATGTCACTACTGACTTCTTGTAAAAGTAAAAAAAAACATGCTTTAAATATTTTTTTTATTGTAATTCACTCTTTTAAAAGTGGCACCACTTGAGGATGAGAAATATTATTTTTTTAATCTTAAATTGTCTTTAAGTTTTCTTTAAGCAGCTGTTTTGTGTTTTGTTTTTATTTGTGTTCATGGCCCAACATGAGCTTAAAGAGCAGCAGGGCCACCCTTGTAAAAACCTAAGTATCAAAGATGAGAACAGAAAATTGCTGTTATTAAATCTAATAACCGGGTATGGAGGCCGCAGAATGTTCTACTGCACACATAACCTTTAGCTGATAACAGCAAGTCTGTGGGGGTGAAATCTGATCATTGTCACGAATTAAAGTTTAGCCCTCTACTATGAAATATAGTATGTCTGTGTTAATAATGTGTCGTTAGATGTCCAACATGGCTATTAATGAGGACAAAGAGATAAGGTGTGCTCCACAGGAGTCATAGTCAGATCCAATTTAGCCCCAAGCATTCCTGTCATTCCTGCTTCTATAGGTGATTCAGAGCGGTTCAGATTAGGATGATCCACTGAAAACGGCTCCTATGTGACGTACTAACGTCAAATGTAATTTGCATTTTAAAAATTGGATTCCACTGACAAAAGATTGCCACCTTTGCTTAACAAGTCCATTTTGATTTGTTGACATGGATTGCTATTGCTATTGCTCCTGCTGCACTGTTTGAGTAACTAGTCTGCACCTGGCTGACTGAGCCTCTAGGTACTGCCTTTTCTTTCTCAAAGCACTGGACACCTACGGGCCTGTGTAATCCATTCTTCACCTTACCTATACTACACCTGACCTTGTCTAAACAAAAGCAATTATCTCACATTACTGTGGACCAAACATATATCGACCAGGTAACCCTCCGATGTCAAACCCCAGTGAGAGACCTACTATCAGTATGAGAGTGTGAGAGTTGACACAAACAACTCAATAAAGGTCTGACATAATACAGACTAACAAGTTTCAGGCTAACTGCACTGGATTAGCAGACCTTATACACTTATAGTCATTTCTTAGATACATACACAGTATAGTGTATATAGGATTTTTGTATATTTCACGAATGCCAGTATGTCTACAGTGTGTAATCAACTATATACAGTATTTTAAGTAGGAAAGATATACTGCTTCTTGGGTAATGGAAACACAGTGAGCTTAGGATGGTAAGGATGAGGTCACTTCTAATGTAAAGAGATCTGCGGTGTACCAAGGCTGTCTGGGTTTTCTGGCTCAAACCTCACTGGTGCCTTAGATTACAGCCTTTTCTGGCCCTATGAAAAATTAGCAGAATGAATTCTGTTTAAAGATATGTTGGTGCAGAGTTCGGCAAACCTATTCTAGTATGCATATCTTCTCTACTGGCAAGTTTTGTTCATCAGACATTTTTACATTTGTGAAATTTAAAATACACATTCTTACAGGGAAGACAGGGCCACACACATAACTTCAAGTTAACTTCCTCAAAAGAGAGTGGTGTTATCAAGAGTGGAAAATTCCTCATGTCTACCTCTCACATGGAACATTGATTGAACGTGTAAGCAGATTCTTGTGTAATATGTAATAACATCTGTATGAATGTGCTTCTTAACCGGGTTATACTTCATGTTGAGTTTTCCTGCTGTTGACTCCCAAGGATACTCCCTTTCTAAGGCTTCACTAGACTCAACTAATGGATTCCAGTCTATTGACACAGCATGGCTCGTCTCCCTTTGCTTTTCTAAGGAGAACACTTCAATCAAAGTAGATCCAAAAGTCAGTGAGGAAGTTTTTTACTTACTTACTTTTAACTATGACACTGACTATTTAACTGTTTGTTTGCCCAAAAATACATCAGCCGGACAAGGCACTCATTTCCAGAAGTATTTATTGTTCAATTGACATTTAAAAATAACAGGTAGGAGTATAAACAGCACTTTGGGTTGAAACTATACAAAGTATATAGAAAAGCTTTACTAATAATTAAAAAAGACACATACAAAAAACAAAAGTAACAAAGACATCCTTGTGTCAGTGTGCAAATAAGTTTATACAGACAGAAACGCTTCCATACAAGGCTACGCTTCTAGATAAATTATTTAAATAGCATATATCTACACAGATGAAATAACCTCAACATAAAACAAACATAATAATTTATCCAAAAAAATGCACAGAAAATACATATAGCACAACACAATCAAGACAACAATTGTTCCTTATGTTCCTGTTTGGGCTTCTTTTGCTATAAAAATATCCTATATACAGCATGTAAATGATTCTAAAGCCTTACTTAAAAAAGAAGCCAACCAATTTATACTCTGTTTCTAAGACAAGTGATTCTCGTGTATTGCTGGCCTCAATACAAAAAGAATTAATGAGGTAATATTTGTACATAAAGGGTTTTCCTTTGATTTTCCCTTGTCAAAAATGTACACACAGGCTCAGGCACACCGGTCATGCACACTGTGCAAAAGCAAAATATTTAGAGATACTGGACATGATGCCGATCTTTTACTTTTTGTCAGATGTAATGCTGTATCTTGCCATTAGCAGATTTTTATTTAAGTTAATTAGAACATGTTGCAGATAACTTTTTTAGATGGCAACATGTAGAGATGTGCAATAATTAAAGCCTCTTTGATGAATAAGTACATGCATGTAGACTGGCCCTTACTTTTTACGTCCCTTGAGACTTCCAACTGAGATTAATAGTAATAATTACTATTCCAAAGCAGTATTAAGTGTGTCTGCTTTGGGGGCCTTGTGTTGTCCTGAATTTTGTGCCCTCCGTGTTTCTTATAGTGCTCTTTCCTGAGAAGACGAAAATTTCAGGCCAGCCCTAGACCTTGGCTAATTATAAGACTTTATATATATATATATTTGCATGAACGTGGTGTGAGGGGTTATCGAAAGAAACTATAAGAAATTTTGGCTTTGTTGTCTTCAGAATAATGCTTGACAGACAAACACACAAATAACATTCACTCTCTTTGATAGTAACACTCAGTCCATACTGTCCATGGTCCCTCAACAGTTCCTTCAAAGGGGATTTTTTATCCCTACCTAAGAAATTTCTCCTACTGCCTTCTTCATGCTGAAACATGTATCTTTGAGTCCACAGCAGATGTATATTAATTTAAAAAATATTTAAAACATGGAACACTTTTCCCTGTTATCCCTCACCCGCAGAGGAATACCGCCACCACCAACAGTTCAGGTGTGCAAAGCAATAAATGTAGCCCTCTTTCAATGCAGATCAGAGCAACAAAGAGGGGCAACTTCTCAGCAGAGCTGTGCTCAAAATTTGAGTTTGGTGCAGTGGTACAATATCATCATTGAACTTTCATTTGGCTTAAAGTCCTGAGGTCAGTTTACCTCATGTTAGCTGTCATTTCTCCACTGTGCAGTTCTCAAAGGAAAATGTTAAACAGATATCGATCCACGTCTCATATGATATAGTCATACCGACAGACTGATGCTTTCTTCTGGAAGGTGCTATGGTCCTCTTATGTATCTGGAAGGAATTAATGATACAAAACATGTTAGAAATATAGTCTAAGGTGATGATGTGAATTTTGAAAATGTCAACCATCACGTGTGTTTACCTCTGCATTCGTATTTAAGGTCTGAGAAGTAAACCATCTCCTGAGAGAAGACGTACAAGCCTAGTCGCCCACCAGCGTATGTCTTGTCGTAGATGTTTCCAGAATCTGCCATTATTCTTTTGCCTTCATACATTACCACTCTATAAAGAAAATCAGAATCACATGAGTGTTTTGCTGTTTTGAATTAAAATGTGTAGATCTCTAGTTAAAGGAAAGAACATGCATTTGAGGTTTTGAACTCACCTGATAAGTCCAGTCTTTGGTCTGTGGGTCAGATGCCACCTGTAAGCAGTGAAATCCTTCCAGCCAATGTTCTTAGGGTCATGCCACAGAGTGCGCACCTGAAAAAGATTAATTACAATTGTTAAAATGAGAGAAGTGTTAAACATTATGCTAAATTAAGTCTCAAACCTTAAATCAATAAATCTGCACTCACCTGTCCTTGAGTGTCTCCAGTGTGCCACAAGGCATTCCTCAGATGCTCACCAGGTCCAGTGGTGGAGTTGACCACTTTGATTGACAGGCCTGAGTAGCCTTGAGCTCTGGTTGGTGTGTGGGACCAGTAGGTCTGTGTGATCTGTTTCCACATCACCGTGTAGAAGCGTGAACTGGACTGGTAGCCAAACACAAACCCAGCATAGTCGTCATCTCTGTCCGTGTTAACAAAGAATGTTCCACTGAAATCCACTGCACTGAACTCGTCATAACCTGAAGTAAGAGAGGGGATGATTTAGAATAGGTCAGCTACCATTTTGAGCCTATGTATTTGTAATGAGTTGTCTGTTAATATAATACGTACCGACAGCAATACCAGGATCACAGTTGACAGTCTGTACCAACTCCTTGCCCTGATGCCGAACCACCCAGTTGGGATCAATCTGGGAGGTGCCCTTGGGGTCTAGAGGAACCATCTGGAATCTACGGAAGTCAGTTTCACTGATGGCAAAGTTCTCTGGGCACACATCGTAGATGTCAAGAACACTGTCTTGGTCAAAATCGTCCTTGCAGGCATCACCACGGCCATCACCTGAGAGGCAAAATTATATATTTTGACACTAGAATTACAAAGATGCTACTCTGAAAAATAATTTTTTTATGAGGCTGTGTAATGATTTAGGCAGCTTTTGACATGTTAAAATACTGACTTACCATCAGAGTCCAGTTGATCAGGGTTAAAGACCAGTCGACAGTTGTCTTTTTCATCAGGAATGCCGTCATTGTCATCATCATGGTCACAGGCATCACCCTTGCCATCTTTGTCGTGGTCTGCCTGGTTGGCATTGGGTATGTAGGGGCAGTTGTCCAAATTATTCTGGTGACCATCTTCATCAATGTCCTGATTGTTGTCACACTTGTCTCCTATGCGATCTGAGTCAGAGTCGATCTGTAGGAGAGCAGAATTCCTTTATGATGAGATTTGGCAAAGATAGAATGTCACACTGTGAGATGCTTGTCCTCAGTTCAAATAACTCCCTTCACTGTTTTTCACCAGCCTCAAAATGAGAGGTGCTACTCTGGATGTGTTTTAAATGTAGCCCCTTGTTTTCAGGTATGCAAGCAATGTCCCTTTAGCAAAGTCTTCAGTGTACTTGCATTTTAGCTGAATTACACATTCACATTTGTTCCAAAAGTGGATGAATAGAGAAGTATGAGCTTTGTACTGTGTCCCTCAAAGATGTCACATTCTTCTATTTCATTAAAGCAGGTGGGAACTGCAGGTGGGAACCTCAACATAGTAACATGACAAATTAAGCTTTATCACCTGGGTAGTTGTAATGGAAAAGTGTAAGGTGAGAATCTGACATTACCTGATCGGGGTTGTGCTCCAGAGGGCAGTTATCACAATGGTCTCCAACCCCGTCCCTGTCAGTATCTCTCTGGTCCACATTGTACACATATGGGCAATTGTCATTCTCATTAAGAATGCCTGTTGAGAAAAAACATACTCAACTTAGCTTTCACACTCTACAAATGCTTAGATGTTAGACTAGAAAGGAAGAAAATAAAGGGCATGAAGATTCGACGAAAGATTGCTTACCATCGCCATCAATGTCAACAGCACAGGCATCACCCTCTCCATTACTGTCAGTGTCCGTTTGGTCGGTGTTAGCCTCAAACACACAGTTGTCACAACTGTCGCCAACGTCATCCCTGTCTGCATCATATTGAGCAGGGTTGTATACTCTTGGGCAGTTGTCCTAAGGTTGCAGAGAAATATAAATTAAATTGTGAAATAGGTCATGAGTCAGAGTAATCATATTTCTTTATGTTTTCTTGCTCATCTGACTAGATAGAATGTGATATTCCTTTCAGTGAGAACTGGTAATTATCATAGCATTTTTTGTCATCTTTCCAAATCCCACTAAGAACTAAGGAAACACACCATCTGTTCCTCAAGACTGGCTTTATGCTGAACTTATATTATGAACTAGTCCCACGCTACATGCTACAGTTTAAACTCTGGTGAAAGCACACAAATGTGGAGACTTTACATTCCTACCACCCAGAGGAAAGATGGCTACGACTGATTGCTATGTATGGTCTCTGAGGAAAACACATTTTGGGGCTAAAAGAAACTGCTGCGATGACCCACCCTATCATCGGGGATTCCATCGTTGTCATCATCATGGTCACATTCATCACCCAGGCCATCTTTGTCATGATCTTCCTGGCCAGAGTTGGGAAGGCTGGGGCAGTTATCCTATAAAAGAACAAAAGAGTGGTTAAGGATGCAATCATCACAATAATGGAGTGCAGATGGGTAATAATGGGCTTTTGGAATTGTGTACGTGTGGGGTCTGGCTACCTTCTTGCAGTTGTATGTAGCATTCTTCACACACAAAAGGTCAGTGTTGGGCCATCCGTCCAAGTCGCTGTCTTCTCCACAAATACGTCCATCCCCGGCATACCCTGGCTTGCATTCACAGCGGAACATGGACTCGGAGAAGACCCCCAAGTAGATGCAGTTTGCATTTTTATTGCAGTTGTGGCTACCATCCTGACAAGGGTTACGGGGTTTGCAAACCTGAAGAAAATAACGCGGGGTAAGAGAATGCAAGCAGGTAGCTTAATAGCCACAAACACAAACACTAAGTGATAATTCAGACCTGTTTTTTAGCCATTGCCTGTTCAACTCCTCTCCCAAAGGGCTGAGGGCCAGAGAAACGTGGTGGGCAGGGAAGACAGTTGTAACCGGGTTCTGTGTTCTCACAGCGATGGACTCCATTATGAGTATGGCATGCATCAGGGACCTCTTGACACTCGTCAATGTCTTTGCAGGTGATGCCATCACCGGTATAGCCAAGTGGACACTTGCCACACTTGAAGGAGCCATCGATGAAGCTGGTGCACCGTGCGCCAGGGAAGCATGGGTTGGAAAGACAACCATCTGTAGGAATAAAGAAAAGGGAACTTGTAAAAAATGTGATCTGTTGTGAGCTCTTTCTTAAATTTTTGTATATGTTAATACTTACCAATGGGGCAGTCTTGTTTATTGCAGATTTGAGACATGGTGCCATCACCAACACAATCCTTTCCTCCATGTTGGGGCACAGGGTCAGTGCAGAGACGTTTGCGAGTCTGGACTCCTCCACCACAGGTAACAGTGCATGTGTCCCATGGTGACCAGGGTCCCCAACCTCCGTTAACTAAAAGTCAATAAACAATCAACATTTATTATTGCATTCTGAATTCATACATTTTAACACACAGTTTATATGGTGCTGAAATTTAACTTACTAGGACAAGGTGACTTTCTGCAGATATCTGTTTGACGTCCTTCACCCTGGCAGTCCCTGCCACCCATCTGAGGTGTGGGAGAATTGCAGAGGCGGATTCTGGTGATGACACCCTCACCACAGGTCACAGAGCATGAAGACCAAGGAGACCAGTGGCTCCAACCGCCATCCTGTTTGACTGTGAGCAACACATACATAATTCATGAATCATGCTCTCAAAATGAGGGTATTTATCATTACGATGGCTGTGTTGCTGAGTGACTTACAGCGTTTGTCACATTCCTGGGGGTAGCAGTCACGGGTCTGGACAGAGGTACCCTCACAGTTGCTGTTGATGCGATCGCAGGAGCGTCCGCGCTGTTGGATGCCGCGTCCACACGTCACTGAACAATGCGTCCATTCAGACCAGGGGGACCAACTATCATCTGCAGAGTCATTTGCTGAAGAGAACACAGAAAGCATGAGCAATGTTGGAGGACAGTCATCAAAAAACAGATAAAGAAAATCTGATGAAAGTTGTGAAAACAAAGCTTACGTGGTGCACAGCGAGGGCAACACTCTCCTTCAGGCACAGTGGCGTTAGCGCATGGAATCAGGGGGCAGGAGATTTTACGACACACGGTAGCTGAGTTCTGAATAGAGGAACAGTCAAATTAGTACAAGAATAATGAGTTCGCTGAATGGCTGACTGCATACAGAAAGACACAAAGGCTTTGCTGGTGCTGTTCCAAGTCTAATTGCTATATTTCACAATGGAGTGATCTTTATCAGGGACATGACACTCCTGCTGTGTTGATGGAAAACATAATCCTCACCACCACTTTCTCACTAACACCTAACTAATTACACAGTACGTGAATACATACTGCTGGTGGGGAAATGGCACCATGTTGCTTTGTTGATAGTGTCCCAAAGGTTTTGACAGCTTTCAAACAGAAGCAATGTGGTGCTAACATAAACACTATTATCACTTCATTACAACAGGGATACAGGAAACATAAATATGTCTTTCTTCAGCGGATTCTTGACTTGTTTTAAGGTTTCATTCCAGCAGATGTGATGACACTCACCTGGCAGGTGCACTCAGTGCATCCATCCACAGTCCATTCATCTTTATCCTTGTACACGATGCCATTGTGGAAGCAAACTCCACTGTGGATGTTGATTTGATTAATTATCAGCATGCTCTCCTCGGACTGGGGAAAAAGAAAGAGGGTGAATGAGAAGGGGGTTGCTCACGATGGAGGATGGAAAACCTTCACCTTGCCAAGGTTCCAATACAAATGAATCACCAACGCCGTGATTAAGACATTGCTTGACTCTAGCGAAGCAGTGAAAATGCAATCAGCAGCCAAACATATTTGTGTATTCACATGGGTCTCATTAAGGACTTGGCTTGGGACTGCCATTACAGCGACAAGTGACTACGCACTGGGAATGCATTAACTGGAAGCAGAGGGAAAGACGAAGAGGAGCGGAAAAGAGGGAGAGAATGATGACAAAGAGCAGACCCCAATGTCCCTTGGAGCTTACCACTTTGCGGAGCTCATTCGACAGCTGTTTAACAACCACGCCGAGTCCCTTGAGCTCCTTAAACATGCCGGCGATGTCCTCACAGGAGAAGCCACAGACCGACTGCACATCTGAATACAGGAGCAAAGAGTCCAATTAATTTCCTCACTTCCAACTCAACTTAAACAACTTAAAAAGTTTACAGATAACCACCAGGGACACAGATGTGTCTGTGTAGTGAGGCGAGGTTTCACCTTTGGCTTTGTGGCCAGTGTAATCAGTCCTAATGGCAGGGCTGGAACCATTGACTGGGTTGTCCAGGGTCATGACATCAGTTAAAGCAGCTACAAGAAGAGATGAAAAATACATTTCTATTATTTGTATTCACTCTTAAAGATTTTACGATGTGTCAGATACCACACAAGTCTGACTGACAGGCTTACCTCCACTCTGACATCCTTTATTTCTCAGTATGGCATCCAGGGTGGTCCCAAAAACAAAGCGCACATTCTGAAGCACTCCCTGGAGGAAGGTAAATTCAAGTTAAAATGATTAAACCTTTATTTCCATATTTCCATATTACTTATACTATTAGCAGACAATATGGGCCATTAAATGTATTTTTTTATCAAGTGACATCTATTTGATTTCAGCCCAAAGTCAGTCAAAAGATAAGATCAGTCTTACCGTAAATTTGTCCCTCACAGCTCCTTTTCCAATCCTGAGCTTGGCAATGTCTCCCACCTCCTGGGTCAGCACCTTTTGAATGGGAACATCCATCTCTGAAACATTTATCTCCTCACAGCCAACGAAAAGCTGAGCCCGGTCATCCTGTACGAAAAGTGTGATATTCTTCCAGTGCCCATTCGCTAAATCCGCATCATCGATGGACACGAGCTGCTGCTGGTCCATGGTGGAGTAGACCACATCCAGAGTGTTCGCCTTGCCGTTGGAAATGATCTCGAAAATGGGTCCAGATCCGTCAGTCCTCTCGATGGTTAAAATGCTGCCTCTGCTTTTCTTGATCTGTTTCAAATTGACCAGGAGGAGGAAGCCTCTGTCAGCCTGGATGGAGTCGAGGAGGTCCCTGAAGGCGCTGTCGGGGACTGGGGGGATCAGGTCTGCGTTTAGGACTTTGTATGCGGGGCTGTATGGATCTGCGCCTTTCACCAAACTCACTCCGTTGTGTCTCTTGTTAACCCGGGCCAGATCAAATAAGTCATACACACTGTTATCATCTCGACTCTCTGTGGTCAAAGAAAAGAAAATGCAGCTTTCTTAATGACAGTCTCTATGAAGGTGCAGGAAAACAAAGAAAACCCCAAAGGAAACAGGCTATAACACATATACCAGAAGTATAAAAATAACTCAGCTGCAAAACAGTTCTTAAAAGAAAGATCTTCATGGAAACAGTTTTAACAAGTCAAACTATTCTTAAGCCGTTTTTTCATTCTCACCTGCCAGTCTTGCACCTTCACAGCTCCAAAGCATCAGCAGTAAAAAGATGCCACACAGCATCATCTCGAAATCTCAAACGGTCCCTATTGTAACCAGAATAACAGAGTTAAACATGTAAACTACATCTCATCATCAATAAATCGTGCTAAAAGCCCTAATTTAAAAGGTGAAAAAAAAAAATTGCAAACCTTTAAAAAGAAAATTTCTTGTAAAAATAGAAGAAGAAAGTCCTTGCTTGTCTGATAGTTATGCCGTTTCTCTTCCTTTAGCTCATAAAGACGCTCGTTAGATCAGAATAAAGTCTCTGGGAGTTTCTGTCTGGGATTTATTCTGATGCTTTCACTTATTCGACTGATTATTCTGCCGATGCAGGAGCTATTTAAACAGTTTAAGGACATCCCTGAGGTCCCATCTGGACCAATGGGATGGCTGTGGGAGAGAGGGACGGACTTGTTTTCTTACCTCACAGCCAGGCAGAGTAATATCCGAGACGCACACACGGAGGGGAAAAATGCATTCCTGAGTTCAATTTCCATCACCGGACAAATATTTCATGCACGCATCGGAGCCAAGACTTGGTCGTTTCCGGTCAAATAAAGGTTTAATCGTCAAATACTGATAATTTCACTTGACTGATTATAATTGTCTATACTATATATTTTAAAATCTAATAAAAAAAAATAAAAAGGCTTATTATTCTATTCAACTAGTGATGCAAAACCAGTCATGGCTGGATTTAAAAGTCATTTAAACATACACATAACATTTGATAACATAACCTACAGCCACGTATTAACTACAGCTCCTATTTATGACACATAGCAGACAACTTTAATGCTTTATTATGTGCTTCCTATTTACCAGTTTGGCCAGCAGGGGACTCAGTGAGCAACAAAGTGTGTGTGGCAGTCCAATCCCATCTTTCATGAACTCTTGTATTTATGAAAATATATTTGATTCTCTATGCTTCAGATTTATTTGATTATTAGTTGTGTCAGATTGTCTCCACATCCAGTGGTGGGTCTTAAGTAAAAACACTTTTTTCTGCAGAAAACAGACTTTTATAACTATCTAACCAACTATTATAATATATCTACCTGTATTTTATATAGTATCTTTTTCACTAGATGTTTGCTTATATAGAAAAAGGATGACAGTCCAGTGGTTCCCAACCTGCAGTGTGGGCCTAGGGGATAAATCTCAGTGGTCATGAGATGATTATGAAGCAAGATGTAAGAAAAAATGTTAAGTTCCACTGCCTGGAATTGATTCATTTTTTTGGCCTTTGTTGTGAAATACTGGATAATTTAACTTTTAGTGGGTCTCAAACATTTAATGAAATAAAGAATAAGAAATCTTAAAAAGTTTAAAGGGGAAATCCATTTTAGTAACTGCTAACAAGTCATAGACACTTGTAATGTAATCATGGACTATTTCAGGAAGGAGCTACAAACTAAAACAATGGAAATCACAAATGTAATCTTTGTCAGTGATTTATATTTTGTGCTTTTTTAATTGTGAAATATCTAGTGACAGCAGCAAAAGCACCTCTTCTTGGAGATGGTTATGTAGAAGTATTAAGTACAAAATGGAAATACTCAGGTGAAGTACAAGCACCTAAATGTTGTACTTTACTCACGGTTTTGTTTAAACTTTTTCCAAACCATATTACAGCTTAGATGAAGGTTTATGTCTGAGCGTTTCACCTATGACCTTGTTTCTCTCTTTTTCTTCCCACCATCAAGTGAAGACAGAATTTTCTTGATGGAAACTTGTTTCAGTTCACCCCCCAGTCAGAGATGCATTTATTTTTTTTCACTGAATGTTTCTGTTTGCAAACAGACTTGTAGATCCAGAGATGAATGCTAAAGAAACAGTGAGTGTGTTGCAGAGATTAAAGATGATCTGGATAAACAGGGAAGCACAGAGACGCCTACATGCTGTTCTTAATTAGCCTCTAAAACAGACGAGGGTTCTAAAAATAGGATAGACATACAGACCAGTGATTGTGATGAGACACCACATCTGGATACAGATTCTTCATCCAGTGTATATATGTTTACATTCTCGTTAGTGAAACATTAGACTACAGGAAGTGTTAAGACAGTAATGATACTTCACTGGTAAAACTGAGCTTCCAGTGGAAATGGTTTCATGGGTGTAAACTGGGATGTGGGAGGGATAAAAGTCCCTGCTTCCCTGGGGAAATGTTTCTGGAGAGATCATAGGCAGGTGTGACTGTCCATACATCTGTGGGTGTGACTGTGAGCTCATGGCGTGGGAGGTGTAACTGACAAGGCTGTGTTGGAGGTGAAGAGACTTGCCAAGCTTGGATGAATATCCTCTAAACTGAGCCAAAACTACAGCGGAAACAGGCCCATAGATAGCAAGTGTTTACTTTGACTGTATTCCCCAGTGTTTCTTTCCAACTAAGACAGGTCATTTAAGTTTCTCTGCAGTTTTCTGCTAAGGATTAAAAAAGAACTGCTGATGTAAAAAAATGAACTTTTATAACATGTGCATTACTTCACAAGTTGCATGCCCATAGAAACATCAACATTTTCATACATTTTATGTTTTGCAACTTTCTTTTGCAATATTGTATAATAACCTAATTAGCTTAGCACAAAGACTGAGATGGTCAGTCTGGCTTTTCAATTCACCAACCAGCATCTCTGAAGCTCTCTAACACGTATCTGCTGTTTTTCACTCTTAGCACTAATCCACCGCTGACAGTAATCCGCAGCACTGAATTATTCAAGAATAATGTTTCCATAATATGCATAAAGAAAAATATAACACAAAACCAGAGTCCTGAGACAGGATTCCTGTCTTTAAACTGGCAACAGACAGGGAGTCAAAAAAGACAAAAAAAACACCCAGAGGCATGACGGAGATAAGACACCAAACATGGCAACAAAGACAATAACAACAAACAAAAAAGAAAAAAGATATGCGTTGGATAGGTGATGACTAAACACATGCATCTGAGCAGGCAGGTGAAAAGATCAGGTGGCCATTTCAGTTGCACTGCATTTGAAGGTGCTTCCATTAGCCGGATGAACAGGAAGCATTAAAGACAATTACAAAATATCACAATAAATAAAAACATCCACCAAAAAATGACTTGAAAGCTGAATATGGGCGACCGTGACACAGTTGATAGGGTAGTCGTCATCAAATATAAATGCAGCTGCCTGTCCACAAGAATTTCTTTACTTTACTTTACTTTACTTTACTTTACTTTACTTTACTTAGCAGATGCCTTTATCCAAAGTGACTTACAAGGAGAAGACGCAAGAAATTAACATTCAGGTTCTGTAAATTATGAGTTACTACAAACTAAGAGCCCTGATAAGACCAAAACATGACAAGAAGAAGAACATGCTAGGAATTGTTAAGTGCTAGGCAAAATCAAATGTTTTTTAAAGGTGGTGATAGTCTCGGCTAGTCGAATGGAGCAAGGCAAGTCATTCCACCAGCCAGGGAAATCAAAGGAAAATAGACTTGACCGTGAACGGAGACCCTGTGAGGAGGGAATTTTCAGTCTCCTCTTATTTGCGGATCTGAGAGGGCGTGCAGGGGTTTAGCTTACTATTAGCGTTTATTATTATTTTATTTATTATTATTATTATTATAAGGTGGGAGTTTTACTGCATACTCTGGTGTGTGTGTGTTGTGTCAGATTGAGCACATCCAGTACTTGATCAGTTAACTGCTTACAGAATAAAATAAAACTAAAATGTGCAAGTGCAAATTCCATTTTAAAAAGTAATGGTGAAATAATAATAAATGATAGGATTATACTCAATGAATAAATTTGAGCTATTTTGTGGCCTGTTGCCAGATTGGTTTCTTCATTCATATGTATTCGCTCTAAGCAACTGAAGCCAGTGTGATTTTTCCATTTAAAATTGTCAATCAATATTTTTATGATTACATGGAAACAACACTCTGACCTGCAACAACTTATAACTATTGACAGTTTATAGGATTGAAGTTAGGTAACATATGATGCAGCAAATTTGTGTCATTCCATTGACAACCTAAACGTTTCTCTTGAAACTACTCTCTTGCACAATGACTAAGTCATCAAATATAGTTTCCACTTCCCCTTCAGCTGTAGTTTTGAACTATAAAATAATCTGTTTAAGAAAAGAGAAATGAGTGTCTGAAAGACAAGCATGTATTACCTATCTTTTTTTTTTAGAAAGGAGGACTTGATTGAATGCATAATTCTTCACCTTCTGAGTCACAGAACATGCCCACAGGGAGCAAGCATGACTCGTCATGATTTAGGAGGACAAAAAAATTACAACAGCTGGAACATTAAGGTGCAAAGAATGAGTAAGAGAGGCTTATACGGCTACCAGTGACACATCAGAACATCACGGCCCCGTGTAAACAGATGTTACAACCATCTCTTATTTTAGGAACAATTGTTTACTCAGTGAGAAAAAATAATAGATGGATGATCATCTTGACGTTTACATCTACTGCTTATACCCAAAGACCATTGATGGTATTAAAATCTTATCAGGATAACAGAGAATATTTTGAAAATTATGCAGAATGCTCGAATACTCTTCCACGAAAATCTCGGAATCAAATGTTATCATTTATGAAAGGAACAGAAGGCAGACTGCTGCCAAACTAAACTACTTTTTAATTCTATCAGCTGTTGGTCTGTGGCACGAGCCAGAACATTAAAATGACTTGGACTGGTCGGTTATAATAAATCACTGATCTTAATCCATGCCTGGTCTCAGATGGATAAAAGAGGGAAATATGGATATTACCGGTGTTTTTTTCAGTTGGCGTAACGAAAATGATGTTTTAGGAATTGTTGTTATTATAGGAACCTGTTCTGTATGTGGCACAATACAGTTTCTTCATGTAGGAATTTTCCAATATGCACCATTAATCAGTTAGTCAAGATTGCTAAACTGTATAAAAAATGTATTGGATCTCTGTTTAAGGAAGCCAGCTATGCTAAATATCGCCACTGCAAAAACCAAATAGGGATAAGATCTTCTTGTGGTTGCCCTTTAACTAGCTCATTCTTGGATGTATGCATGGAAGAAGATGAATAATTGGTTGCAGTGAATCTGCTTGATTCCGGCAAGTGATGTCAGAGTCTGATTATGTTGGATGGACACTCTGAAAGCTTGTCCTCTCTTAAAGTTTATAGACAGACACCAAGTCATCCGTGGTGCTCCTCGCCTGCCAGTTGTACAAGCACAGAGTGCTTTAGCTTAGGTGAGTGACGGCTGTAAATGTTGGCTGCTGTGCTGCGACTATCTCCTGTTAAATGTACAGCTTTGACTAATGAGCTGACAGACCACATGCCCACTCAAATCTAAAAACTGCATCAAGGAATGTTAAAGGCCTTTTGAAAGAGGCATGAGAAAGTGTTTGGTTTGTCCCTGATGACCACACAAGTGGATAATAACTTATGGAAAGTGTATGTAAATGTTTTGAAGTACCCTTATGACCTGATTTCAAAGTAAAGCCCACCTTAGGAGAACACCAAGACAGTATTCTTTGGAGACAACTACGTTTACTGAAAAACGTACTACTAAAAGTAGTAATTGAACAATTCTAACAACCTTTGTTATTATTATACATTTAAATGGTTAATATTGTCTGTTGTATTCACATTTCGAATCTGCTTTTGTGAACTGTCAATCTGAAATCGATAGGCCTGTCACCGCCAATGAAATAAAAAAGTCATTAGGCTGAACAATCAAAACACATCCATCAGAGAAAAAGCAAAATGCTTTGTATTTGGTACATACTTAGAAAGAAGAAATGCCCTGGTGAGCAGAGGAACTTCAAGAGACCTGGAAGAGCTCTGAGCATGTTTTTCATTTGCTGAAAGCGTTACTGAAGGTAAAATACCCCAAAAGCAAGCAGAAGACAGCTGCAATACGCTTCTGGTGATGACTGTTGGTTCCAGACTTCAGTCAGTCATCAAAGATTTGCAACCAAGTATTAAAACTGACAATATAATTTTTGGTTATACTAAATTGTGTGGATATTTTTGAGGCACCAAAAATGAGAGTCTGTGAGTATAAATGGCTGCAATTCCTGCACAGTGACGGTATACATTTTAATTACATCTTGAATGTTTAATTTCATTTTCAGTGCTAGTACCAAATGTCTAATCTTGCCCTGTCTAATATGAATTCAATATTTACTCTTTTTTTACTCTCTCTTTTGGTCCCCACCAACTCCAGAGAAAGTTTACTAGCTATGACATAATAACAGTATGCAACGTTTTTCAAATATGGTTATAGTAGAAATATGTTGCATCTTATCTTAGTGTGGAGAGGTGCTGTTGATGCTTCCTATTTAGTCAGTGGCAGCAGTGCAAATTTATTAATTTATAAAACTTTTTGACCATGGCTCCCTCCTCTAATCAATCAGAACATTTCAAAGAGATTCTACTTGATGAGTATGTTTTTCAGCATTTTTTCAGAGAGTAGCCAATAGAAGAGCATTGTTGTATAATAATCATGTATTTAGCAACTTTTATCTAGTTGCCAACTTTACCTGCCAGTACTCAGCAGAGCTCAGGTAAATCATACTTTTTCAAAAACTAGGTTGTCCCTGCCTATGTGCACAATCACGTCTTGTGGGGTTTGGCATACAGACATGAATGTGGCATCAGTCTTTTCATCAAACTTACCGCAACTCTAAAGAACATAAAATGATTTTTAGTGCATTGCTATATGTTTGGGTGTAAACTCCCATAAGCACTTTCAGGTTTTATCATCTGGTGATGTATTATTTAATGCACTGACAAATATAAAAATTTTTGATGCAAAGTCAGTTGCAAGTCATATTGTTAACTTCTCAAACATTATACAGTTTAGCTGCTGAGATGCTTTCAGTTGGAAATATCTATTCTGTGGAAAGCATCTTGTTCCATTGCAAAATACAAGATCTCACAGGAAATTATAGGGAATTGTATTATTGTTTTTTGTTTTTTTTGCAGGATGCCAGAAATGTATTAATGGTCTACTACGTGGAAACGGGATTGTTGTTATTGGTGTGATGTCAGTGAGAAGAGATTCCAGGAAGATTCTTTTCAAAGAGCACCGTCAGAGCCTGACTCCCCCACAGTTCCTCTGTAGAAAAACCTTTATAAAGTAAATACCTAACTGCTGGTATTGTGCACTGGACCATACAGAACAAACTAAAAGTTAACAGCACTAAGTCTTCCTCCCAAACACACACATTTCCAGCTTCAGTTTGCTATGCAACTCTGCTTTTCTTGGCTTTCATCTTTTAAAATTCCACCGATTTAAGGAAGTTTGCTCTCACCATGATCACTCTGAAGGATATTAAAATCCTAATGAAACAACTTCAAACTTCAGTCATGGCAGCCAGGTGAGGCTGCCACCTCTTCAGACATTAAACAGCCATTTACAGCAGTCAGTACAGAATGCCACTTTGCATCTTTCCCATGATATCATAGGTCTGTGATGATGCACAGGGTCTAATTCTGTCAAAATAGCTTAATGGAGTTAAATACAGGCCCCAGAGGAGCCATGCTGAGTGCTGCTATGGTGTAACTATAAACACTTCCAGTGTTTTTTTATTGCTGCTGCAGGAGTACTGAGGTTACACTAACTGAACTGAATTACCCATGACCTATTTATTGCTATCAAATAAACAATGATAGTGGTTAATTATGTAGATTGTAAAACAGTGTTGACTGAGTTGCTGTTTTTCAAAAAAACATCAAGAATAATCTTCAGTTCTTCAAGCCCACTGAAGATAAGCATGTCAGACAAACTCTGTCCAGAACCACAGAATTAGATTTTAAATTGCAGCGTAGCAGATTATCACCTTGTAACATAAGCATATTAGCAAATAGCAAACAGTTGCCTGAAAAAAAAAAGAACAACATTAGCATTCATGTGAAGTCATTCAAATCAAACTATGTTTCTTTTGCTGCTAAATGTTTAACTATGTTCACAAACTACTCTTTAATGATAGGCTGATGGCGAGAAATTAATATAAAACATATTTAGAAGTGTAGCTTTAATGCTTTTTTTAGGGTAAATTCAATGGGCCAAATCGGTAATGCAGCTCATGTAAATCATGCCTTGATTTATGTTTTGGCACTAAATTGTAATACAAGAAAAAAAATATGTGATTTTAAAAGAAAAGAATTCACCTGTTGCATTTTTAGAAAACCATACACATAGTATTAATGTGTATAGTAGCTGTACATCTAGTAATAGGTGAGATACAATTCTGTGGAGGAGCTGTACACAGACATGTAGTATTACTGTGTGTCAGTGGTGGAATCACTTTCTATGCCAGGTGTTTGCAGATACATGTGTTGAAATCAGGTATGGAGCACGCTGTCATGTATAGGTGAGAAGATCAAAGAGAAGCCCCCACTGAGGCAGAAGTGGGACACAAATCTCATTCACTTCACCCATCAGGTCGCTAGGGACCTTTTGGAATTTAATGTACCATTAGCATTTCTGTTATCGTCAATAAGACATTACTGATTGAAGATGCGTTACTTTTGGCAAGGATATTTATTTGCTATTGCCTAATTCAGTATTTTTTGAAAGTTCAGCGATGCTATCGTCTCAATTTCTTGGGTAATCTGCATGGATTGCACTACAGATAAACACTGTTTGTGAATATTAGCAACTGATTAAACTGACTTTTGTCATGATGCAAAGCCCTTGATTTTCAGGAGTTCTTGTATCTTTGGAATTTCTTTCTCTCTTTCTCTTTCTTTCTCTTTCTTTCTTTCTTTCTTTCTTTCTTGCAGATGTTTCTGCTGAGTAGAACCAGGTGGAATTTTAATATTTTCCTGTAGCGTTATTGTACAGAACTGCCTTAGGCTATAGGTTATATATATATCTGCGTCCTGGAAATCTCCGCTCATACTGCTGACGATCCAGTTTGCCTGTCACTGCACACCCTGATTAGAGATGCTCATAGCTGGAAAACTATGTCTAAATGTGTGGATTTTAAGGCATTTTTTCATATTAAATGCATTTAGTTGTTTCTGCACATGCGGTCTCTGCCCATACATTTGCATGCTAAAACTGATTGCTTGCACTCTTTTCAAACACTTAGGTTTTCTTTGCTATTTGGCTTCGCCTTTAAGGTCTTTAAACCATGCACTATGCAGTATTTACTACTGATTCAAAACAGTTGGCTGTGTAGAGTGTCCACTGTGTCCTGGGAAGGGTGCCATGTACAGCCATTCTGATGTTCTTCCCCTGGAAACTGATCAACAGAGTCTGTCAAGGTCACAGTGAAGAAGCTAATTGATAGCAGTAGTTTCTTTTATTATCTTCTTTGTGCTTGATAAAGAGAAGCACCATTTTTATTTAC
This sequence comes from Ctenopoma multispine, assembly GCA_034779795.1. Classification (NCBI taxonomy): domain Eukaryota; kingdom Metazoa; phylum Chordata; class Actinopteri; order Anabantiformes; family Anabantidae; genus Ctenopoma; species Ctenopoma multispine. The sequence goes on from JAUYWH010000004.1 coordinate 11,264,195, forward strand.
TGCTGCCTGTGCTGTTTCTTCCAGTCAGCAGCAAGACGTCTGCCAAGTCTCACAAAGAATCAAAAACACAAACTATAACTCAAAAAAGTTTCTGAAGCCATGTGGCATGGATGAATACGACATATATAACTTGACTTTTCTTAGGTACCACAGCCATTAGAGGTGTGCATGATTTCTTGATTAAGATGTTCTTGCCATCATTCATTCCTTTTACGTCTAGTTCTGTTCATCAATCACCTACTTGGATAATCTTTCAAATCTTATCCAAGCCCCGTTGTAGCCACTGTTGGTGTCTGGGAATACTGCCTAAGAATGTACCCAAACACTAATATTGCTTAGCTTTTTTTTATCTGTTACCATTTGGACTTTCAAGAGCCTCTAACAGCTTGGATAGCACTTAAAAGAAGTGCTGACTACTGTTTATAGTCCCTACATCTTGAAAATCTCTCACTGCATTTTTCTCTGGGGTCCTACTGCAGCTGTAGCTGCAGGGGGTTGCTGAGAGCTCAAGCTTCTCTTCTATAGCCTGAAAGCATACATTAAGATGAGTTATTACGGCTCCTTTAGAGGTATCATTTCAGTCATGTTAATTTGATGCTGGGGGCCTGGTGGAGTTGAACTTGTTTTAGATAACACTGATTACCATGACTTAAAACTCTGAAAAAAAAAAGTCAAAGCCAGGATTAAGTGAATAGTGTAAGTGACTACCCTAAATTATTACAATCAACATTACAAAACTGTTATTGAAAACCCATTAAATGCTGAGTGATTTACTGTAATACTAGGTACAACTTACATTCAATAAGTCATCCAAAATGGAGTCCTGTTCAGCAGCAGCCTGGGGTCTGACCTTAGCCTTGTGTTGTGCTGGTTGCTCAGACGGGCACTATAACAGTCCACGACTGTTCTTATGGTTCAACATCAGTGAACCTCCAGCATGACTACTGGGTAATCAGTCATGTTAAAACGACAAATAAAGTATAGCATGTTCCTTCTTCATGTTCTTTTTATACAAAGCTTCAGACAAGTGTAAATAATGTCAAATTGTAATTTCATACATTTCCTTTAGGATAATATTTTCTGGTATTCCCGGCAGCAGCAACAGGGGCTACCTGTGACCACTTTGTGTAACTTTTTCCCTATGAAACATCCTGTTGGATTTTTGTTCTCCGACTGATCTTAACTGTGTCCATGAAAGAGTACATTACAAATATTAAATTGTAGGTTCTAGTTGTTAGTAAGTAACAGTGATGATTCGTGTGCTAGCTGCAATGTGGGGAAGAAGCATGTTGTGAAAATAGATTAATACCAAAGTCCAACAATGTTTTTGCACGTCTCTGAGGAACTGTGTATCACATCCAGTCATTTTTAATGTGGAATACGTCAAACATGCAGATGTTCACTGGAAGACTTTCAACTATAACTCATCATGAACACATTATCACTGCTAAATACCCTTCTAAAATAAAATAAAACAAAATAAAATAAAACAAAAATAGAAAGTAATAGATTTTCTTTAAATGCAAAACACCTTCGTGTCTCTAATAAAAACAGAATGTCAACACCACACACACACATCACACACGCTGATCATTTTATTAAATAACTTTAATGCATACTTACTAATAAAAAGTAATAACTACAAATATTCTATCTTAATAGAATTTGCAATAGGAGTCATTTCACTTTACAGGTTTGAAAGTCGTTGATTCTCATTACATGTGGTGGCCACATGTGCGCTAATTTTCTCCAATACTCAGTCAATAAATACCTTCAAGAGATTTCTCTGGCTTTTGGATCATAATTGTGTGTGATGAAGGGAGAGTGGAAACACTCATGTGCTCTATGCAGAGAACAGAACAGAGGAAAGTGCCGACCACAGTTACTAGAACAAGTACGAATTTGAGGTATTTCCCACACGTTGTTGGGGCTTCTCCTGTCTCTAACTGACAGAAAATGGTAATTTCCCTGAAAAGAGGGATGAAATATTGGGTCGTCACCCTTTAAGAGTGCCGGGAAACCCTTTCCCTCTTCCCCCTTCTTTCTTTCCATGCCTCACAAATCGAATGAGGAAACCTCTGAACTCCTGATGTCATGTATAGCTGACGCATACGTCTGCTGTGTCTCTGGGGACCAAATGGAGACTCTACGTTTTTTGGCTGGATGTTCTGAAGTGAGGTGAGGCTGAGCGTCTGTCTTAATGCCTCTGGTCAAAAAGGCTTCCCCCAATGGAAAAAAGAAGAGGCAGATTGATCAGATTACTTTGACTGTACCTCAAATATTATAGTATAAGTAAAGTGCAGTGGGTAGCCAAAGTTTTATAAGCATGAAGTGGAACACTGTTATTCTTTCAAATGTCAATTAATCACTGAAGTCCTCGACTTGGAACACTGCAGTTTCTCTAGGCAATCAGATAATCACTGAACTGCCAGGAACAAATGTTAGGAACCATATTTAGCTGTGTAGTTTGTTATGCATGAGGGAAACACTTTGACCGGTCACCAAACACTTGTATGCAACGTTTTCCAATTGGAATCTTCTTCTACTTGCACAACATAAAGATGAAACCATGTTAAAGTCACTGGACAGATCATGATGCCGGTTGACATCAGATGGAGTTGTGGAGCAACTTCTTTCTGTCTATATTTGTAAAAGGTAACAGATAGATGTACTAAAGAAAACTCTTGTTTTCCCTTTTTGAAAAAAAAAAAAGGTTTTGCTTTAAGGCCACTATCATATCACAATGAGCAAATGTAATGTTTTCTCTTTCTTTCTATTAATGAGATTTATTCTGTAGAGCATGTCCTTGGTGCAACTTCATCAAAGCTATTTCCAGAAGTCTGCAGTGAGATATCTTTAGCAGATGATGAGGGAAGAAAAGAAAACTCCTACAGAAAACATCTACAGCTTTAAAAATAGCAAAGAATGAGAACTGCTCCAAATCAGCAGAAAGGTCAAAGCTTCTTTCATCACACTCCTCTAAATGCTGATGAAGAGGAACTGGTGAATCAATCAGACACTGAACCAAGATGCACTGAAGCCCCTTTATTTCCCTGACAATATCAGACGGCACTGATTAGACGAGAGGTGCGCCAGGAAATATCTCAAACTCTATGTCATTTATTCAGCACATTTAATCTGCAATGTCATCTTAATTTAGCTTTTATTCACATTATAAGGTTCCAAGGCTTTCCACACTACCTACCAGAACCAACATGGTAGATCCAGGATAGGTCAGAGATATGTGGAAACAGTGAAGCTGACACTTCCCTCATGCGTTGTGTTTGCAGACAACTGGGCCTGTGAGTATTGGCTCTGTGAGGGTGTTCTTTTATCTGCTGAAAGGAGTTGTGGCACAAGCCAACTGAGACTGTAGATTGATGAGATTTTCAATGTGACAACATGCAGAACAGTTTCTCCAGTGGAGCCACAGTCAAACTTAGCAACTTATTCATGTGCAGCTACAGGCACCACTTCTTTACTGCAGCACGCACTACTGCGCTGTATGTGACGCTCCATTGGAGGGCTCACACAGTGGCCTCATGCCCTTGGCAGTGTGCTGTGTCAGGGAAAGCGGAGAAACAGAAGCTACGTGTTTTGCCTCCCTCAAGCTGCAGATGCCAAAGTCTCCTAACGGACACTTTCCGGTGGTGCTCCCACTGGGAGGCATAACACAGTGGTGCATTGCCTGCTGGGCCACAGCAATCAGCAGCAGCAGCTTGCGGAGCCCCTTGCAGAGATATATGTTTTCCAGATCCCAACAGGAGGCAGAAGTGCAGCCAAGAAAGCTTCTGGTGGGGCTTAGATGCCCTGCATACAAATATAAAGGCCCCATGTTGTTCTCTTTTCATGAATTGGTCTTAGGAATGGAATAGCGTGACTGATATTGTTTTTAAATTTTAGCATCTAGTTTAATAGAGTATTGCTAAATAATAAAGTCTTACAGACATATTTGAAACAGCACTAGATCCTTGTAGTTAGACAAACAAAGCCTCTGACACTCAAGCCTACTGACCAAGTTACACAAACGTCAAGAAGTCAATGTATCATGACGAATTAGCCCAAAATAACAGTAATCCTAACAATGACAACACAGCCCAATTAGTTTCCATAAATCACTATAATCGCATTACAACTTTTTATAATATATTAATACCATTTGCTGTCTTGGATGATAAATCCCAGAAACCTTATAATTAAATCCGACCATCTGAGTGCCATTTGGGAATGTGTAACTGATGAATTAATAGATCACCATAGTTACAGCAGCTCAGTAAATTCCATCCAAATTGCAAGTTAATATAAGTTAATACATTCTGTCCCTGAAAAAACTCTTGTCACTTGTCAGGAGTTCATTAACTGGTGGGTCAATGCGACGACTTTGACAAACTAATGATGCAATGTAAAAAGTTGACAGCATGAGGTAAGACGATGACATTCAACATAAGAGCAGGCATTTCCAGGAAACAACACCATCTTCCTTTTGAATTGAATAGGAATTAAGTGTTGCGTTGCTGTAATTTAATCACAGCGCTTTAAAAGATGACATTGACATCTGAAGTGTTGGAAAACCCAAAACAGCTAAAGTTCTAAATCCTGCTCTGGCTGCCCTGTCAGAAACTAAAGTCAGGTCCAGTGTTCAAAGCATCAAAAGGATTACTCTGAGCTTTGACAGCAGCCCCTGTAACTGTCATTACTTTCCCCTCACAATTAATTTAGCACATTTACAGCAAACATAGACAACGAAAGTCAGTTCACGATCACGAAAACAATCAAATCCATGCAGTTGTTGTGATAACTAGATTTAAACTTTATGACACATAGACAATGTGAATTTTCAACAACTTTGGAAAAGTCTGACATGTAAATCCTCACTTTGACCCACAGCAAGTCATGACACTACCAATTTGATGGGGAAACGAGAGTGTCTGGCTTTAGGACTTCAGAAACACTTCTGTGCTTTTTGCAGATGATGTGGTTTAGTTGGCTTCATCAGTCTGTGATCTTCAGTATGTGCTGAGGCAAGTGTGAAGCAGTTGGAATGAGAGTCAACACCTCCAAGTCTGAGGCCATGTCTCTCTGCTGGAAAACGGTGGACTGCCAGATCAAATGACTTCCCTCCATAGTGTGTCTCGTCCTTACAGCTCATCTGGAGAGAGCTTAGAATAGAGCTGAGGTGGTTCTAGCATCTTATCAGGATGCCTCCTGGAGGCCTCTGATTGGAGGATTTCTGGGAGGGTCCAACTGGTAGGAGACCCCCAGAAAATGCTGGTTATATAACTCTGGCCTGAGAATGCTTTGGGATATCCCAGGATGAGCTGGAAAATGTGCCAGGGCAGAGGGATGTCTGCACTACCTTGCTGAACTTGCTGCCACTGTGACCTGACTCTGATAAACAGCAGAAAATGGACGAGTGGATGAAAGGAAACGAGGAGGAAGTCACTGTACCGTAGCTTGTTAGCTGTCTTCCACCATTTGTTTTTTTTTCTTTCTGTGGCATATAAACTGCTCAAGAAGAAGGAAAAGTCTACAACTATACATTGTGTAAGACAGGAGTCAATAGTACTGTGTACTGTATAATGTCCCATTAGCTACCAAGGAAAAAAGGTTACAGTTTTGCTTGGAAAATGCTATTCAGTAACTCTTTACTGAATGAGATAAATACAATCCTGAGACCAAAATTGCATGTTGGAGTAAATGGCACAGCAAAAATAGAAAGGAACTCAAAGAGTTGTGTTAAGCACTGTAGCTCATTAGCTCACAGGCTCTTTAAAAAATATTTTTTGAACATGAATAAATATTGCTGTGCTGGTTTCTGTTGTGACTGTGCTTTTCTTAAATGAAAACCTTTAATTTTAGGACTTCTTGTATTGTACTTTACATGTCACCAAAATGTTGTTTTACTACGTGGCAAGAATCGTAAAATATAATTTCTCTATGTTTATCTCCTGATCTCTTTCCCAAAGTGTGCAATAGAAGTGCCTAAACAGGTAATTATATGACCTCCTTCACTTTTGCTATTAGAATAGCAACAGCAGTAAAGAGGCTGACACTGAATCACACTCACTGAGTACAAAGACCAACCGTGACAGCAGTGTTTTTAATGGAGGAAAGTTTTTATAGTGCTCCGTCTCCCCTGGCTGAAGGATTTATTAGAATCCCATTTTCCTCCAGAGACGCTCTCATGTTTCCCAGCCAGCTCCGCAGACTGGCTTGTCTGCACAGGACCCCTGTTACTGTACACCTCAGCAACTAAAACAACCACAACCTCAGGAGTCTGTGGTGTGTGTTTGCTATGGGTTGTTTTTTTTTTTTGGTTGGAACCCCAGAGCTTAGAGGAAGGTAAGAATTCACAACAGGTCTATCAATCCTTGTAAAGTAACCTGTTCTTCAAACTGTTACATTTAACCAGTCAATAAAGTTTGACCTTCTGAATGAACGGCCCTGTGAAATATATCTGTCAGGAGCATATTTGCTTTTACCTATGCTTATATATTTTTAAAAAGTATAAGCTAACGATACCAGTAATGCTTAAAATAAAATTATTTTAAATTAATGATAAACATATATGTATGTATAATAAACTACTTGAGTACTTAGTACTTTTTTTTATTACTTTTCTTTATATTTAATCTTCACATTCATGCTTTTTGAACAATGATGATTAATTTTAGTAGCTGCGGTCTCAGTAACATGGTGACTCTTCAAGCGGCCTTTCTGCCAACACCGCATCTTAGCAAACCTCACTGAGTCATCTCAGTTTAATGCTGTTTCACTGATTGTAAAATGGAGTTTGCGAAAAGGTATACTTACAGAGCTAATTGCTCGTGCAGCATGCAGCTTCTCTGAGTCCGCCTGAGGACCTGAGAACCACTCAGATTACCTTTTTAGCCTGGCATTTGCTTATTATATTCTATGACTATTCTTAATCTTCATTTAACATGTTTTATTCTAATGTTTGTTTTACTGCACCTTTGTTTTTAATATTTATTCATTATTCTTGTTAAATCTATTATTATTATTATTGAATTCTAATCAAATTCTATTTGTCTAGTTATTATTTTTTGTCTGCCTGCTTTATGTATTTTATTTTTATACATCAGTCCCTTTTTAGTTCCTTGTCGGTCATCTGCACGGCACTTTGAATTTCAAGAACCAGTACAAAAGATGTTGTACAAATAAAGTTTGATTGATTGATTGAATGCAGACTGGCTCAGGTTGCGTTGTAGAAAAACACAGGCCTGACAGCCCCTCTGGGTGAACGTTTGTCAGAAACCCATGATGTCTCAGTGTGTGGTCCACCACAGAGGCTGAGCTGTTCGGGATTAAAGATGTTTTACATTGTCATGTGACTACATGGTCTCACTTTCCATTGCTATGCAGATGATATACAACTTTACATAACGACCAAATCCATTAAAACTAAAACAAATTATTCCTAACTCACAAGCTGCAGCATGGTTGCAGACATCCTTCCTCAAACTGAACAGTTTTCAATCTGAAATATTTTTGTTTATCAATAATTTTCCCCATAGTATAATACCACTACTGTTATCCTTTCTTCTCAGTTGCTCTGTTTTATAAGCACACATACAAGTTTGAGGTTATGTGGCTGTAGATTGTTAACCCTCCTGTTGTCTTCGTTTTCACTATACACCCCTTGTCCTCCGGGTCAAAAATGACCGGCCTTCACTAAAAATCTAAAATAAAGCAATTGCATGTCATTTTAAATTACAAATCTATTTTGTATGAAGGAACAACTTG